>QRDG01000143.1:292994-798655 GCA_012064385.1 Puccinellia tenuiflora
TTGGCGGTGGCCCTCAAAGCTTCAGCCCGCGGCGTTACGCTTTCCCGTGGCGGACGGCTCCGGTGACGGTGCGGACAAATACATCGGTTCGATGCACCGTGTCCAGGAGGTAGCCAGGAATTAGTAGAGCACACTAGTAAAAGGAATAAAGAAAAGATTAGCCGTACACGACGTACCGGTCCGATGAACTCGTCGAGATCCAAAAGAAGCCGTCAATGGAACGGAATGTACAGAACTCCTCTAAAGAAAGTTTGTGAAGCAAAGTGGTGGAGGAAGCCAAGAGGCCCGAAGTGACGCGATTGCTTCACCTTTGTAGGGGCTGACGGGGGAGATCGGGAGATGAATGCCAACCGAAGGCATTCGGTTCACGGCGTGGGATCGGACAAATAAGACATCAAACTGGAAAATTAGTTCCCTGAATGGAACCTTCACATATATATGAACAGATTTCGTGTTTAAATGGAAGGCAAAGGACTACTGGATTGATTGGAAAAGGAAGAGGAAGAGATGGAGCCATGGCTGGAAGTAACGTACAAACTTATGTACGTGAAGGAAGAGGAAGAAAGACTAGCCCGAGCGTTGGCTCGGTCGGTTCGGCTGGATGAGTTAGTGGGTGTTGCTGGGCTTCGGCCCAGTTGTTGTTTTTTTTGTGTGTGTGTCTTCTTCTCCTTTTCTTTTTCTGTTTCTATTATTTGAACTCACTTTTGAAATCAATTTTGATTCCAGAGATTTCAGAAAAATATGAAATATATACTTTTTGGAAAGCTTTTTATAAATTAAACATTTTGGTACTTTTATAATTTAAAACAAAATAATGAAATTCAAAATATTCGTATTGACATATTTGGCACCTTTATGTCAATTTCAATATGGTTTTAGAAATTTATTTTAATACCCTTTTATTTTAAATAAAAAATCAGGATAACATAAGTAATCATTTTGATATATATCTTGGCAAGATCATTTTAATTCCAAGAAAATAATTTGGGAAACCTTTTTACAAAATGATATGGTAATAAGTCCAAAAATACTTTTAGGGTTTATATTTTTCCCAAAGTAATTACTTTAACTTAAAAACATTTAAAATATGAATAGATAATTTGTTTGAAACATTTGAAAACTCAAAATACTTTTTAATAGGTCATAAAACCTTATATCTTTTGGATTTTCTTTTATTTTGAGATTTTCTTTTAAGCAATTCTCAAAAGTTTTTCTTTCTTTGTCAATTTTTTTTATTTCTTGTGATTTTTAACATTCCAAAATTTTGGGATGTTACATACTACCACCCTTAAAAGGAATCTCGTCCCCGAGATTCGAAGAGGCTAGAAAGAAAGATGGGTTTAGTTATCCGGGTTTTGGACAACTGGGTGGGCTACCACCCTTAAAAGAAACTTTTGTAGGCAGTCTTCAACTCTTGCCTTTGGGCTGGTATCTATCTGGTTATTCTTCATGTCACATTTGATTCCATTCCTGAGTTGTGTTTCATCTTCTTGAATCCACTTGCATAGCACGTACTAGCTCCTCGTAAGGAATTGGTGATTCTTTCATCCTTAAGTGATACATTGGGATCCTTGTATCATAATCTTCATTTCCAATAGGTGGATGTCCCTTTGCATAACTTGGAAGCATAATCCTCCTCTAGATGTCTTGAATAGAACTTTCCTTCACGGTGGATCTGTAGACCACATAATGGAGTTGTTGAACTACTTTCGATACTGAAGGGTCACTCTTCAGTTCGTTTAGAAGATTCAAGATGAGTAGGTCTCTTCACAACATCGAAAAACTGTCCTTGTTCCTGACAGACTTCATCTTCATGGTTGACTTTGTTCAATGCAAACACTGCGCCATTTCTAACGAAACTCTCATGGTAGGTCCAAACTTCCATTTGCAAGAGTGCTTCTTCTTCTCTAGGGATGGAGTTTATCCTCACAGTATATCTTACATTTTGGCAACACTTGCCTGCAATAGGGTTATAATATTTATCCTCCTACTGATCAGGCTTGTCAACGTCGTCTCTCTTATAGGTATGTCACTCAGATTTACCCATTCCTTATAGCAAAGCGAATGAAATGGGTAGTCGCCATGGGGGCCAATCCATTTCGCACCCAATCATTACCTTGTACTTGGTTTGGTGAATCTCGTAAGCTAACACTCGGTCAACCTCACTTGACTGACAGAAAGTTTCCAATCTGCAAGACAACCTGAACTAAACTATCGACCCTTCAAAACTATTGGGTTACGTAAGCTCGTACACAAAGATAGCTCACAAGCTATAGCTTCTTCTGTGATCCTTCTCCTTGGTGCAGTAGGCTTTCCATACTATGCTTGAGTTGTTGGATCACTTGTTGCACCTTTGCATGGAAGTGGCTATCGGTCGTTGCAATCCAGTAGGTAAGTCACTTCGGTTGGCATATTGGTGATGCATTTGGTTGGGTTTAGCATGGATTGGTGGAGATAGAAAGATCTAAGAGAAGTATTCCTACCCATGCAGACACAACAGATCAAGACAATTCATCTTAAAAACAACATCTAGCAGACATGAAGAAACATGGTTCAAACAAAACAAACAACCTAGTATTTTCATATCCTCTTAGCTGATATGATCAATACACTATCACGTTATCGTTGTTCTAACAAAGTAACTAAAGTGGTGGTCTCATCTATGTCTTCCTTGAGTGCTCCAAAGTACTCTTCAACTTTCTTGAGGAAATCATGAGTGTTGTTCTCCAAAATCTTCAATAGCCTTCAATGTATTGCTTCTTGTTGAATCGAATATGTTGTATACAGTACTAGGTTGGTGATTACGGAGTCCCACCTTTTTGAGATTCTATTCTTTGTTCTCGTGCAAAAGAAGTTGTATCCACCTATATGGGTCATCTAAAATAAGGGAAGATGCTTTGAGAGATGAATAGTATAGGAGAGTACAAGAAAAGATTGGTGAAAATATTTTCTTTTTAAGAAAACTGAATAAAATAGATTTTCATCCTAAGGTCAAAACCTATTTCTATCCAAACCTAGGGTTTCGAACCTACAGGCAACACAGTGCTCTGATACCATCTGTAGTGACCTTGCCTTTTAAATTAGACAAGATACCTGTGTATAGTGCTAGTCCCTGGATCGACTCGCTAGCACACACAGTACAGGATGAAATACCATAACAGTGCATCATTTTATTACACGCACGATCCAGAATTCAAAGTAGTTTTGATTACAAAGTGCATAGCTCGAAGCTAGCTTTATTTATAGTAAACAGCGGAAATAAATATTAAGCATGGAGTCTCCATAATCTTCATGCTGCCACAGGCGAACATGTCGGTTGTAGACTCGAAGCCCTATCACGCACCTTACTCATCGTCCGAACAATCTGCAACAGTAAAAGCGTTGCAGCCAAAAATTGGTCAGAACCATTGGAATGGATCTGGCAAGTGACACTTGTGGGCTCATAATGGCAAACTCTAAGACCTATATGCTTATTTGGCTGGTGAATCTCAAGGCTCTTTGCATAAACCCAATTTTATCCTAGCTTTCACAATATTTTCTTTTCCATCTAGTCGAGACAATTTCTGGTATACATTCCAGTGCCAAATGAGGCAATTCCTGGAATATATCCAGTGTCCCATTTCTACCCTTGTTCACCCATCAAACTTTTATTTACGAAATTGGAATGGTGAGATTCTCCATCGACATCCTTGTCCAGCTACTCAAAATTGTCCGTAACCGGGGACACGGCTATGATCATAGTTTTATTACTCTCGAGAGTTTGTGACACTTTCCCCACTAGACTCAACTAACCCAAACTTCCTAATCACTCAATTAGTGAGAAGGAAAGGAGAGAGTCGAGACGAGATCTTTCGGAAGAGCTTTCCCGTACACCTGTCCGAACAATACCCACCTACAACCACTACATCTGCTTGTTCGTCCGGTCGGGTCCACTCAACTTAGTCAATCAAGACAGAGCCCATATGACTAGTGGCTGCACTGGAAGCAAACAAAAGCATGGAGTGACCTCGAATCTCTTTGTTCCTGGGTGGCCGTTCCCAAGTGAACATCTCGAGTATAACCATGGAAATGGCCCCGAGAAGACACTCAACTCTGTCCGCCAAGCAATACCAATTGCCACCCAGGTGGTTCATTAACTTAGTAGAGTTTTCATCCTTTCATACTACAATAAAACATTTTGCATTGCATTTCTAACATCTACCAAGTTAATGGGTACCTAGACCAACAGGAATATGGGGTGTATACTAAACAGGTCTGCATAGCATAATAGTAATACTCCTATCATGCATACTACTGAAATAGCTAAAATGCATATAATAAAATAGTAGGACTTTTATGCTGGAGTATCACTTGCCTTTGATAGAAGTCGTTGCTCACACACTCTTTTCAACGTAACTCGTAGCACTCCGTTCAAACTATAAAATAAAATAACACCACATAAACATACCATTCATAACAACAAAATAAGCAATGCAAACAATTAGAAATATTTGTTGTTCTTTTTATTTTAGTCTTTTCTATCTTACGGATCATTAGGCAAAAAGGATTAAGGCTTGAGGATGGCTTGCAAGATATGGTCTTGAGGTGTTGGATGACAAAGTCATCGAGTCAAATAATTAGAAAGAAATGTATCATTTAGATATATTGGAAAGAATTGATATGCTGCACAAAAGATAGATAGAATTTAGAATGACCCATGTGAATAGTATCACATAAGTCTCAAATTGTGCAACTACAGTACTATTTAATAGAGTGTGACAACACTTATCAAAATAGTACAAGTTACACATGGGTTTGGGTAGGCATGAATTATATTGGGGATGACGATGGGGGCATGTCCAAAAGATTCACTTTGAGGAAAAAAGTAATAATACTTGGTTCAGGATTTGATTTGTAGGAAATGAATTGACTAGAGTTGATTTGTGATAGATAGTGCTTCTATAATAATGGCGGACACCTATGATCAACAAGCTCATAGGAAAAAGGAATTAACAAATAGGGTTGATAGATTATGATATATGGCATAGAAAGATCTAATTTGTAAATTTTGAAGAACTCATTAGTGAATGAGTTCAAGCAATTTGAACATGGGTACTAGTGGATATACAACTCCATTATATTCCATTTGCAAAAGGAATCAATTGAAAAGATTATAGAATTTAAGTTATGACAAAAATACTTGATATCTCTCATTCGAAATATGAATATTTTATATTTTTCAAAACTTGAAACAAATGATAGAAGTATTTTCTAGATTTTCTAAGGATTTCAACGATATATTATTTACTAAATTTGGATGAACAAATCAAAAGATATGAATTTTGGAAGATGGGTGCAATTTTTGTCTAAAATGGACGAAAAAAAAGATATGACACATGATAGATTCTGATTGGAGGATAACGATTCAGTTTAGTGGTTGAATTGGAGCCTTTAAGTTCGGATCTAAAAGCTGGGAGTAAACACATCATACCACGGTGTGGATGTCATCGAAACAAAATGACAACGGTGTGACGAACGGCTCGAGCTCTTGATGGTGTCCATCCTCTGATTGTCGTATAACTTGGGGAATACATCCAGGAGATGCGTATCGGCGCGCGTTCACTTCTGCGTTCTTGGCGGTGGCCCTCAAAGCTTCAGCCCGCGGCGTTACGCTTTCCCGTGGCGGACGGCTCCGGTGACGGTGCGGACAAATACATCGGTTCGATGCACCGTGTCCAGGAGGTAGCCAGGAATTAGTAGAGCACACTAGTAAAAGGAATAAAGAAAAGATTAGCCGTACGCGACGTACCGGTCCGATGAACTCGTCGAGATCCAAAAGAAGCCGTCAATGGAACGGAATGTACGGAACTCCTCTAAAGAAAGTTTGTGAAGCAAAGTGGTGGAGGAAGCCAAGAGGCCCGAAGTGACGCGATTGCTTCACCTTTGTAGGGGCTGACGGGGGAGATCGGGAGATGAATGCCAACCGAAGGCATTCGGTTCACGGCGTGGGATCGGACAAATAAGACATCAAACTGGAAAATTAGTTCCCTGAATGGAACCTTCACATATATATGAACAGATTTCGTGTTTAAATGAAAGGCAAAGGACTACTGGATTGAATGGAAAAGGAAGAGGAAGAGATGGAGCCATGGCTGGAAGTAACGTACAAACTTATGTACGTGAAGGAAGAGGAAGAAAGACTAGCCCGAGCGTTGGCTCGGTCGGTTCGGCTGGATGAGTTAGTGGGTGTTGCTGGGCTTCGGCCCAGTTGTTTTTTTTTGTGTGTGTGTCTTCTTCTCCTTTTCTTTTTCTGTTTCTATTATTTGAACTCACTTTTGAAATCAATTTTGATTCCAGAGATTTCAGAAAAATATGAAATATATACTTTTTGGAAAGCTTTTTATAAATTAAACATTTCGGTACTTTTATAATTTAAAACAAAATAATGAAATTCAAAATATTCGTATTGACATATTTGGCACCTTTATGTCAATTTCAATATGGTTTTAGAAATTTATTTTAATACCCTTTTATTTTAAATAAAAAATCAGGATAACATAAGTAATCATTTTGATATATATCTTGGCAAGATCATTTTAATTCCAAGAAAATAATTTGGGAAACCTTTTTACAAAATGATATGGTAATAAGTCCAAAAATACTTTTAGGGTTTATATTTTTCCCAAAGTAATTACTTTAACTTAAAAACATTTAAATATGAATAGATAATTTGTTTGAAGCATTTGAAAACTCAAAATACTTTTTAATAGGTCATAAAACCTTATATCTTTTGGATTTTCTTTTATTTTGAGATTTTCTTTTAAGCAATTCTCAAAAGTTTTTCTTTCTTTGTCAATTTTTTTTATTTCTTGTGATTTTTAACATTCCAAAATTTTGGGATGTTACATTGGGCAATTACGAACATGGTGCCCTTCTAGCTTGCACTTGAAGCAAGTGATCTTGGCCGGATTCTTGATTT
This sequence comes from Puccinellia tenuiflora, assembly GCA_012064385.1. NCBI lineage: Eukaryota > Viridiplantae > Streptophyta > Magnoliopsida > Poales > Poaceae > Puccinellia > Puccinellia tenuiflora. The sequence continues at coordinate 299,953 of QRDG01000143.1, forward strand.
GAACTTGGACCTTCTTGTTGGACTTGGACTTGTTGATGGAGTTGAATCCAAGTCCACTCTTGTCATTTGGGGATTGTTGCACACTCAACATGTTGTCAAGTGCACTCTTCCCCTCATGACGCTTTTCCAAGCCTTTCTTCAAAGAAGTGGCTTGTGCCTTGAGCTCGCCTCTCTTCTCTACACGGTTAGTGACAACACAAGTACTAGAGGAGGTAGATGCATCATTGTTAGAGCAACAAGGCAAAGTAAGTAATTCATCACATGATGTACCAACATTCTTAGTGGATGAACTACTAGGACTAGCACATGGCAATATAGCATTACTAATTAAAGTTGTGCTAATATCCACATGAGGCCCACTTGATGTTACCTTTGTAGTGATGGCCTCATGAGCTAACTTAAGACAAGCATAGGATGCTAGAAGTTCATCATTTGAGCTAGATAGCTTTTCATGATTTTCTTCCAACTTCCCATACTTGCTAGTTAGCAACTCAAGTTGAGCGCTTAGCTCAACATTCTCCTTCGACATAGATGCTTCACAAGAAATTGAGTTAGTAGCACAAGCATCATTGACATTAGGGATTGAAGAAGAAATCTTAGCAAGCTCTTCATTTAATTTACATTTTCATTTTTCGTGACCTTATATTTAGCAATGGCATGGTCACGTTCTTTAATGATTTTAGCAATTATTTCATTATGAGACTCCTCGATAGAATCTAGTTTCTCCTCAAGAGAAGCACGAGTCTCTTGCTCTTCCTCAAGAGCATCTTCTAACGATGCTTTCTCCATAGCATCATCTCTTTCGATCTTACCCTTTTCTTCAAGGCTTGCTTCCATGGCCTCAATAGTTTCCCCACGCTCAATAAGAGTGCTCATGATTTCAAAGAGGTTAGCTTGGGCACTTTTATTACTAGGAAGGGCTTTAAGAATCATTAGACCTTTATTTTGAAGAAGGGCATTAACTTTTTCCATATCATCTTCTTCATCATTATTATCATTATCATTATTATCATCATTGTCATTACTAGAAGAAGATTTAGCCATGAGACAATGAGAGGTGGATGGAGAATAATAATTAATTTTTGAACTACTCAAGTTCAAATCTTGTTCCACAATTAATTGGGTTTCCTCTACATTAATATTCATGCAAGAGTTAGAGGGAACACAAGCATTTTTATCATTGGAACAAGATAAAGCAAGCATATCATAGAGATAATTATCCAAGGAAGTTTTAGATGATATGCAAGGACTATCAACACTAGCATGTGAATCATTTATAGTGCTATGAGTGTTTAAGTCCAAAAATGAATCATTGCAACTAGATAGATATGGAAGATCATTGATAATGAGCTTCACTATCCAAAATGCAAAACCCATCACTACTCACCATCACATTAGTTTGTGGCTTACCACATTTAGGAGAAGTAGATGAAGACGAGAGCTCGTCATGGTTGGAGGTGGAGGGAGAGCAATCATCCTCAATAGAGTTGGACACTCCGTATTTTTCTTGAAGCTTGGTCCATAATTCATGAGTATCCCGGAGAGGCATGATTGACTCGAAAACTACAACATTCACAAATTTGCAAAACTCATTAGAAGCTAGAGCATCTAGATATAAGTTTTTCTCATCCTCTAAAGTCGTACTTTCGTAATCCTTTGGAGGAGAAAAACCTATATCTAAGATACGCTCAATATTGGGGTCCAAGACCCGTAAGTGATTAAGCATATGAGTTTTCCAAACATTAAAATTTGTGCCATTAAATCTAAACAAGGAATTGTGCACTAAATCTCTAGACGACATCTTTACTCTCTAGGCGGTAAAGCCAAACAAGAGAGACAAGGCTCTGATACCAATTGAAAGAACAAGCTATGCCCGGATGTCGCCTAGAGGGGGGTGAATAGGCGATTAAAACTTTTTCTAATTAGGGGCTTGATAATTGCGGAATAAAACTATGTGTTTAAATTAACAAGCCAAAAACCGAATTACAAGGCTCACCTATGTACACCAACGAATTATGCTAAGCAAAGCAAGCAACTAGGTGATAGAAAGATAAGAACTTCAAGCACGAAGGCTATCACAAAGTAAAGTGCATAAGTAAAAGCTCGGGTATAGAAATAACCGAGGCACGTGGAGACGAGGATTAATTCCCGAGTTCCTCCTTGTTAAGGGAGTACGTCTCGTTGGAGGGGTGTGAGCTCGCCACAAGAGGCCTACTCAAGATGCCACAAAGGCCTCACCCTATTCTCCGATGAACCGCACCCAAAGGTTTGGTTCACCTTCCACTATCGGAATCCTTCGAGGCGGAATCCGGAGCCTTTACACCACTAAGCTTGGGGCACGCATCCACAACCGAATTGGAGGCGCCCAAGAATCACAACAACACCGTCTAGGGTCTAATGACCCAAGAGTAACAAGCTCCCAACCTTCAATCCCACGAATCACCGTGGGGAGCACAACCCAATGCACCTAATGCAAAAGGCAAGAACACACCAAGTGGTCAAATCCTTCTCCCCAAAATCCAACCAAAGCAACTAATGCTATGGAGGGATTTAGGAGGAAGAACAAAGGAGAAACACTAAGAACTCCAAAATCTAGATCCAACGAGTTCCCCTCACTTAGAGGAGATTTTGTTTGCTGGAAATGTAGATCTAGATCTCCTCTCACTTTTCCCTCAAAGATATGCAAGAATCATGGGAGGGATTGAGAGGGGGCAAGGTTTTCCAAGGTCAACAATGGTGTGAGAGAGAGGGGAAAACGTGCTGGAAGAACCCTTGGTCACTTTGGGGAAGAAGGGGGCCTTTTATAGGTCTCTACAAAAAAGAGCCGTTGCAGGAAACTTACCCCGGATACTCCGGTCTGTCCAGGCCGGAGACTCCGGGGTGTCTCCGGCAGGGCAACAGAGCCGCGCCACCCGTTCGACGAAAATCCAAAGTTTCAGACCGGAGACTCCGGTCTAGGGCCGGAGACTACGGCCTACAGAAAACCTGCAAAAACAGCAAAACAAAAACTGCAATGACTTTTTCACCCGGACTCCGATTTCGATGATCTTGGGCTCGTTGGAACCGCAACGAAGAGCTCTACAAGATCATGCAGAGAAACATCATAGTCCTACAAAGGAGAATAAAACAAAATGTAGAAAGGTAAACCTTCTCTAAAAAGGAATAACCGGTAAATTCTCCATCATCAAAAACCAACAAGTTTTTCATCAAGACTCCGTTTTCTATGATATTGGGCTTGTTTCAAAGATAATCAGAAGCCCTACAACATCATGCATATACACATCATAGTCCATCATGTGAGGAGGAAATCATAAGGAGAGAGTTTGACCTCTCTTAGAAGAGACAAACCGGTAAAACCTCCAATATAAAAAACGCAAGAAGATATTCATGAAATCCGTTTTTGATGAACTAGAGCTTGGTATGGAGATGAACACAAGCTCTAAATTCTCACATGGATAAAAGCCAAATAACAACCAAGAAAAGATGATTGCAAAGATGCAAAGGTTTGTGCTCTCTACTACGATACGATCAAGATATTCGGTCGAGAGCCCCTCTTGATAGTACGGTTAACTATCCTATAATCCGGTCCCTCACTAACATCATGAGACCGGTAAAATAGAAACTCTATCAAGATCATACCTTTGCCTTGCACATAAATCCACTTGAGGTCGAAGAAGACGATCTTCATCTCCTCAATACGCACCACCTTTCTTGCTTGCGCTTTGCTTGATGAAGATTCACATGTGGCTCCCCCCATGCACCAAGATGGGAGAAGCACCTCTTAGGCATATCTTCACTTGGACTTTATCTTGATGACGAACACCTTGGCCTTGATCAACAAATGATCTTCTTCCCTTAACCTTGACTCCAACAAATGGAGAACAAGCAAGCTAATGGACAACCTACAAATATAGCTCAATACAAATATTAGTCCATAGAGATTGTCGTTAATTACCAAAACCATGCATGGGAGCAACCATGCACTTTCAATCTCCCCCATTTTGGTAATTGATGACAATCCCTTTTTAAGAGGGTTTATATAACGAATCGAGCATCCTTGCAAGACAAACGAGCAAGGATGCAAGCGCATGCATGGCAAATGCAACAAAAGCATAAAACCCAAATTCCCTTAAACCCTCTAAACTTCTCCCCCATTGGCATCGATTGTCGAAATGGGAAGAAAAATTTAGAGAGCCAATATAATAAGAGTTCCTCCATAAAGGTGATGGCAATCCCTTTTAACGAATAAATTAGAGGAAATCAAACTATATTGAGGATCAAAAGATTGCAAAAATGATGAAATCAGTTTAAACATCTCCACAAAGGAGAAAAGCAATCAAAAAGATCCAAAGCGAGAGTTCTAAATAAAAAACGGAGAAGCTCTCCAATGTTAATGCACCATAGAGAAGTGCACAAAAATGGCATACTTGCTCCCCAAAATCATCTAGAACACGCAACAAGTGCAATAGTGCATAATGCAAAAGCAAATCATAGCACTTGCACCGAAGATGTGGTTGAGCCATAGGGAGATACCAATTTTCAAAAATTCATCATAAGATAGGCCCAACCGAGATAAAAAGATCTTTTAGAGAAATATTTTCACAAGCTTAGGGATACCAATTGGAAACTAAAACCAATTGAAAATGCCAAAAGCTAGTGAGATCATTCAGCCAATAAAATTCAACATGCTCACCATGGTAGGCATGTGGTCAAAGATCTTCAAGAAATACATGAGTGTGCAAAGATACCAATAAACAATAAGACAAGCACTCTTGAGACAAATTTGGAGCCACCAAAGAATTATAGATGAAACACAAGGTGGCTCAAAAAGAAATAGGATACCAACTAAAAGATGACCTCTCTCATATGTATAGGTTTCTTATTAGACAACCATTGAAGATATACATCCGCAAAGAAACATATACATACGAAATGGTTCGGGAAAAAGAGAACAAGGTATCCAAAAGGAAGTCATAAATATACAAACGAGATTGTTGCTTAAAAGCATAGCACATAGCTCAAATTTATCTCATTGTATATAAATGAACTTCAAATATATCAAATGCATCACACATATCACAAAGATATATTAAGTGAAGAAAATAGGCCAAAACCACAACAATTGCATATAAACGCTTTCATGCCAAGAGGCAACCTACACAAGGTTGGAACTAGAAAAGTATGCATGGGTAGATACTTGTTACCGAGATGACATTGGTGATGAAGATGATGAGAGTTGGTTTGACATCAAAGCTTGACTCCGACAATCACACGGTGAGAACACCTTCCTTATGAATGAGGCAAGCATCCAATGCATCTCCATTGTACCTAAAACAAAATTAGAATACAAAATGGTTCCCAAACTCATCGGGTTCCATAGTAGTTAGATCAACTACAATATATAGGACATACTCCACATAAATATGTGCATATAGATATGAAATTGAATTTCATGCACATCTTAGCCGATTTAGGATTCGGTGGAGCATACCCTATATATTGGATCAAGAAAGATAAGCATGCTAAAATAATATAAATTAGTAACCGAGCATGCAAAGGCTTTCTAGAACCGAACAGACATAAATGGGACGAAAACACCCAAAGAATAACCCAAAAGAGAGCAGGCACAGAGGTGGCACAAAAAGTTGTGGGGAAAGGGATATCCAGCCAAAACAGAGGTAACACAACGAATATCCCTCCATGCTCCCTAAAAACCATGAGAGATAAACGGCAATAAGAAGGAGCACAGCACGTTTGACCATCTCTTAGACCAATCACACAGCATGTCCCAGTGAGACCGAAGTAAAGGGGGACCCTTTCCGAGAACAAAAACGCAAGAAGGGATATTCGATTAAATCCGTTTTTGATTGAACCAGAGCTTGGTCTGGAGATGAACACAAACTCTTAAATTCTCACATGAATACAAGCCCACATAACAACCAAGAAAGATGATGCAAAGATGCAACGGTTTGTTGCTGCTCTACTACGATACGGATGCAAGATACTTCGGTCGAGAGCCCTCTGATCGTACGGTTACTATCCTATATCCGGTCTCTCACTAACATCATGAGACCGGTAAAATAGAAACCCTATCAAGATCATACCTTTGCCTTGCGCATAAATCCACTTGAGGTTGAAGAAGACGATCTTCATCTCCTCAAGACGCACCACCTTTCTTGATTGCGCTTTGCTTGATGAAGATTCACATGTGGCTCCCCCCATGCACCAATATGGGAGAAGCACCTCTTCATCATATCTTCACTTGGCCTTTATCTTGATGACGAACACCTTGGCCTTGATCAACAAATGATCTTCTTCCCTTAACCTTGACTTCAACAAATGGAGAACAAGCAAGCTAATGGACAACCTACAAATATAGCTCAATACAAATATTAGTCCATAGAGATTGTCATTAATTACCAAAACCATGCATGGGAGCAACCATGCACTTTCATATCTTGAGAAATGCACACTTTATGGAGGAACTCATATTATATTGGCTCTCTAAATTTTTCTTCCCAATTCAGCAATCGATGCCAATGGGGGAGAAGTTTAGAGGGTTTAAGGGAATTTGGGTTTTATGCTTTTGTTGCATTTGCCTTTAATGCACTTGCATCCTTGCTTGTTTGTCTTGCAAGGATGCTTTATTCTTTATATAAACCCTCTTAAAAAGGGATTGCCATCAATTACCAAAATGGGGGAGATTGAAAGTGCATGGTTGCCCCCATGTGTGGTTTTGGTAATTAATGGCAATCTCTATGGACTAATGTTTGTATTGAGCTACTTGTAGGTTGTGTCCATTTGCGTCGCTTGATCTCCATTTGTTGGAATAAATGCATAGGGGAGAAGAGTATGTTGTTGATCAAGGCTAAGTGCGAGTTGATCTCCATGTGAAGATATGCCGAAGAGTGCTTCTCCCATATTGGTGTATGGGAGAGAAACATATGAGTCTTCACCAAGCGAAGCGCAATCAAGAAAGGTGGTTTGTCTTGAGGAGATGAAGATCGTCTTCATCGACCTCAAGTGGATTATGCGTAAGGCAAAGGTATGATCTTAATAGGCTTTATTTTTACCGGTCTCATGATGTTAGTTGAGAGACCGGGTTATAGGATAGATAGCCGTACTACCAAGAGGGGCTCTTGACTGAGTATCTTGATCGTATCGTTCGTGGAGAGCTCAAATCTTTGCATCCTTGCAATCATCTTTATTGGTTCTTATTTGGCTATTTTCGTGGTGTGGTCTTGGTGCTTGTCGTGCTTGTCATGACAAGGCTAACTTCACCGAAAACGGTTTTCTTATGCGTCTTCTATTGCGTTTTCGGTATTGGAGATTTTGCCGGTTCATCCATGCGGAAGGTTTCTTTCTTCCATTTATTTGCAAAATCTCCATTGCTTGTTTGCTACATTTCCAAGGGTAGCATTTGTTGTCCTCTTTCCAACAAAATTGGTTTCACGTCTTTTGTACTTCATTTGCAAAAGTTATAGCATTTCCGGTTTGCGAAATAGAGGTTTAACCTTTCCCCCATTTGTTTTTATAATATCTTGTTGGACTATGATGTTTCCTATAGTGCTCGTTGTGACGAATCAAACGAGTCCAAGATTATCGAAAATGGAGTTCGTGGGTGAAAGTTATTGCGTTTATATCATCGGACTTTTTTTAGACAGTTTTTAAAAAGGAATAAAAAAAGGAAGGGGGGCAGCCCGGCCGGCCTGGCCGGGCCCAGGCCGGGGCGAGGCCGGCTCCCTCGGGCTGCCTCCTGGCCCACTGCTCGCTGGCTGACCTGCCCCAGGCCGGGATGAGGCCGGCCGGCTCGGGCTGCCTCTCGGCCCAGGTCGCGCGCCAGACCGTCCCATGGCTGGCTCCAGGCCAGCTTCCCAGCGCTGGTTCGATCGGCGTGCTGTTTCCCTGCCGGCCTGGTCGGGTGCTGGCCACTTTTTAGCCCCAACGGCCACATTTTTGTGGCCCCTATAAAAAGGGCTTCTTCCCCATATTTCCGGCAGAGTTCTTTTTCCTCTCTCTCCTCCATTGTTGCACATTTTGAGAGATCGATTCCTCCACTTCCCTCCAATGATTCTTGCCATTTTTAGGGAAATAAGAGAGGAGATCTAGATCTACCATTCCACCAATCCATTCCTCCTCTAAGTGAGGGGAACCTAGTAGATCTTGATTTTGGAGTTCTTGGTGATTCTCCTCTTTGTTCTTCCTCTTAAATCCCTCCATAGCATTAGTTGCTTTGGTTGGATTTTGGAGAGAACGATTTGACCACTTAGTGTGTTCTTGCCTTTTGCATTAGTTGCATCGGGTTGTGCTCTCCACGAAGATTCGTGGGATTGAAGTTCGAGAAGCTTCTTACTCTTGGGTTCATTGTGTACCCTAGACGGTTGGTGGTGCCGCGAAGACTTCGAGTTGTAAAGCTTCGGGCAAGGTTTGGGAGCCCCCGATTGAGTTGTGGGTGTGTGCCCCAAGATCATTGTAAAGGCTCCGGATTCCGCCTTGAAGGATTCCAATAGTGGAAGGTGAACCAAACCCTTGGGTGCGGTTCATCGGAGAATAGGGTGAGGCCTTTGTGGCATCTTGAGTAGGCCTCTTGTGGCGAGCTCACACCCCTCCAACGAGACGTACTCCCTTAACAAGGAGGAACTCGGGAATACATCCTCGTCTCCGTGTGCCTTGGTTATTTTTATACCCGAGCTTTTTACTTATGCAATTTACATTGTGATAGCCTTTGTGCTTGATGTTATATATATTGCTATCATCTTGTCGTTATATTTCTTAGCATAAGTTGTTGGTGCACATAGGTGAACCTAGCATATTAGGTTGTTGGCTTGTTAATTTAAACACCTAGTTTTATTTCGCAATTATCAAGTCTTAAACCGGAAAAGTTTTAATCGCCTATTCACCCCCCCTCTAGACGACATCTCGGCATCGTTTGTTCTTTCACCTCCTCCGTTCTGCTCGTCCTCTTCGCGCTCTCTATCATCGTCACGCTCTTGCCACAAGCGCCGCCGTTCACCCGAACTCGCGGCCGCTGCCACCACGTCCGATCCACGACGGTGGCGGCACGACATCTCAGTCCGACACCGCCGGTGGCAGCTGCGACTACTCGGACGACGAATGGTGAGGGACGCCGCCGCTGAAATGGCCTACAAGGAGGACTGCCCGTTCCTCGACCCTAGCTTTCGTTGCGTGCGCCGGCTGCGACTTACTCGGACGGCAAATGGGATCTTTGTCTTTATATAAGGAATTCCATTAACGCCTTTTTCACTCCAAGGACAATGGTTAATATAAATTTTGCAAAAGAATCCTTTAGATCCTTCAAGGTCATGGGTGTATCATTGACAATCCCTCTATCAAATTGAAATGATTGTTATGGTCGACTAGAGGGTGGATATAACGGCACAAAAAGTTGTCTAGATGTGTGATGGCCCTTGACGTAGTTACCTGCGTCAAAAGAATATGGGTTAGGTTGAGACTCCAAGTGCAGAGTGTATAGTATAGGAAAGACAGTTTTCCCCACGAGGGGTGACTCGAGGGTATAATATCGAACTCTCGGGGAATCAGTAGTGAAAGATTTATCTTCTTATCCTTCTCTTGAAAACCTACAAAACAAATTAAATTGTTTTGTGCCCTCAACCTCACCAAGTGGTTGTCAAACACAAGGTGTGAGAATGATATCAAAATAAAACAAATGCAAAACAATAAATAAATATGCAATGATAGGAAATAAATATGCAAGGATGGTGGAAACAATGATGGATGATATTTTTGGGTTTTGTATTGTGAATGCAAGATATAAAAGTATTTTTGTATTTTCGGATTTTTAAATGGCAGAAAATGGAAAATGGATAAAAGTTGTTGGAAATGTGTTTCTTATGATTAAAAATGGACCGGGGTTCATGGTTTCACAAATGCACTCTCTCTTTAATAAAGTGGTAGACAATGGAACACTAGAATTAACATATGAGATTGCAACATAAAGGTTTCATGACAAGTTACTAATTATATGGGCATCACGTCCTAACATAGAGATCTTTTGTTTATTAATCTCTCTTACACTCCACCAAGATGTGAATTAAATCTTAGCACCTCGGTAATTAAGATAAATCAGAGTATAGCTTTAAGTCTTATGACATGAAGTTAAAATAAGAACATGCTAGATCTAGTCATGGAGAAGTGGCAATGGACACACCCACACCTCCGGTAGCATGGTATTTTTCTTTATTCCTAGTGAGGCAACAAAGTAAGGTAAAAATACCCAAGTGGATCGCGGAACTTCTCTCACTTTCACCACACTAGCCACCCCCTCATTACTCCAACTAATGCACACGTTCCCCCACACAAGCTCTCATAAACAGTGGCGTAGCCAGAGGTAAAAAACTGTGATGTCAATTCAAACTTGTGATGTCAAAAACATGTATTTGTAATAATTTTGTATATTTTTTGCATAATTTTTCTCTAAATATGAAGCTATTCTCAAAATGTTGTGTAGTCAAGTGACTACACAGCCAAAGGGTGGCTCCGCCACTGCTCATAAACATGCTTGATCAAAACAAATAGACAAGAACGGGGTACATAATATGCATCTACTTTCATAACTGAAACAAAACAATTGCAATCTCAAACATATATTAACTCATAAAGAGATCCACCACATAGGAATTACATAGATGACCGTAATCATGTTCGGCAGCTCATACGGTGCTAATTAGTGAAGCTCAAAGAAAGGAGAGATACATAAGTTACTTCCACAAACCCATAGTCCAGGGGTGGACTACTCCCTCTTCATCATGGAGACGGTGGAGATGTCATTAGGGGAGATGGAGATCACACCGGTAGCGCCCCGCCGGAGTTTTCCCCCTCCAATCTGCAGCTCCAGGTCTCTGTTTCGGTGTTTCTGTGTTTCGACGGCGCTCCCCTCTGGAAAACGTCGGGGGACTATTTTTATAGTCGGTTTTAGGTCAAGACGAAGCTTCTGGAAGAAAGATCGACGGCAACGGAGCCACGAGGGCCAAGTTGGTGGGCCCCACGCGGCCAAGGAATCTGGCCGCGTGGGCCCCCCTCTTTTGCCTTCGAGCTTCCACTTTTTCACTTCATTCGCCCCTACGCTTTGTTCCTTCCAAAAACTGATGCTCGTAAATTTTCAGGTCATTTGGACGTCGTTTGGGTCCCTGAAACATCAAAATATAGAAAATAGGGTTTTCTGCCAGTGCAGGGTTAATTCCAGAAAAATAGGAAAACTGTGAAATCTTCCCAAAATCATTATAAAACAATGATATAACCCTTATATGATGCAAATATGATTGAAATATAACCAATATAATGCAAAGTTCATGTATGCATTTTACATGCATCAACATCCCCAAGCTTAACCTATACTCATCCTCGAGTATAAAGGTGATAAAACCAACATGGACTTTGCATTTTAAGACTAACAATGAATATCAAAGATGATTATTATTGCTACATAAAGTCAAATGATTCATTCTTTAAAGGAGTAGCAATATGCAAGATAGATTATAAAGTGATATCAAATATTCAATGCATGGATGTTCAATGATAATTCACAAAGTGTAACATAGAAGAAAGTACTATGGACCAAATGTATGCATAATGAAAAGTAAAAACATCCTATAATGGTCATAGAGTACTCTTATAAAACTGAATATAAAAGGTGGACACTTTGGATAGACAGATATATAAGCGAGTAGAGGTAAAAACATGAACAAGTTTCATCTAACTTCCAAATACTTCTACTTAAGTTAATGTTTCAATGTGGTATTGGTGTCAAGCTCTCATTACCCCTTATCATAACATCTTTAAAGTTTAAAGTGAAAGCAATTATGAGTAGTGTGCTTGACAAAGCAATGGTTGAAAGTTTCATGCCCCTTGAATATGAGTACCTGCACCATGGTGTTACTCAACTTGGAAAACAAAGAAAGTTCAAGTAAAAGCATTGTATAATAGCGTCATTAAGAGGGTTAACTGGGGTACCTCTTGTCCCAGGACATGGAACAAGCCCATGTCAAAATGACAAGACAAACAAACATAAGGAACAATCTCAACACCCTTTTTATTTACTATTGATATAGCCTTTTATTATGAGGTGCATCACTGAAGGTTCACATAGCATGTAAGTAAATTTCCACCATGACAGCATGGCTTAGATTAGCGGCCCGGGTATCTCTCTAGCCATTTATACAACTACTTAAACCTACTAAATTTCCACATTTATTTGGCACCATGATAAGCATCCATAAACAAAAGTATATGATATCAACTAGATATAATTTAGTGCAATGTTGAAAGCTTGCCATGTGACAACACATTTGGGCTAACTAGCAACCAAGACTCTTGTCAAATTCACAACTTCATAATTTTAATCATAATGGTTCATGTTTATTAAATGCAATAGTAAGGTGTGAGAGATATTTAACCAAAATTTTGCCATAACAATCAATAACATAAGCATTTTAATTCAGAGTTATAGATAATACAAAGTAACATGATAAACATACTCGGAATAGCATAAAGCTAATAGGTAGATATGGTGGACTTACTGGAAAAACTTTGGTTGAAGGTGTTGGAAAACAAGTTTTTACTTGTTGGAATTTTTGGGCTAGCAAAAGGGAGAAAGTTGACAGTCTAAATGCATGCACAAGTGTCCATAGAACTAACCAATCCATGTTAAAAAAAAGTAAAGTAACATTCAGCATCAAAACATGAATAAGAGATAGCTATTGATAAAACACTTGCAAATTAATACTCATTAAAAAGCACATGAATCATGCAACTATATATATCTTTTTAAATCAACTCAAACATCCCTTTCCAATCTTATTATAGCATCCAACTTAATTCAACCCAAAAATGATAGTGTTGGTCTCAAAACAAAAATCAAACCAAAATAAAAAACAAATAAAAGACGCTCCAAGTTTATGCGATAAACTGCATTTATCGAAAAACAGAATTTAGACGTGTGCAAACCGAGAGTGTGTTGGTCCAGTAGGGTTGTATTCACATACCCAAGCTTATGGTCTTCACCATCCTTGGATAGCTCTTGGTGCATCTCCTCTAATCCCTGTGAAAAAACTTCAAAACACCGTTTCTCCCATTTCTTTTCTGTAGGGTGACATTAGTAGTGATAGACAAATGAATTACTTGATGCATAGAATACTTAGACAAAAATTCATATTAATGTCCATAAAGTGTATAATGTTTTATGCCTACTTATAAACTCAATTGGATCAAAAAGATTCAAGTAAAAAGTTCAAATAATGCATCAAACAAAATGGGACAGAATCTGTACAGAAAATTAGCAGCAGCGAAACACATTTTTCTACAAGACTTAAACATGTCTAAAAATTCTGAAACAATTCATGCATACATAGAATGAAAATTTGCAGTTACAGTAAAAATTTAAGCTCATTCGGAGTTACAGAATAAGAATGAAAAATCAAACTATGCACAGATTCATGCTGGAATAAAATCTCCAAATGCAAATAGCAACTTTTTCATACCAAAATAGGTAAAACTTGGCACTTTATTAAAGATTTTAGAAACTAAACTAAAAACTAATTCTCTTGTTACAGCAAGAGGACACAAAGAAAATCAAAAATAAAAACAACCGGGTTGCCTCCCGTAAAGCGCTTTCTTTATAGCCATATAGCTAGGCTTCTTACTTGATACTTATTGTGGACGAAGCTCATGAGGGAACTTGAACTTTGGTGTGTCCCTCTTCCTTGGTAAGTGTTCCATGCACTTCTTGTGTGGAAACTGAAACTTCACATTCCCTTCTTTTAAATCAATGATAGCACCTGTGGTACGAAAAAAAGGTCTTCCAAGAATAATTGGACTAGAGGTTTTATTCCCCATATCCATGACTAGAAAGTCAACAGGTACAAATCTCATATGAAACTCTACCATAACATCACTTACTTTTCCTAAAGCATGTTTAATGGAATCATCAGCAAGTGCAAGTTCAATAGAGCATTTTTCAAGATTGTTTAATTCAAGAACTTCATATAATTCTTTAGATAAAACGGAGACACTAGATCCTAGATCTAATATAGCATGGTGTGTCTCTTTTTCAATGGTTACTAGTACTTTGGGAATCCATACATCCCCAAGCTTAGGTGGTATCATAGCTTCTTGGTTGTACCTAGCAATCTTTTCTTTTAAAACATGATTAGCAATATAAGAACCAAAACCTGCTTGGTTGGAGTTGATGGAAGGATCACTTGCAACTTTTTGTAAGATAGATATTAATTCATGCAAGCTACAATTATCTAAGTCAAGTAATGGTTCCTTGACTTCACTAAGCATTTTAACTTCTTCAACTTTTCTTCCCCTATTATATAGATCAAATATTTCATAACGGTCATTAAAAACATCTTCTGGTACTTGGGCTTTTTCTAAACTTTCTTTAATTTTTACTTCCAAAAGAAAGCCATCAAGTAGAAAGTATTAGCAGCAGTAGTATTCATGAAAGAACCCTCACATTCGTTATCCAAAAGGACTCTAGAGTTTTCAAACAATCCTCTATAAAATATATGCATGAGCATCCAATCTCTAAGACCATGTTCCATTCCAAAAGCTATACCTCTAAACCTTTCCCATGTTTTTACCAAAGGTTCATCATCTTCTTGTTTAAAGGTGATAACTATTTGTCTTAGGTTACAAACAGTTTCAGTGGAACAAAATCTTTCAATGAATGAAGCTTTTAAATTGAACCAAGTGCTAAAGTTTCCAGGTGGCCATCTTAATATCCAGTCTAAGGCTTTTCCAGCTAGGGAGTAGGGAAAAAGCTTAACTTTAATCATGTTAACATTGGCATGGTTCAAATTTAATTCTTTGCATCTATCATTAAACTTCTTAAGATGAAGTATAGGATCTTCTTTTGGTTTCCCATAAAAACGGTGTTCATAAATCATTTTAGTGATATTATGATCTACTTCAAATTTCTCAACAGGGATATTCATATCTTGAGGAAAGTTTTTAACACTAAATGGCCAAAAGGCTCTATTTCCCATTATGCAAGTTTTTATGTGTTTTTAATTTTTAAATGCAAAACTGAAAGTAAAATGACACTAAACAATGCAAACTTAAATAACAAATGCAACACAAATGCAAAACTGAAAATAAAATATGCAAACCGAAATATAAAGATGATATGCAAGACAAAAACAAAACAAAATAAAATGATTTGAAGGTAAAGATGGATAAGATGATGCTCACTTAGGTGCAACCTCCCCAAGCTTAGGTGTTAGCACAAGTTGGTGATGAAGTTGACTTTGTTGTGAGATACTCCTTGGACAAATCTTTACAGCAATGATTCCCTGGCAACGGCGCCAGAAAATTGTCTTGATGGCCCTTGACGTAGTTACCTGCGTCAAAAGAATATGGGTTAGGTTGAGACTCCAAGTGCAGAGTGTATAGTATAGGAAAGACAGTTTTCCCCACGAGGGGTGACTCGAGGGTTTAATATCGAACTCTCGGGGAATCAGTAGTGAAAGATTTATCTTCTTATCCTTCTCTTGAAAACCTACAAAACAAAGTAAATTGTTTTGTGCCCTCAACCTCACCAAGTGGTTGTCAAGCACAAGGTGTGAGAATGATATCAAAATAAAACAAATGCAAAACAATAAATAAATATGCAATGATAGGAAATAAATATGCAAGGATGGTGGAAACAATGATGGATGATATTTTTGGGTTTTGTATTGTGAATGCAAGATATAAAAGTATTTTTGTATTTTCGGATTTTTAAATGGCAGAAAATGGAAAATGGATAAAAGTTGTTGGAAATGTGTTTCTTATGATTAAAAATGGACCGGGGTTCATGGTTTCACAAATGCACTCTCTCTTTAATAAAGTGGTAGACAATGGAACACTAGAATTAACATATGAGATTGCAACATAAAGGTTTCATGACAAGTTACTAATTATATGGGCATCACGTCCTAACATAGAGATCTTTTGTTTATTAATCTCTCTTACACACCACCAAGATGTGAATTAAATCTTAGCACCTCGGTAATTAAGATAAATCAGAGTATAGCTTTAAGTCTTATGACATGAAGTTAAAATAAGAACATGCTAGATCTAGTCATGGAGAAGTGGCAATGGTCACACCCACACCTCCGGTAGCATGGTATTTTTCTTTATCCCTAGTGAGGCAACAAAGTAAGGTAAAAATACCCAAGTGGATCGCGGAACTTCTCTCACTTTCACCGGACTAGCCACCCCCTCATTACTCCAACTAATGCACACGTTCCCCACACAAGCTCTCATAAACATGTTTGATCAAAACAAGTAGACAAGAACGGGGTACATAATATGCATCTACTTTCATAACTGAAACAAAACAATTGCAATCGCAAACATATATTAACTCATAAAGAGATCCATCACATAGGAATTACATAGATGACCGTAATCATGTTCGGCAGCTCATACGGTGCTAATTAGTGAAGCTCAAAGAGAGGAGAGATACATAAGTTACTTCCACAAACCCATAGTCCAGGGGTGGACTACTCCCTCTTCATCATGGAGACGGTGGAGATGTCATTGTGGGAGATGGAGATCACACCAGCAGCGCCCCGCCGGAGTTTTCCCCCTCCAATCTGCAGCTCCATGTCTCTGTTTTGGTGTTTCTATGTTTCGATAGCGCTCCCCTCTGGAAAACATCGGGGGACTATTTTTATAGTCGGTTTTAGGTCAAGATGAAGCTTCTGGAAGAAAGATCGACGGCAACGGAGCCACGAGGGCCAAGTTGGTGGGCCCCACGCGGCCAAGGAATCTGGCCACGTGGGCCCCCTCTTTTGGCCATCGGGCTTCCACTTTTTCGCTTCCTTCGCCCCTACGCTTTGTTCCTTCCAAAAACTGATGCTCGGAAATTTTCAGGTCATTTGGACGTCGTTTGGGTCCCTGAAACATCAAAATATAGAAAATAGGGTTTTCTGCCAGTGCAGGGTTAATTCCAGAAAAATAGGAAAACTATGAAATCTTCCCAAAATCATTATAAAAAAATGATATAACCCTTATATGATACAAATATGATTGAAATATAAGCAATATAATGCAAAGTTCATGTATGCGTTTTACATGCATCAATGTGCAAATAGGTGAACAACCTATGTGTGAAGCTTACAAGATAAAGAAAGCAAGGTACATCAAGTAAGTAAATGTAATAGATAACCGCAATGGTGGAGATGGATTCCGGAAATTCCTTCCTTTTCGTTGTAGATGTGTGGGGACACAAAATCCACCAATGCCAAAAAATCTCACCCTATTTTTCTCGTGTCCTAGCAGAAATCAAGGTGTCGTGATTCCAATAAGAAGGCCCTTGAAGGCGGCAACTGAATCTTTACAAACAATATTGGGGCACAACTCCACAACTTAATTGGACACTTCCAAAAACACCATGGAGCTTCACACACCAAGAATCGTGTTTCGGGGCGACCACTTCCGTCTAGCGCTCCAATAAACCTAAGAATACCAAGATATGTTAGGGAGTGGTTCACCAGTACTACCGGTACCATGCACTACGGGCACATTATGAGTGCGTGCTGGAGCGCGTTCCGTTAGTAGGACCGGTAGCACCGCTCCTATGATGGAGGTGGTACTAACCGGAACTACCAAAGCCAGTAGAGGCGCTGGCAGTACAACTCATGGGAGTGGTACTACCATTCACAAGTAGGAAAACCCTTAGTGTAGTCCTAGTATCACTGACGATTTTTTTTTCACACGCCATTCGTATAAGCAGTGGCATGTTGAATTTGGGCGAGCAACTGTTCTTCCTATATCAGTGGTGTTTAGATAAGATCGACACGCCACTGATACATGGGACCCACGTGACCACAGGGGTGAAAAGTTCCACCGGCGCGTAGTTCCCATGACACGCCACTAGAATCTTTATACCGGTGGCGTGCCCAGCTAACAAGTCACTGGTAGGTGGCATCCCTATCCAAACGCCAGCCTTTGGACATGCGCCGCGAAGGCGCAGATTCACATACTCTTTTATTGCCACCCACCACCACTCTCCGGCGTTAAAAATCCTATCCTCCCCACTCTTTCCTTACTCAATTTTCCCATTCAATCTCCTCCCCCACTCTCTCCACCAGATGTGCCGCCTCCGTCGGCACCGCAAGCTGATCTGCGAAACCGACGCGGTGAGGATTCAATCTCAGCGCCGCCTTCCACCATACCTGACCCTCGACGTCTGCTCAAGACCCTGGAGGCACGCGACCACTTCCACCACACGCTCCATTGAAGCGTTGGCTGTCCGAGGGTTGGACGATGAACGCCACCCAAGTCCCGGTGGTGCCGCCGCTCAGACGGCAAGAGCGGCTTGACTTCGTCAAGTGCGTGTGGTAGGACATGCCATGGGAGCAGTGGATCCAGCCCAAGTACGCCATATCGTCGCCCTATTGGGACGACGCGATGATGTCGAAGCATGCGGCTCGGCAGGCAAGTGTCGTCGAACCACTCGACAGGGCATGGTTCATGTCCAAAGATAAGGGGCATTCTGATGGAACGTCCGGCAAGCCAGAAGTGGAGGAAGTGGTCGGGCTCAGCGACATGCAGTAGGCGGCGACACTCCTTGGGTCGATCCGCTGGAAGAGGATGAAGCAACAATCCTCGGGTCGACGCAAACTCCATCGCCACCGTCTCCTCTAGCGCCGGCACAATGCAATCCACAAGTTGTTGTGCTGGTCATTGACATCGTCTTCAACACCGACTAGCTAGGGAGGCGACCGAGAGGCATGCAAATTCCTCGAAGTCTCCGCCGCACCCGAGAAGCCGACCGTTGGTGTCACCGCCGACATGCCCCGCGGGGACGTTGGTGTCACCACCGACATAAATTCATCAAGGCCGGAGCCGTAGATTAGTGTTTAGTTTAAAATGGTGCTTGGATTTGTAAAATGAATCTAAAAAACAAATTTCTGTTTTTTTTGTCCGTTCTTTCAGTATCACCGGCGACAAGGTCACTGGTGGCATCCATTCAGAATGCCTACAGATAATCCGTATCGGTGGCACGCGCCACTAGCTACTACTTACCAGTGCGCGGATGACGCGCGCAACCAATAGCTGTTATTAGTTGCGCATAACCAGTGGTGTGTGAAAAACGTGCCACTAGCTAGGGGCAAAATAGGCACGCCACTGGTATGCTTTATCCTACTAGTGAGTGCCCAACCCGTACTATCGAGCCTGAAACAAACTGAGAGCGAGGTCAGGAGGGTGATCTCTCTCGGCCATGGGAAGGCTTTGGGGGTGAATTTTTAGATGAATTCAGCCATACGTTTCGAAAACATACCCCTCTTGACAGTACGGGTTTCCTACAACATGAATAAATGAAAACACCGGAAACACTATCGTCGTAAATTCTTTTTTGAAGGACATCGAATCGTCTTACGTCATCTTTGAATATACATATTTAGCTCATGCACACGATTAGTTCGTTAATTGCGTTGTCATCTGCACCAAAACCACTTAAGGAGAAAAATAGTATTTCAGAGATGAAGATGAATTTGAGTCTCCAATTAATTAAGATTTGTAATGTGGGGTTTGGAGTCTACATCTCCGAAAGTTTGGTGGAACTCAACCGAGTGGCTCTTCAATAGTCGTATATGTCTTGCTACTACACCTTGTGGCCGAATGGCAGCCTTCATGGAACCTCTCCCATGGCATCTGCCGGAGATTGATACGTGTCAAACATATCTATAATTTTTTATCATGCCATGCTTGATTCCTATCATTATTACATGTTTATGCTACATTATTATATCATTTAAGTCATTTTATTGGACTAACCTATTGACAAGATGCCCAGTGCCAGTTCCCTGTTTTTGTGCTGTTTTTATTGCAGAAAGTTACTTCTGGAAATATTCTCGGAATTGGACGAAAATTTAGGACGATTTTTTATTGGACAAATGAGGACCGGAGCCAGAAGGGCGACCCAGGGGGCAGCCCACAGGCCAGGGGCGGTCTGCTGCCGCGGCCTAGGGTCCAACCGCGGGTGGGACCCGCCCCTGCCCTGTGGGGCACCCCTCGGCCGCCTCCGATGCCTATAAAATCATCCCCGACGAAAAAACCCTAACCCCTGAAGTATTTTTCCAAATACGATACAGAGCTCCGCCGCCATCGCCGACAAGTTTCGGGGGTCAGATTGCCTGTTCCGGCACCCTGCCGGGACGGAGATTGGCCCCCGGAGCCATCTTCACCACCACCGCTGCCTGCGGGATGAGTTGTGAGTAGTTCCCCCGCGGACTACGGGTTTGTAGCAGTAGCTAGATGGTACTCTCTCCTCCTTGTTGTTCAATACCATGTTCTCGTGAGCTGCCCTACATGATCGAGATCAATCCGATGTAATATGCGTTGTGTTTGTTGGGATCCGATGGATTGACATGTTATGATCAGATTATTTATGTTTATGAATTGTTGTTGCTGCAATGTTGTTATGCTTAATGCTTATCACTAGTGCACGAGTGGCATGATCTTAGATTTGGGTGCGTTATGTTTGCATGAATATAATTGATGTTTAGATCGTATCTACAAGTTGTATGCACCTGTTATTAGTCCGGAACCGGAGACCTCGAGTGACAAAAACGGGTACATCGATGTGAATGGTTAGTAACTTGAGGATTACATGTGTTCATTGTGTGTTAATGCTTTGCTTCAGTGTTCTATTAAAAGGAACACCTTAATTGCCATTTGTTCCTTAATTGGCCCGGCTGAAACCGGATGGCAGGACAAAAGATGTTGTGCGAATTCTCATTGCGAGTAGTTACAACTATATATGGAATACATGCCTACGTATGATTGATAAACTGAATGCTTTGTCATAATTAATTAATTAGTGCAATTCTGTCAATTGCCCAACTGTAATTTGTTCACCCAATGCATGATTATTTGCTTAGGAGAGTCGCCACTAGTGAAACTATGAACCCCGGTCCATATTTCTCCATCATTGATTTCGTGTTTCTGTTACTATTGTTCTCAAATCACTGTTGTTTTCACCTCTCTCGTGTTACTTGTGCTTCTCCAGGTGTGGCTGAATTGACAACTCAGCTGCAAAGACCTCTAAGTAATCTTTGGCTCCCCTTGAATCGAATCAATAAATTGGGTTACACTATCTGTTAAGACTGTTGCGATCCCCTACACTTGTGGGTTATCAGAGATCATGTTTGGCTTGTGCGGCGTCGAATCTTCCTCTTCCTCCCGGCTTGTGGCCAACAGGGACAGTGGCGGAGGCAGGATATCAGAACGCCCAGGGCCACCTTCAACGCTACAGTGTGCAACAGTGTGCTACAGTAGCTACAACAGCTACAGTATAGCTTGCGCGTCATGGCTGCGCCCCGGGCCATGGCCAGGGTGGCCTGGGGCCTAGCTCCGCCCCTGAACATGGAGGCGGTGTGGCTTCAACCTGACATCTCATATGTCCCAAGTGGTACGACTACGTCCCCATCTATGACGAAGGTTCTCCGGTGCTGGATTTCAGCTGGACAACCCGAAAGAGATGGAGAAGTACCCAACTGTGTTCTTTGTCTTCTCTTGGATCCCTTTCTAAAAAAAAAATCTAAAGAACTGCAGTTTTTATTTTCCCGTACTCTAACATTTTCAGGGTCCTTTGAGACCCCTCTCTTTGGTTAAAAAAATATCCTAGACAAACGCATATATATTTTTTGTAAAAATTGCAGGTTCAGATATTAGCCCAGATACATCTCTAGAATTTTTTCGTTCAAATTTTAGAAACTTTGTACTAGTACAATTTTGACTTTTGAGCCAGGCATATGTACCCGTATTCACATGGAAATTCCCCTAATATAATCCCATTTCCGGAAGAGCCCATACGAAATTAAATTATTACGACCGCACCCTCCTAAAATCGTATGCAATCGAGAGAGCCACGAAGCCATCTTACAGACCGCATCGAACTTCTCCTTTCCGCCCGCCGCCGCCGCCGCCGCCGCCGCAGCCATTCATGGCGGGGCGCCGCCGGGGAGGATTCGAACATTAATCCATGCTATTCTCCACCTCTCCCTGTAAATCCCAAGCTCCTGCAGCCGCCGCCGCCGCCATCGTAGCAGCTATCTCCAGCCGCCGCCTCTCCTCCTCGTCACCGGCGCTTATTCCCCCGCCGCATCACGACGACAACCCATTCTCCCCACTCCTCGCTTCCGATCCCCCTCCCCCGGATCCGCTCCGCCAGGTTCTTGCCACGGGCGACGTCCACACCGCGCTCCGCGGCCTCCCGGTCCTCGCGCGCCTGCTGTTCCGGTGGGCGGAGGGCACCCCGCACGGCTTCCCCCGCTCCGCCTCCGCATTCGCTGCCGTCCTCATCCCGCTCGACAAGGCCGGCCACAACCGCGCCGCCAACCCCGTCTTCTTCCGCGCCATCCACGTCGGCCTGCTCCTCCCCCTCCTCTCTCTCTTCCTGACGTCTCCCCTGTCCCGTCCCTCCCGTCACTTCTTAAACCAACTCTTACGCATGTCCGCCAAGTTCTCGGCCGAATGCCAAGCTCATGACACTGCGCTCACCAGCTGTTCGACACAATGCCTTTCGGTCTTCCAAGAGATGGCCCGTCATGGCGTCGCCCCTTACGTCAAGGTGTGCAACCTCGTGCTCCATGTGCTATGTGATGCCGCCAGGTGGGATGACATGCATGCTGTGTATTTAGATATGTTGCAGCTTGGGGTTGAGCCGAGCAGTTTCACATACAATACATTGCTGGATTCTT
Organism: Puccinellia tenuiflora; assembly: GCA_012064385.1. Lineage (NCBI taxonomy): Eukaryota > Viridiplantae > Streptophyta > Magnoliopsida > Poales > Poaceae > Puccinellia > Puccinellia tenuiflora. The sequence goes on from QRDG01000143.1 coordinate 322,692, forward strand.
TCTGTAAGTCGGGGAGGATCGATCAGGCTGTCATGCTGCTCAAGGATATGGAGGCTCGGGCTTCTGGGTGCTTGCCGAATGATGTCACTTACAATGTGGTGATCAGTGGGCTGGCCAGGAATAGTGAGCTGGACAAGGCGGCTCAGCTGGTTGACAGAATGCGGTTGTCCAAGCAAGCATCAGTCTTTACATATAATCCACTTATCACTGCTTTGTTAGCAAGGGGTTTTGTTGAAAAGGCTGAAGCTTTGAAGCGGGAGATGGAGAATGATGGTGTTGCGCCATCGGTGGTGACATACAATGCATTGATTGATGGGCTGTTTAAAAGAGGGAATGCAGAGGAGGCATATGCGAAATTTGTGGAAATGAGGGCAATGGGGTTGCTGCCAGATGTGATTACTTATAATTCCTTAATAAATGGACATTGTAAGGCAGGGAATTTGAGGCAGGCACTTTCATTGCTTGGTGATTTGAGGCGTGCAGGGTTAGCTCCAACAGTTGTGACATATAATACCCTTATAGATGGTTATTGTAGATTAGGAGATTTAGAGGGGGCTCAGAGATTCAAGGAGAACATGACAGAGGAGGGCTGCCTGCCCGATGTTTGTACATATAATACTCTTATGAATGGGTCATGCAAGGTCAGGAACCTTGCTATGGTAAGGGCGTTCTTTGATGAAATGCTGGGCAAAGGCTTACAACCAGATTGCTTTGCCTACAACACGAGGATTTTTGCAGAGCTGACTCTTGGTGCTATTTCCGACGCTTTTCAGTTGAGGGAGGAGATGACACTGAGAGGAATTCCTTCTGATACAGTTACATATAATATTCTTATTGATGGAGTGTGCAAGACTGGTAGCCTGAAAGATGCCTATACGTTGTGGATGAAGATGGTCAGTGATGGTTTACAGCTTGATTGTGTCACATACACTTGCTTGATTCATGCCCACTGTGAGAGGGGGCGCCTAACAGAAGCAAATAATATATTTTATGGCATGGTTACTAGTGGTGTGACACCCTCGGCTGTGACCTACACTGTTTTAATTCACGCATGCTGTAGGAGGGGAAATATTTATTCAGCATATGGTTGGTTCCGGAAGATGCTGGAGGAAGGAGTGCAACCTAATGAAATAACATATAATGTGCTGATGCATACATTATGCCGGATGGGGAGAACTGAATTGGCTTATCAACATTTTCATGAGATGCTGGAGAGAGGATTGGTGCCAAACAAGTACACATACACTTTGTTGATATATGGGAACTGTAAAGAAGGTAATTGGGTGGAGGCTATAAGGTTGTACTGTGAAATGCATCAGAAAGGTATTCATCCAGACCATTGCGCACATAATGCCTTGTTTAAGGGATTTGGTGAAGACCACATGCACAACGCAATTCAGTACATGGATAATGTTGTTTTGGGTGTGTAGGCCGGTCCTCAAGAAAGGATCACCTTGGCCTTGCTTGGAAGAGAACTCTGTAAGAATTTTCTCCTATATGCATATTCTCTTCATCAGTTTTTATTTTTATTTTTACTATGGTTATTTTCTCTAGCATATTTTGATCTTTGCTTTCAATCAGCAGATGACAGATGGAACTTGGGGCGACATTTTCTGGATAAAGGAGCTATGTGCTTTCCAGACACAGATTGTTAAACACAAACAGGTCCTTCTCTTGCTGTGTGAACTTCCTCACAATTTCCCCTTGGTCATATTCTTATGGTCATGGAGCTATACCATTTTGCACCATTGGTTTTTCTTTCGATATGGCGTAATGGAAATCTTTTGACCATTCATCCCAAATACCTACCATCTCAAAAGTGAATGGCTATGGACCTCTTGGACCGAGCTTCAACAATAACATATAGGCTTTCTCTTGGTAAGTAACTACCAAGAATTTTGTAAAATGAATAATCCTTGTACCACAGATTCACAGTCAATTTTGCCGTAGGCATCTGGCACACACAATGACTTGTCAGATATGTAACACTGTTCCCATTCTTTGGATAATTTTAATGGATCTTTTCTTTTTCTCAATGATAAGTATGGTGGGTGGAGGGGAACTTTGTGTCAACTCTTGACTGTCGGTAGCCAAAACATGTCTACTTATGAGATTAAAGTGCAGTTGGAAGGCCTTTCTGTTGGTCAAACCAACCATGTGTTGTTTCAGTTGTTTGTCGTATAAAGTAATTGCACAGCTTCTCTGTACTGCTGCTGGACTGCGGAACCGCTGGCCAGGAGGTGGCTGCTGAATCACGGATAATATATCCTGCTTATTACACCGTGAACCTTTGATCAGCTTCTGAGTGTCTGAAGCACATTCATGCTGCCCTGGAGAGGTCTACAAGCCTGCACCTCAAGGTTAGGGTGGGAATTCGGACCTTGGTGGATTGAGAAACAGGAGGGATTTCGACTCCTTTGTCCTGCTGATAACCTGGACAATTTGGAAGTAAAAGACAATATGAGTATATGACAAAGCCTGGTTGGTTAAGCAGCTAATGAGGACAGTCAAGGACTAATACGCCAGTTGGTATGAGACTGGCTATAGGAAGCCTGGAAGGCTGCTTATGGTGGCCGGGTAGAAATTCTTTAGCCGAACAACTTCCTAGCTAGGCATGGTTCTGTACAATTTACCTTTTATACTTTTACCCTTCTTTCCGTGTCTTGCTTCAATCCAAATCTGGTGGGTTGTAGCTAGGTTAGGGGCAAAGTTGTAAGTGCTGTTTCTCTATCCTAATGTAACTGTATGCAGGCCTACTGCATGTTCTATAAAAAGAGAGATTGGATTTGTAGCACTGTTTCCTGCACCTGTAGTATGTCTTACAATGACTCTTTGAACGGTCAAATTTCATCAAATTTCTACTCCTGGAAACATTCCACATGGTCAGAATGATACTGTGTCCATAACCATGTGATCATCCGTGTTGATTAGTAAGTTGATCCAATCTTGAAACTCAGATATCTGAACCATGTGTCCTGTGTTTCTCCCCTCGTGTTCTGTTTCTTGACAAGTAATTCTTGAAAAAGATAAATTCAACATGAGGTACTTTTCATTTGATTATTCTGATGGGACCAAATTCATGTATTGATACACAAAGATACTATCAAACTGGTGCATATGTGAATGTTAATGTTGAGTATCTCTCCGTTTATGAAGGTTAAGTCTCCTAGTCATGTTTCTTCTGGTTTGATGAACTACTGCATAGTCGTTTTGGAGGAGTGAAAATTATATTATGGTTGCATATTTCCATATTAACTAGATACCATATGAACAGCTGCTTTCTCTCTTAGGTCGGCTCTTTCTCGTTTGTACTTGTTCTATGTTATATTACATTTTATGAATTATGTGTTTAAATCGTTTTGAACAAATAATAGTTCATTTGTTGAAGTAAATGAAGAGTTATGGGAAGAAAATGCATAATTATTCATTATTAGAAGGGACATACATATTTAACAGCATACATGTGTGCCTACACACTACACTCAACACTGCTTATAGATAATGCATGATATTAAACAGCTAATTTGGTATATCAAAATTCAAAGTTCTACTCTATATGTTCTTGTTGGGTAGTGCCAGTGGTTCACCTAATCAAGGTGAAAAAGATGTTGCAGTGTATGCAAGTGACTTGATGGAATTCAGAATCATGGAGCATTTAACATTCATATGAACATTTAATACTTCCTATATCGTCACTATGCATTCACTAGTAGTCCGCATAGATAGATCCACTGAAATTTCTAATCCACCTGGATCAGTTTGCAGTAATCTTGCTTTATTTGCTATTTTTCTCTAGGAAAACAAATTTTTTTTTTTGCCTCAATGCATTGATGGAACAAGAGAGTTTCTAATACAAGGTGGATTAACCCTCTGAAACGGAAAGCAAAGCCCTACCACACCCACAGAAGGCAATTGGATTTTATCATGTTTATTAGGTCTTCCAAGTCTGGCGTGTCGCCCCTGAATATGCATGTATTGCAGTGCTTCCATGTTCACTACTCACTAGGATGCTGACTGGACAGTTCTTTGCCACCATACAATGGAATCATCACTTGCAGTTCTGGGATGTATCTGGTAGGTCGTACCCAGGATAGGAGCTCATACCAGAATTGTCCACAAACAGCCAACAGGTGATGCTAAGGCCCGACCGCATAGCATGCAGGCCGGTGCACGTGACACTCCATTGATTTTGGTTAGTATCATTGCAGAAATGCATCTCTGCGCCGTCATCAAATCATTTGTTCAAAATACCATGAGTATGCTGATCTGTGCTCCCTAACAAAAGCTATGAAGTGTTGAATACTCAAATGTTATGTATTCTATTGTCAATTTGGTTCCCGTCATTGGACTAATCATAGTACAGAATGATCTGTTTCCTTTAACTTCTTTATGGGGATTATATTTTTATTTTGTTAACTTTGGCGTTTGTATGTATGTATATAGTACGATCCCTGGCACTTGATTGAGTTGGTTTATAGCATATGGTTCCTTTAACTTCTTTATGGGGATTATATTTTTATTTTGTTAACTTTGGATGTATGTATATGGTACGATCCCTGGCACTTGATTGAGTTGGTTTATAGCATATGGGCGCGTGATTCTTGTAGCCTTACTAATGGCATTTAAGGTGTGCACAAGGAAATACTATAAACTAATTTTCTTAGTTGGATCAGGAATGCCAATTTCATATCAAAATTTAGGAATTGAGGTAGTAATTTTTTTCCAGCACATTCTGTTGACAATCTTTTTGTTTGTTTGTTTGTTCCAGAATTGCGATTTGGTGCAGTCATCCATGTGCTCTTCAATGTTTCTGTGCCCCTGCTCAACGCAGAAACGATTTCCATGAGGTCTATAGCACTACTAGTCTTGTACCATGCAGCCATGCAGGTACTTTATAGGTGTTGTTTGTTACAAGTATTTGCTGGTTTACTTATCTCAGTTATTTTCTGTTGTTTGTAGATAATTCATCATCAACTTGACAGTTGAACTACATGTATGCTTACCTGTTGCATAAGCTTTGCGAGCATATGAGGTATGAATTCCATGATATTTTAATGTTATATGACTTGAAACATGATTTTACCCAGCAAATGAAGCGTTTGCATCCAGATACTTTAGGGCATATAGTGAAACAATTACTTTGGTACTCCCTCTGGCCCAAAGTGTAAGGCACACTTGATTTTGCATGATCTTTAATGCACGGCTTTGAGCACTAATACATACCGAAATACATGGATTGGGCTGGTATAAATGATATCATTGTATTTATTTTGCAAAACAGTTATATTTCGTATTTATACCAACTTTGCACACATAAAAATGAAAATCATAGTTGCCTTGTTGACCAGAAAAGTGGAACGCGCCTTACATTTTGGGACCAAGGGAGTATTTTGTTAACATGGTGAACAAAGTAAAAAGTGAGAAACTATGTATTGATTTTGGATTGTTGTAGTTTATTTTGTGGTTATTTGTATCATACGGTTTTATATAGGTTGAAAGAATTAGTAAGAGGATTTCAGGTCATAATGGGATTTGGTTAGGTTACTGAACCATTTAGTGTAAATGTGCAAAATGGGTTAACCATTTGGTTAATAGGGTTAGAAATGGTTAACCATTGGTTATTTTTTTTATTTTTTTTGAAACTAAGAGACTGTGAGGCAAAAGCCCCACAGCATTTTATTAATAAAAAACAAAGCAACAAAAATATTTACATGCCAGGGAGACAAGAAAGAAAGCTCCTACCTTGTACAAACTAAAAAACCCAAATATATTACATGAGGCTGCCTATCCAGGCCATCAGAGCAGAATGATGCTTGGCTTTAATCCTATGCCCAAGCATGGATATATCATGAATAAACTCTCTCTTCCAAGCAGCAAAAGAGGGTCTTTTGGCCTCAAAAATCTTCCCATTTCTTTGCTTCCATATATTCCATGTGGCTAACATCATCACTTCAGTGAAGAAGGGCTGGTTGAAAGCAGATCTTGCCAACGAAATAGCAGTTTGCAAGTCATCACTAAGAGACCAGTCAATCTGTAAGTAATTCCAAATCCTATGGCTAAAGTTGCATTGAAAGAACAAGTGCGATCTATCTTCATGATGGCTTCCAGGGCAGAGAACACATGAGAAATCAGAGGTCACCTGCCAGTGTCTTCTCTGTAGCAAATCCTTGGTATTCAGCCTATCAGTAAGGAGCAGCCAAGCAAAGAACTTGATCTTCATCATGCAAGATGACTTCCAGATCCATTTGGAGACTGGCAGAGGATCCAAATGAGCATGAAGATGCTTATAATATTTTGCAGCTGAGAAGTTGGCCCCCCAGGAATAGAACCATTTGTCAGCATCCAGAGATAGAGGGTTCATAGCCATTTTAGCAGTCAAATCCTGTAATTCCTCATAAGCTTGACTTGACAGAGGCAAGTAGAACATGGATAACAGGTCCTGCTGACCATATACCTCAGCCGCAGAGGAATTCTTGTCCAGAGCATATGAGTACAACCTGGGATATCTAATCGAAAGAGGCTCATTCGACCCAGCAAAGACCCAAGAATCCTCCCAGAACAAAAAGGAATATCCTTTCCCAGGCTCAATGGTAGCAATCAGTCTAAACTTGTCCACCAGCTTCATGATATCCCTCCACCAGAAAGAGCCACATAAATTCTGTACATGGGGAACACAGCCCTCATAATGAGCACTCCACACTAGGTTTACCCAGGGCACATCCGCTTTGTTATAGAACTTATGGAGATGCTTTAGCAGCAGAGCCTCATTCTGCTTTGGAAAATTGACTATTCCAACTCCACCTGAATCCTTTGGCTTGCACAACATGTCCCAAGCAGCTAGAGACTGTTTGGGAGTGTTAGAATTTCCTCTCCAAAGACACTGTCTCAAAACTCTGTCCATCTGCTTCACAATCCCTGGAGGCAAACTGTAGTGAACATAAGAAATAAATAGGCATAGAAGCCAGAGCTGAATTCACTAGCTGCAGCCTAGCCCCTTGAGAAAGGAATGAAGAAGTTGAGCAAAGCCTCCTTTCCAGCCTAGTGACAATAGGCATGAGGTCATGGATTTTAGGCCTTATAGTTCCAAGTGGCAAACCTAAATATGTGAAAGGCAGTGAATCCACCTGACAACCAAATGCTGAAGCTAATAGAGTGACTGTGCCAGCAGGCACATTGATAGGCACCATACTTGATTTGTGATAGTTCACCTTCAAGCCAGTGGAGAGAGAGAAATTGTGCAACAACTCTTTCATTGCAAGCACCTGATTGAGATCAGCCGGCATAATTAGCAATGTATCATCAGCATATTGTATTATGGGAAAATCCTCATCATCAGTTATAATTGGCAGAGTAATATCCCCTTGATGTAACAAATCATTCACCACCACCCGTAGCAATTCATACCCAAGCACATATAGTAGAGGTGATAATGGGTCCCCTTGTCTGACCCCTCTCCTGCATTGAAATTGCTTTCATGGAACTCCATTCAATAAAATCTGAGAGGTGCCTGTAGATAAGATATTCTTGACCCATCTGAGCCATTTTCCATTGAAACCCATACACTCCATAACTCTCAAAATAGCTTCATGCTCAATGGTATCGAAAGCCTTGGCAAAATCCAATTTTAAAATGATAATTGGTTTCTTTGAGGTATGACAGAGATGCAAATACTCAAAACCCCAGGCCACACAATCTTGTATGGACCTGTCCTTAAGGAAGCCATACTGGTTCCGTGGAGACATTTGAGAATGTGACTCTGGAGTCTATTAGCTGCCAATTTGGTTAAGAACTTAAAACAAACAATTGTCGATGAAATAGGCCTGAAATCATTGACATCTTCAGGACTATTGACTTTTGGAACCAAAGTGATATAGGAGCCATTAATATTTTGCAGGTTGACTTTCTCCTCTTGAAAATCTTTTGCCAGATTATAGAAGTCCTCTTTGATTAGAGGCCAGCATTTCTTGAGAAACAAGCCATTAAAGCCATCAGGACCAGGGGCCTTATGAGCTGGCATCTCTTTTACAACTAAATCCATTTCTTCAGTTGAGAAAGGCTTTGTGAGGACATCAAGTCCCTCCACTCTGTTGATCAACCTAGGCAGATCAAACTGCATGTCAATCCCATCAGACTGTCCCATCCTAGCCTTGTAGCAAGACCAGATCACACTGAGATTTGAAGATTATATAACCAAGTCACAAAATCATCCCTTTTATCACCATGACAAGGGCCATAAACAGTAACCATTGTCCAAGACTCCCCATTATGGACAGATGTGAATTCAATAATTATGCCAAAACTAGTGATCTGGACCAACCGACCATTAAAGATTGAAGAGTTCCACATGACCAAGATGCCTCCAGAAGCACCCACCGATGGGCTATAAGCGAAATTATCAAAACGTTTAGGGCTAAATTTTCTGATGAAACGGTGATCAATATATTCACACTTAGTTTCTTGCACACAGATGATAGAACACTGGCTTTCTTCAATTTTTGATCGCAATGCAAGCTCCCTTTCCTCCCCATTTAAGCCACGCACATTCCAGCACAGCACACACCAATTTCTAGATTGTACATTCATTTATAAAATCCAGAGGATAAAGTGCACGACTGCCACTAGCATAACTAGAGGACCATATTACAGAGCCAAAATAAAGTATCTGACAGCATAAACCCCAGAGATAACAAGCATAACAAGAACAGCATAGCAAAATAACATTAACAGCTGTTCTTCTCCTGCACTGACATATGTTAGTGCTCTCCATCAGAAGACTGCTCATCAGTGGGATTAGAGGAGGATGCCTTAAGCTTGTCCTCTGTAAGCTTGTCTGGTTCAATTCCCAGTGCTTGTCCAACCTGCTGCAAGACATTAAGAGGCGTCTCTGGAATCACAGCTTGTCCCTCTGCTTGGCCTGAGCTGTCCTGTGCCACCTTCTTCTTCGTCTGCTTCTTGCTCTTCTTCCTTTGCACTGTCTGCACTGATGATGTAGGCCTAAAGCCATCCCTTTTCATCCTGCTACGGGTGCAACGCCTAACAGTGGTCTCAACCACAGGGGTGGCTGCCTTCCTGGCTCTGCTCCTGCTCCTGCTTCTGGTAACTGGTGGCGAGGAAAAAACAGGGGACGGCAAAGCTTGGTTGTCAGCAACATCAAAACGGAGGCACGGGCTACTGGCCTCTTTTTGGCTGATAAAAAGATCCTTGCTTCCTTGGGCACCTGTGCTTCTTTAGCAGTAAACCAAACGTTAAACTGTCCTTCAAAGGCTGTTGACATCTCTTAGACAGCAACACTGATGAGATAGCATGTACTCTGATGGAACTAGGAATAGCTTCAGACAGCAGAGTAGAGAGCAGTGGAAAAAAATTCCTTTCCCAGAGCATGGAGGGAGGCAATGCTGGCCCAAAGACTGTTCTAGCCATACCAATATGGACATTCATATTTATGTGCTGCTGAGCTGGAACAATTGCTAGGTTAGGCTGTTGCTCTACTTCCATATCTGCATTGCCTTCAGAGTTATTGGAGTCAGCAGAAGGGTCCAAGACAATAGAACCCTGTACAACCTCTTCTACCTGTTGCTCAACATGTTTCTGTTCCTCATCCTGCTGTTGCTGCTCCTCTTCCTGTTACTGCTGTTGTACCTCCTCCTGCTGCACTGCATTCCAACCAATTTCTGGGTACTGAGGCAGAACAAACATGTGGGGATCTTGTACCAGATTACCTGGGAGGGGATGTGGGTTTCCATCAGGGGGCATTGGGTCCTCATCACCAGGGAGGACATCAGCAAAATCTGCACTCAGGATGTAGCAGGGGGCTGTCCATGTTTCCTTTACAGCTCCAAGATCAGTATAGCAGGAGAATTAAAAGCAGCATAGACTAAAGTTCGATCCTTCACTGCATCAGCCTGGTGCCAAGTAATGAATTTTCCAAAAGCAGCAATAGCATTGGTGATGTCGTACTCGTTTCTGTAATCTAACGGAACCCCCAACAACATTAGCCATCCTCTGCGAAAACCCTGAATAGCCTTATGAATCTGTTCCCTATTATCAGGGTTGACAAATCTAACAAAGAGATTGTTCTGCAGCTGGTAGGGGCCATGCTGAACTAGAGCGGAGAGGGCAGCAGGACTTCGAAGCTCATACATCCCAATCCCAAATAGGCATGGACTTACAGATTCAACGTCACGCTCCAGCTGCTCGATGATGAAGAGCCTGACCTGCTCCCTCCAGTGGCCTTCATGCTGAGGCGGCTGCGGCGGTAGTAGAGAGGCGACGCAGAAAGCATTGTGCCGGCGCGGCGGCCTGACAGATGAGTTGTAGAAGGTCCTGGGAAGGCGCGTGTCCCCACCGTCGATGATTTCGTGGCCACGAGGGACGAACCGAGCAGGGTTTAGCTCGAAAGTCGCCATGCTAGCTTCACCGTCAAACCTAGGTGACGGCAATGGCGGAGGGGGAGGGCTAGGTGGCGGCGAGACCGGAGTCGCTGAGATTGGGGTTTTAGGAGACGAAACGGCGGGGGGGGGGGGGGGGGGGGGGGGGGAACCTCTGTGGAGTTAATGAGCCGACCGGTATCTTCTCTTACCCTTTTAGGCACCCAAATCTGCCTTTTTTTGTTATTATTAGCAAAACAGCTTTTCCGAAAGTGCCCCAATTTAAAGCAACTCCGACAGCGAACTCGATTGGTACAAGCCGCCGTGTCGTGGCCCATGGAGAGGCAGTGTCCACACTTCCAAAACCTGTAGGCAATATCATCCACAACTTCTTCCAGCCCAGTAAGCACCTCTAGCGGTCCAGACTGCAATTCCAGACTTTTTGAGGACTGGCCCATTACTTCTCTGTTTGAAACCGCATTTTCTGCGCGCAAAGATAGGGGCTCCTCACTAGATGAAGAGGTGATCATATGAGGACTTTCTGTCATCAAACTAGGCATAGCCTTGTCTTGATTAAAATCAAAGGCCTTGAAAGATCCAAATGTGATAACAGGAGAAGTAGCAGTTTGATAAATGACACAGGCTTATCAACTGCTGCGTACTTAGGGTCCTTATAACCTTTGCAAGCTGTATACTCTAAAGAATCAGCAAATGCCAGACGCCTTCCACTGCTCTTTCTTCCCCTAATGATGGATTTAGGCTTTGCTAGTTTCAGAGCTTGGAGTCCAAGTTGCACTCTCTTTTTAGATGGACTGACCAGGATCCATTCTGCCTCTTCCTCACGCTTCCAGTCTCTGAATTCTTTCCTCCAATTAGGACCTCCACGTCCCCATAGATGAAAGAAGCACTTAAACTGCTTACACTGAAAGCTTCTCAGATTGTAAACCTTAAAACCCACCTGTTTGCTAGAGACATTAAAGGAAAAGACCCTGTCTCTAAGCAAAGAAACCTTCAGATCATCACAATAGCCACCAATTACTGATTCTAGAGCAACACCCACTGAATCTGGCTCAAGTTTGAAATTTGCACGATCAAAAGAGACCACCATAATGAAGTGATCAGTATCATTAGACGGGTGGACTGTGGTGAAAAACTTCTTTCTGATCTCCTTAGCAAAACCAGTGCCATGGGAGAAATCAAGGCCCATAGAGATAGACTGATATACAGACATAGATAGATCATCCTCAGGCTCAGACTGCTGTTCTGCCTTTTCCAGATCCGATCCAGGAGTAGTGGCGGCATGGGGTATGCTAGTACCCTTTCCCTTGCCTAGATCAGGGGGGGGAGTCTAAACAATCTCCAACTAGGGCACAGTATGAGGAGAAGATTACCTCAGATCCAGGGGCGACACGTTCATCAAAGGTGTAGATGCCTACCAATGATCGCCTTCCCTTTAGCACTCTTCAGAACCAACCAGTCTCAATGAGTCCAAAGGTGTAGAGATCCATCATAGGACTTCATTCTACCCCGATCCAGATCCTTGTCGGTGGAGTACGTCGCCTTCCATCGCCATGCAGGCTCGAGCCCGCCAATCCAGAGGGGTTTTGGGGGTTGGGATGTGGGCATTGGGTGGAGGGGAGGAGGTTGAACGGAGGGGAATTGGGGTTTGACGGCCGGAGATGGGAGATCGCCGGCGGCTAGGTCAGGAGGGGTGGGAGGGTGGAGTCGCCATGGCAAATCTGGACTATGCAACTATGGCAAATACTCGCAAAGCTTAGCCTGCCGACTCAAACGCGAGATGCAAACAAACGCCATGAGCTTTGCTAAAAACTAACAATTCACAAGTATATTCAAAATTCCACAATCATATGAGCAAATAGACACAAATCGACCTTCAAATAGTTCAACAAGTCTACACTCATACATGCACTTAAGTGATTTTCTGCACAGTGTATGGCCGTGTGGTTTGGTAAAGTGATTTTTCTGGACAGAATATACACGTGTAACCATGCTTGGGCAGCTTGGCTCGTCGGGCAGGAGTCAAGCTATACATGTATGGCACGGGAGGCGGAGTCTAAGAGCCATCTCCACGCCAGACATGTCCTTGCTCATATTCCTCCCTGAGCCGACGGCCGCGTCTGGTGGCGGAATCAGCGCTGGCGCATGTCCTCGATCTACTGCACTGCTGCTTCATGCATGAGCGAGATTCCGTCCCTGTGCACTCTGGCCTCCTGCCGGTCTTCCCCTCCCTGCTCCTCCTGCTCTACCATCGCTGCTAGAGCAGCATGTACTGCTAGTTTTTTTTTCTCGGAGTGTTAACGGCGGAGACATCCATCCATTCCATGTAATGGACGGTGGAGACATCCATTCCGACATCCATATGTTGGACGGGCGTCCATTCCTGGCCGTTTCTTGGCTGCTGTCTACAGGAGGGCATATGGCGCCGGTGTCAGGAGGTGTATGTGTGGGAGGTGACGGGAAACCTTTGGTTGATTTGGGATCGAACCAATTAGACCTAAACTGTTTTGTGGTTAACCATCGGGCCTTTTGGGCTTTTTTTAGGTTAGGTTAACCTAAACAATGGATAAATGGGAACCAAATCCCATTTTTTATTTCAGGTTATGTTGGTACTGGATTGAAAACCTGGCCTGATTTATCATGGATAATATGGCATGCACAATGGTTGATAAGGCGGTCTTCTCATATTCATTCCGCAGTCAAATAAAAAACATGGTTTATAATAGATTATCTGTTAGTTTCATCTCTTGCTACTAATGCTCGCATGCATATAAATTATGTGATGATTAAATTAGTTAAGATAAGGTGCAATGAAAAGTTGACATCTCGTACAATGGAGATAATTGTCTTATCATTCATTAGGATAGATTATCCTATAGCTAAGAGAAGGCAAACCACTTTTTTCTGTTTCTCTCTTCCACATAAGCAATCAACCTAGTTGTCATTGCTAAGATAGCACCACTGTTCGGGCCCTTATTGTAAGGTTGTTTATCTGATGAATGTTAATTGCATGATGTTTGTTAGTACAATGGATGCTGCATGTTTTGTTTCCTACAATGATATCAAATAACATGTTCGTTCCTTGCAATGAAAACCTGCATCCATCTGTGCATGTAATAAATCCTGATGTGCCTTCACGCTTTCTCATATGGCATGTTGTCTAAGAGAAGGAAAATTGTCATGCTCATTCACCGGGTCTTTTCTAGACTTGATGTGCCTTCATGCTTTCTCATATAGCATGTTTTCTTAGAGAAAAGGAAAATCGTCGTGCTCATTCATTGGGTCTTTTCGTGATTTTGTCTATACCACGATCCTCGATTGTCCAATGTTCCCTTTCTATCAGATATTTATAAATCTGCCTTCATCTGCAAGAGGTGGCATAATGGGTGGCATCACATGCACTCTTATTATATTCACTATTTTACGACTCATGATTGAACATCAAACTCATGATTAAAGGACAAGTAACGAGGTATCACATATTGTAATTTCTTAATGTACTGCAGAAAATAGTTTAAAGTGAGCAAGTGAAAGTATGGTCTATCATCTGTTACATTGGACAAATATGGCACCAAGGGAAAAAAAATCTTAGTTACATCTTCACTGCTCAGCAGTTCTAAGATGAATCTTCAGTCACAAAGGCGACACCTCTTCTCAGCAATTCGTGGATGAATCTTCAGTCACATGGGTGATGCCTCTTCTCCTACCAAGAGTGTCTTGATTATTTTGTCAGTCCAATCATCTACCAACATGAACATATGTCCGCCTTCTGGTACTTCATGATACTGGATCCATGGAAGCTTCTTTGAAATGTATCGTTGCAGCTCAACCAGCACCAGCCTATCTTCGTATCCTTGCCAGATGTGTACAGAACCCTCATTTGTAGGAAATGGATTTGTAATATTCATTGGATCAAACTCCCAGTTTCCAAAAGCAACAAGTAAATCACGATGGATGGATTCATAAATGCCTTGCTGCCTTGATTTATTCTGAAAATGGAAGGCCAAATCAATGTTATGACAAAAATTCAAAACAAGGTGTAGTTTATGTTTTATAGCACTGTTTGAGATTAACTTCGATTGTTTCCTTTTGTTCGTGTGTATTTCCTGAATTTGTTTTCATGTATATTATATTAGTTATCTCTATGGTGGGTGTAGCCTTTCAAGGGTTTTACTATTGCGCCTCTATATCGATGTTTCAAGTGTTCTGTGAAGCGGAATCAAGTGATTGAACTATTTCTTACAATTATTACTGAGGCATAATTGTGATTTAATTTACCTCGATGATTCTAGGCATTGCCATCATTTTCTGAATCACCTCCATATCATGCTTGCTAAATATTTCAGGATGATGCATAGCTGCCGCAGAAGAAGGGAGCCACTTCTGGGTCATCCACAAGTATAGCAAGTAAGGTGCGTTGTGTGCAATCCAGAGGGTTCTCTGCTCTGGCACAACCATCTTCTTGAAGGCCTGCCTGGACACCTCTGCTGGGAAAGAAGGCCACCAGTAGTTGATAACTGGCACAACTAGCGCAGCTCCTGCGAGCCTGGACCGACAGCGAATCATATCTTTACAACTCTGAAGAGTTACATATCTCGTAAACCTACATGTGGTTGGAATTTCTGTTCTTACCTGTGAGGTATATACTGGAGGCATCCCCAAACTGTGTATCCTCCCATTGAGACCCCCAAGACATGGAACTTGTGTCCAAGCTCCAGCTGGTCGGCGAGCTCCTCTATATCCGATGCCTCGCTCTTGACATTCCGACCGGGGTTCGGGTCACTTTCCCCGTATCCTGCTCTATCAAATGCAAGGAGGTAAATTCCCAGTTCTTCCACGAGCTCCTGAATTATGGTGAAGAAAAAGAAAGAATGGAAACGGTGATTTTCGCTTGTTATTATATTTCAATGTTATTGCACTGAGCTCTCTGCCTTACGGGGAAATATCTAGTGCTACCACCCTTAGGATGCTACAAATCCTACCAACAAAAAAATCAATTTTAAATTTGTCAAAAAATTCTAGGAAAAAATGTGAGTGTTAACAAGATATGTTTCTATTACCTCCAAAAATTTCAATTCCAAATTCGAAACGAGCAGTGAGAAACAAAAAAGACAAATCTGCTATGAATAATGCTGATTTTTTGTTAGTAGGATTTGTAACACCCTAAGGGGTGGTAGCAGTAGATATTCTCCCTCTGCCTTACCTTGGAAACAGGTGAGGGGAAGTCCTTGGTGCTATCAAACGCATGCGCCGTGATGATCTTGTACTTGGCTTCGTCTCTCTGCACTCCGTCCTCCCGGTATGCGAGGTATCTTCCATCCCTGAGCTTGATCCTGGGAGACGTCACCGGAGGCCCACCGGCCGAACCGCACAGTTTTGGAGGCGGTGGCCGGAGAATGGCCTGGAAGGCCAAGCCAAGCAGCGCCACCGGAAGAACGAGGAGCAATCTTGGAACCATTTCTCCCAGATCCAGCGCTTGGGATGTCCGTCAGCTGCTAAGGTTTCTTGGCGTGCGGGGGCAAAGCTGCAATGTGGGCTGCTCTTTACTCCGCTCCTCTGGTAGTGCCTGCGCATCATTGCAATGTCACACCTTCACCATCAGGGTCCATGGCGAAGGCGGACAACGCGTCATCATGATGAGCTGGCGTGGCGGAAAGTGTAGGCGATTGGCTCTGTGAGTTGTGTGTGGGCCAAGGGGCCACCTGTAAGCGTGAGTAGTAGACTATAAGAACTTGGAACCTGTACCGTGTGTGGCATGTGTGATGAATGATATCTGGATTCTCTCATCCTTGCTTCTACATCTCACCTACCCGTCTCTGCTTCTCATCCCCAATTCCCTCATACTTCCCGATCGAATCCGTGTGGCGATCCCTCCTCCCCGGGGTCGTCACAATCTGGCATCAGAGCCGAAATTCGCTGCTCCGCTCGCGCTCATATACTTGAGATCGGACCTGTAAAATTCCACCGAGAAAGGTGTGGTGTTGCTCCGGCGACGCCACGCAAAATCCTGACCGGGGTTAGGTCTGATTCAGAGGAGTCGCGACGGCGCCCGTGCGGCCCGCCGTTCCTTCGGCGCAGACCAATTTTGTTTTGAAGAAGATGGAGGTGATGCAGAGTGGCATGGAGGAGCTTCTGAAGAAATTTCAGGAGGTGGCGGCGGATGTGAAGGGCATGACGGTGGAGGTGCGCAGTCTCCGTCAACAATTGGAGGATTTTGGCGAGGATCTGGACGGCGTCAAGCGCCGCCTCGCTGGGCCGGAGCGTCCAGAGGCTCCACGCATCGAAATCCCACTCGCGGACAAGGGGGCGCCTGCTCCGCGCTTGTCAAACAATGGGACGCTGATTTTGGGGACAGCTCCGACGACCGCGGGGTTCCACACCGCGCCGTCGTCACCCAAGGACAGGCCAGAGATACCGGCTGGGGACCACACCGTGCCGTCGTCACCCAAGGACATGCCAGAGATACCGGCTGGGGACCACACCGCCGGGGACTTCGTTGTGCGACCACGCCGCCACGATTTTCTGCGATTCTCAGGTGATACGCCTCTTCTCTGGATCGATTTGTGCCTGACGTACTTCGAGATATATCACGTTCCTGAACGTCATTGGGTCAGCACCGCTACCTTTCATCTGGATGGTCATGCGGCGCTGTGGTTTCAAGCATTCAGACGCCACACTTGTACAGTTTCATGGGACAGTTTCGTGCGGGCGGTGGTGGAAGAGTTTGGCCAGGATGAGTATGACGGGCAGATGGCAAAATTACTGCAACTGAGGCAGACAGGTACGGTGGCTGACTATCGTCAGGCGTTTGAAGCATGCATGTATCACTTGATTGCCCTGGATGATTCCTTAAGCTAGCGTTGGTTTGTTAGTCAGTTTGTGTTCGACTTGCGTGATAAAATTCGTTGTGCGGTGCGGCTGCAAGTGCCATCCAGTATCACCCGTGCGGCCTCCTTGGCTCACATTCAGGAGGAGGAGTCGAAACACCATAGACCCCGTGGGCGACCAACAACACCCACCAAGCACCCACCAATTGCGACACATGCAGGGACTGTAACACCAGCACCAATAGGTCGGCAGGAATGGCCGAAGAAATAGGGCAGCGATGATTTTAACAGAGAACGGCAACTTCGTGATTTTTGCCGTGCTAATGGTTTGTGTTTCAAATGCAGCGACAAGTACTCCAAAGAGCACCAGTGCAAGCGCTCGGGACAGCTGCTGACAATTGAAGTGGGAGAATTTGGTGAAGTCATTTCTGATGATGCAGTCCTGGCTGGAATTGCTTCTCAGCTGCTTGCTGTCAATTATCGGTTGATGCTTTAGCAGGTACTGAAGGGGGAGAGACCATTCGTATACGTGCTATGGTGGGAAATCAAGTCATGCTGCTCTTGGTGGATTCGGGAAGCACACACACTTTTGTTACCAGATCGTTTGCTGAACGAGTAGTCTGTACAATCTCTTCGGCAGTGCCCTTGTCAGTAAAAGTTGCTAATGGACAAATTATGTCGTCGGTTGAACAAGTGACAGGTTTGCAGTGGTGGACGCAGGGGCACACCTTTGCCACTGACATGCGCATTCTCGAGTTAGGAGCGTATGATGCTATACTGGGTATCAATTGGTTGAAACAATTTGGCCGTATGACAGTGGACTGGGAGGCCAAATACCTGTCATTCAAATACCAAGGGCAAGACATTACTTTGCAAGGTGTTTTTCCTAAGGCCACAACGGCAGCAACTGAAGTTCATGCATAACAACTACAGAAATGGCTAGCTGGCAATGAGGTCTGGGCCATTACCGTGTTGGATTCCTCAACACCTCATAACAATACTGATTTCTCAGCTGGGCCTCCAGATTTGAACGAGCTGCTGGAGGAATTTACTGACGTGTTTGCAGAGCCAAAAGGGTTACCTCCTCGTCGTACTTTTGATCATGCCATTGCATTGGAACCCGACACACGACCCGTCAATCGTCGTCCTTATCGTTATTCACCACTCCAAAAAGACAAAATCGAGCGGCACGTGTAGGAAATGCTGGCTGTAGGGGTGATCACTGAAAGTATGAGTCCTTTCGCCTCTCCGGTTCTTCTGGTAAAAAAGAAGGACAACACTTGGCGTTTCTGTATTGACTACCGTAAGCTGAATTTGGCCACCATCAAGAACAAGTTCCCTACGCCTGTGGTAGATGAGTTGTTGGATGAGCTCTCGGGAACAAAATTCTTTTCCAAACTGGATTTACGCTCTGGATATCATCAGATCCGCATGTGCCCAGAAGATGAAGGCAAGACAACCTTTAAGACGCATCACGGTCGTTTTCAGTTCAGAGTGATGTCGTTTGGATTGACAAACGCGCCAACAACGTTCCAATGCATCATGCACTCGATTTTTGCCCCATATCTCCGCAAGTTTGTGATTGTCTTTCTCGACGACATCTTGATCTACAGCAAGTCATGGGCTGAGCACCTTGCACATCTGAAATTGGTGCTCTGTACTCTGCGTAAACACTAGTTTTATGCCAAACAGTCCAAGTGCAGTTTTGGTCAGACTAGCATCCACTACCTGGGGCACATCATTTCAGATCAGGGAGTGGCAACTGATCCTGAAAAAACAACAATGATTGCAAATTGGCCCTTACCTACCAATGCTACTCAATTGAGAGGATTTCTTGGCTTCATAGGATACTATAGAAAGTATGTGGCCTTGTATGGACTTTTGGCTAAACCCTTGACACAGCTACTGACCAAAAAGGGTTTTGAATGGACTCATGAAGCTACTGTAGCGTTTCAGCAACTGCAGAAAGCAATGATGTCTACTCTAGTTTTGGCTTTGCCAAATTTCTCCCTTCCATTTACTGTGGAGACAGATGCTTGTGAAATAGGGGTGGGAGCTGTACTCATGCAACAAGGCCACCCTTTGGCATATATGAGCAAAGCTTTGGGAGTATTGAACAGGAAACTCTCCATTTATGAGGAGTTCATTGCCATGATTATGGCCATCGACAAGTGGAGGCAGTATTTACAAAGAGGCAAATTCATTATCCTAACTGACCACAAAAGCCTCTGCAATTTGACTGATCAAGTTCTCAGCTCTGATTTACAGAGAAAGGCAATGGCAAAAATGGTGGGATTACCGTTTGAGATAAAATACAAGAAATGAGTGGATAATGGAGCAGCTGATTCTCTCTCAAGGGTGGGACACTTATTGGTTCTTAATTATGTTTCCACATGTCAGCCCGAATGGTTAGTGGAGGTGAGCAATTCCTACACCACAGATCCTATTTCAACCCGGCTGCTGCAGGAACTGGCTATTCAATCTCCCAATGCAAAAGGGTTTTCCTTGGAGAAGGGCTTGCTATATTACAAGGGCAGATTAGTAATTGGTGATAATTTGGCACTGCAAACTAAAATGATAGCTTCCCTACATTATAGTGCTGTGGGTGGCCACTCTGGTGTCCACGCTTCGTATCAACGGATTAAACAACTTTACTTCTGGCCCGGAATGAAATTGGCGATGGAAAATTATGTGAAACAATGCCTGGTTTGTCAGCAAGACAAGCACACACACAACAAACCAGCAGGGTTACTTCAACCATTAGCTCCACCTTAGCCACCTTGGCAGGAACTGACCATGGATTTTATTGTAGGGTTACCACTGTCAGAAGGGGCCAACATCATCTTAGTGGTGGCGGATCGTCTCACTAAATATGCTCATTTTCTTCCACTCAAACATCCTTACACAACAGCTTCGGTGGCTAAGTTATTCGTGGACAACATTGTGAAGTTACATGGTGTACCGGAGGCTATCATTTCTGACCGTGACAAGATCTTCACCGGTCATTTTTGGCGGGATTTTATCAAGGCATTGGGCACTAAGTTGCAGTACAGCACAACCTATCATCCTTAGACTGATGGCCAGAGTGAGCGTGTTAACCAATGCCTGGAGCAGTATTTGCGATGTGCAGTGCAAGATAACCCTCGGCAATGGAAGAAGTGGCTCAGTCTTGCAGAATTCTGGTACAATTCGAGCTTTCACACTACCCTGGGTTGCTCTCCATTCAAAGCTCTTTACAGAACTGAACCAAATTTCGGAGGTATGCCAAAACTTACAGTCGCCTCTAATTCAGTCATTGGTGACACGGCGTTGGAGTACCAGGCTCAAACGGAACTGTTACGGGCACAGCTGATCCGTTCCCAGCAACGCATGAAGACCTACGCCGACAAGAACAGGGTGGAACGTGAGTTCAGCGTGGGCGATCAGGTGCTTCTGAAGCTGCAACCTTATGAGCAACAATCAGTGGTCAACCGTCCGTATCCAAAACTGTCGTAGAAGTACTTTCGGCCCTATACCGTGCTGGAGCGAATTGGCAGTGTCGCGTACAGGTTGGAGCTGCCAGCCTCTGCTCAGGTTCATCCGGTTTTTCATGTGTCACAGCTGAAACCACTCACACCAAATTACACTCCAGTATACAAGGATGTACCAGACGTGTCGGACTTCCGAGCTGCTACGCCAGTACCAGTGGCCATTCTTCAACGACACTTGGTCCGCAAAGGCAACACGGCTGCTCCACAAATTCTGGTAAAATGGGCACATTTACCTGACGACATGGCTACGTGGGAGGATTACCATGTGCTGAAACATCGGTACCCGGCGACGTCGTTGTGGGAGGAGGATCAAGCTCTAGGGGCGCTTTCTCAAGGGGGCCAAATGTCACACCTTCACCATCAGGGTCCATGGCGAGGGCGGACAACGCGTCATCATGATGAGCTGGCGTGGCGGAAAGCGTAGGCGATTGGCTCTGTGAGTTGTGTGTGGGCCAAGGGGCCACCTGTAAGCGTGAGTAGTAGACTATAAGAACCTAGAACCTGTATCGTGTGTGGCATGTGTGATGAATGATATCTGAATTCTCTCATCCTTGCTTCCACATCTCACCTACCCGTCTCTGCTTCTCATCCCCAATTCCCTCATTCTTCCCGATCAAATCCGTGTGGCGATCCCTCCTCCCTGGGGTCGTCACATGCACGGACGGGACCCCCTGCCCCCGGGTCGCATTCAGTTCTTGGTTTGCCTCCACTTATCTATCTGGGATTGTTGCTGACCGTAAATAATTATGAGGGAAACGGCACCATCGGTCATAAAACTCTCACGAGATGAGTACTTTAGTCACATAACTCCTAAAATATTATAAACTCGCCACTCAGCTTCGTTTTATGAGTAAACTAGTCGAAATCCCGACAACACAGCAAAGTACGAGGACGTGGCGTCCTCGCTGTGTTGTTTTGAGAAAAGGACATTAGTGATTTTCATTGCAATCAAACAACACCTTTGTCAGAAAAGAGAAAGTGGGCTTCCACTGTAGTTCCACCATGCCAGCGTGAAAGAACAAACTATGCCCGAGATGTCGCCTAGAGGGGGGGGGGGGGTGAATAGGCGATTAAAACTTTTTCTAATTAGGGGCTTGATAAATGCGGAATAAAACTATGTGTTTAAATTAACAAGCCAACAACCTAATTACTAGGCTCACCTATGTGCACCAACAACTTATGCTAAGCAATTCAAGCAACAAGGTGATAGCTATAGAAAAGAACTTCAAGCACGAAGGCTATCACAATGTAAATTGCATAAGTAAAGCTCGGGTATAGAAATAACCGAGGCACGCGGAGACGAGGATGTATTCCCGAGTTCCTCCTTGTTAAGGGAGTACGTCTCGTTGGAGGGGTGTGAGCTCGCCACAAGAGGCCTACTCAAGATGCCACAAAGGCCTCACCCTATTCTCCGATGAACCTCACCCAAGGGATTGGTTCACCTTCCACTATCGGAATCCTTCGGGGCGGATTCCGGAGCCCTTTACAACTTCTCTTTGGGGCACACACCCACAACTCAATTGGGGGCTCCCAAACTCGTGCCGAAGCTTCACAACTCGAAGTCTTCGCGGCACCTCCAACCGTCTAGGGTACACAATGCACCCAAGAGGCAACAAGCTCTTGGGAACACAATGCACCCAAGAGTAACAAGCTCTTCAACCTTCAACTTCACGTATCACCGTGGAAAGAGCAACCCGATGCAACAAATGCAAAAAGGCAAGAGCACACAAAGTGCTCAAATCCTTCACTCCCAAATTCCAACCAAAGCAACTAATGCTATGGAGGGAATAAGAGAGGAAGAACAAAGGGGATGAGCACAAAGCAACACCAAATCTAGATCCACAAGGTTCCCCTCACTTAGAGGAGAATTTGATTGGTGGAATGGTAGATCTAGATCTCCTCTCTTGAAACCCTAAATTTGGGCAAGGATCATTGGAGGGGAAGAGAGGAATCAAGCTCACAAGGATTAGAGTAAAGGGGAATAGCAAGAACAGGTGAGCAAAGCCAGCAACCAGGTTTTGGGGGGTGGGAAGGAGCCTTTTTATAGCCTCCCCCAAAAACTAGCCGTTGGAGCCTGTCCAGGCCGGAGACTCCGGAGTAAGTGGCCGGAGACTCCGGCCTGCTGGGTCATCGGGGAGGCCGGAGATTCCGGTCCTTGGGGCCGGAGACTCCGGCCAGGCCGGAGACTCCGGGCACCCTCCGGGGTAGCTCCGGACCCCTATCCAGAGGCGCACCACACAGATGCAGAAGGCTGAGGAAAATGAGAGGGCCGGAGATTCCGGGTCCTCGGGCCGGAGACTCCGGTCCTTCTCCGGGGGAACTCCGGACCCCTATACAGTGGCGCACCACAGCAAACACAAAACAGCAGCGAAAAACACAGGCCGGAGACTCCGGGTCCTTGGGGGCGGAGACTCCGGTGTGACCGGAGACTCCGGACCCTCTCCGGGGTAGATCCAAACAGAGAAAACCAGAACTGCCGTAACTTTTGCAAATGAAGTCCGAATCGAGTGAATCCAATTTTGTTGGAAAGAGGACGACAAGAGCTTACCCTACAAAAACTGAAAATATGAAAACAAGCAAAGGAGATTGTGCGGAGGGATGGAATGGTGAGACCTTTCCAAGCGGATGAACCGGCAAAATCTCCAACACCGAAAACGCACAAGCTTTTCATCAAGACTCCATTTTCTATGATCTTGGGCTTGTTTCGAAGGTAATCACAAGCCCTACAAGATCATGCATGTACACATCATAGTCTATCATGTGAGGAGGAAAATATAAGGAGAGAGTTTGACCTCAAAACCAAAACCGGTAAAACCTCCAATACCAAAAACGCAAGAAGATATTCATTAAATCCGTTTTTGGTGAACTAGAGCTTGGTATGGAGATGAACACAAGCTCTAAATTCTCACATGGATAAAAGACAAATAAGAACCAATAAAGATGATTGCATGGATGCAAAGGTTTGAGCTCTCCACGAACGATACAATCACGATACTCGGTCGAGAGCCCCTCTTGATAGTACGGCTATCTATCCTATAATCCGGTCTCTCACTAAACAACATGAGACCGGTTAAAATAAAAGCCCTACCAAGATCATACCTTTGCCTTGCGCATTAATCCACTTGAGGTCGATGGAGACGATCTTCATCTCCTCAAGGCGAACCATCTTCTTGATTGCGCTTCGCTTGGTGAAGAATCACATGATGCTCCCCCATACACCAAGATGGGGAGAGCACTCTTCGGCATATCTTCACTTGAACTTGAGAGTTGATCAACCCGCACAAAGCTTCCCTTGAGCTTGACTCCAACAAATGGAGATCAAGCAAAGCACCTTGACTCCAACACATGGAGACAAGCTTGGCCTTGATCAACAAATGATCTTCTACCTTGACCTTGACTCCAACCAATGGAGACAAGCAAGCTTGGCCTTGATCAACAAATGATCTTGACACAAGCTAAAGGACAACCTACACATAGAGCTCAATGCAAATATTAGTCCATAGAGATTGTCATTAATTACCAAAACCATGCATGGGATCAACCATGCACTTTCAATCTTTCGAGCTCACGGCCATTGGCAAGAACTGCCCGGCGAGGAGGTGCTTGGCGTCGTGCTATGAGGCCTTCGGTAATCGGGATGCGTTCGCTGCTTCCGGGGTACGCTCATTGTGGACAACAAGGAGACAGCTGCTTGATGCGCTCAGGCCTAGCAAAGTAGCAATAGGAGCCAGACGTACGTCGTCCAAGTCTTTAGGCCAAATCCAACGCGCAGACCCATTTCATCCGAAATAATCCGTTTTTGTCCGAATGGGTAAAAACCAGGCCCCAACTGGCAATGACCCAAATGGACAACCAGTCCGTTTGGTCACATTTCTCTCCCAAACTTGGGACAGCTTTGGTTCGGGACGGACGTGCGCGGAGCTCCGCTCGCATCCGCTGTGTCCGCTCACAGGTGCGACTTGACCCACCATTCAACGACACACACACTGCACCGAAGTCATCCCCTTCTCTCTACTCCTCTCTCTCCCGATTCCCATCGCCGGTCATGGGCTCCAGCAGCCTCTCGGCGGCGGCGTGTATGTGGCGTGCAGAGCAGCAGCTGCGCGCGAGCTCGAGGACGGCAGCGGCCTGGCAGCAGCGGCGCGCGAGCAGACCAGCAGCTGCGCGAGAGCTTGAGGATGATGGCGGCCGGGCAGTAGCGGCGCGCGAGCAAAGTAGCGACAGCAACGTCTGCGTGCGAGCAAAGCAGCAGCAGCAGCAGCGCGCGCGCACGGTAGAGCAGCAGCAGCTGCTGCGCACGAGCAGAGCATCAGCAGCAGTGCGCGCGGCGGCAAAGCAGTTGCACTGGCGGCGGTCGGGCAACAACACCGCGCTGCCGTGACTGACGCAACACCCGACGGCGAGCTGTGATGTCTAGTAGCTCCTCTTTGACGTGTTAATCCTTCCCCGCGAGTATCGCGTCGTGGGCTGCACGGAGACAAGCAGATCTAGGCCATCTTCATTGACTCCGGCCGCCACTTGTTGAGCTTGCTCCGGTCACCCTCGACGTCCTCCGACATCGCCGACCTCTCCGTCATCATCATGGTGAGCTTACGGTGCTCAAAGACATCTTCCCGCGCTCCCTTTTGCTGTATGGTGTCGTGCCCGTGCGCGTCGCCGTCGGCCGCCGTCAGTTGCTCACCGCCGGCTACTCCGGCAACCATATGGCTCCCAGCTCTGCCCGTTCGTCTCCTGGCAACGCCCTCTACCAGAGCCTGTCACTTGACCTCGCGGTACCGGCGACGGTGGGCGGGACGAGCACAGCACCGAGATCATCGGAGACGTCGAAAAAAAAGAAGGAAAAGGCAAAAACCAACATGTCCGTTTGGGTACGGGGCCTGCGTTGGGTGCACCGGTCTGAAACGCGTATCCACCCCTGTCCTGCATGTCCGTTTGGCGACCCAAACGGACAAAAACGGACACAAAATGGGTCGTAGCGTTGGAGTTGGCCTTATATGATATGGATGTGTAGATCTTGTCCAATGGATCGCGAAAACATCTTTCGTTTCACCGGGAAACGAGTAGATCTTCGAGTATGTATTTTCATTTTCTAGTGCACCGGTTGGCTAGATCTGAAATAGAACGATAGATCTGTAGCTTGAATTGAAAAACTCAAAACAAAAAAAATTGTGGAGAATTGTCAGATCTATCTGCCCACCAAAGGAATTTTGATATTCTTTTTTGAGAAAAGATACCCGAAGGTATCTTATATCATATATTGATCAAGGAAAATAACCGGTATAGTATAGAGGAGTTATAACTCGACACAACACGGCCAACACAAAATAAAAATACAATGAAACTCATACTGATCGTCTTCTTCCTCGCATCGATCGCCGGCCGCCGGAGCATGAAACATACACTGAATAAGAAACAAAGGACTGGCCACCTGCATACGCCCTCACTAACCAAGGCTTTGAAGACCACAATAGCCACCCGTCGCGTACGACGAGATCGAGTAAACGCGGATGGAACATCGGCTGGGGACACACCCAAGTAGGGCTTGCAACCCTCCACCACCAATCCAGAGGGTTAGAGAAATCGAGCCTTACCGTAAATCCAAACAAACGAAGAGATCGAAGATGTCCCACCATAGACAAGCGGACAACTTCACTTGAACGACACACCAACTGATAAGATCCATAGGAAACCAACATATCTGACAACATCTACTCTCACTGCCCCGTCGCCGATGCCTAAAACATTGACGAGGTAGACCTTATTCCGAGACGCCATCGTCGCCACCACCACACCGATGCCGCCATGGAGAACAAAACCAAAACCTACCATTATGGACCTTATAACAGTGCCCAGCGCAGGTCCAAGGTCCCCACCCCCTCCCACCGCCAGAGCGACAGTCAGAGGAGGCGGGACCCATCGAAATCCGGCAGGGCAAACAGAGGCGGCAGACAGCGGCGGCTAGGGTAAACCCTAGTAGCGGCCGCTCTGTTTTTTTCGGGCGATTTGTGAGTTGAGAGAGATTGTTACAACTAGATCGAATTAGAATCAAATTCAAGGGATTTTATTTTCGATCCATGAGCACGGAGAAATCTAAATTTTACTACATCGGTTTTGGAATTTTGCGACGAGAAATTCTTTGACGATGAACAGAGATGCGGTTTGTCGGGATGGGAAGGCCTCGACGAGCTCTACAAGTTTTGTGAATAGCCCGAAAGCAAACGATGACATATAAAACCGTAAGGAGTAAATAGTTGAAAATGAGATCTGAACCAGGGTTTCGAATTTGGAGGAGAAGAACAATACGTTTCTGCAAACTGATCAATCTTTTTTTTTGAGAAGATGTAAGCACATCAATCGAACGATCGATGGACGGACATTGGCGGCTGGGCTGCTGTCTGGTGGCCCAGATCGGCCTATCTAGGCCAGCCCAACTCTGTGGAGGGAGGAAAGAAGAAAAGAAAAGAAGAGAAAAGTCGGCCTGATAAGAAATAAAAGAAATACGGAGTAGGAGAAAAGGAAAACGATGGAAACATGGGCATAGGGAGATTCAACCCATTAGGCCGAAAAAGAATAGAAAAGACTTTTCCTTTTGGGATAGACTGAATGATATTAATTGAACTCTATAGAGAAAATCTAGAAAAATATTTTTAGTGGGGACTTCAGACCTAAAATCCAAAACCAAATATTTAATTTAAGTTAAATCTAAATTATGAAAATATTATAAAAAACTTATTTAATTCATGTAACAAAAATTCCTTGATGAGTTTTATTTTATAAAAGTTTTTGAAAGTCAAGAAAATTGCGATGTTCAGTTATCATCCAATATGTTAAAAAAAACCCATCAAAAGTGACATGACACGTGATGGAGAGGAGAAGAGAAAATATATCAACCTTGCGCCGCCGTGACCCCTCTTCACCTATCGCATTCTACTAAGTAAGTTTCCCTCTCTGGATGTCGCCGTCATCTATGCTTATGATTGCGGTCAGGACGGCCTTATCACCTATTTGCTTTCGTCCTGACATGATGACGGTCCGAAGCCATTAACAATGGCAATGCATGGCCATTCAACTAGTATGGTTTAACATGGCAAACTACGACATTCTTGCTCAAAACTGTACTCTCTAGAGAACATTGGTCTGTGCGTGACAACAATGGTATTTTGAAAAAAAAAAGTATTTTAATTTCGGAAAAAGTAGCACTCAAATATGTGTCCTCCTTCATATCAGAAAGCATTTTAATATTTCAACATATTACGCCTTACATGCTTTGGACGTATTCTGGTGATGGGTGAATCGATGCGAGTCCAAATTTCCCATAGGCAGCTAGGTTATGATTACGTGATGTTTGCTGGAGGAAAGTGAAAAACAACACAAAGCTGGAATAGCTCAGTTGGCCAGAGCGTGTGGCTGTTAACCACAAGGTCGGAGGTTCAAGCCCTCCTTCTAGCGAATTATTGTTTTTTTTTAGCTGTATAAGGTACACAATTGCACTTTATTATTGCCTGTTGTTTAGATGCCGTTCAGGCTCGCTCCATGTTTCCGCAAGAGTGTAGCAAGTGTAGACGAGTAGAATTGGTGCAATGCACCTTACGTGATTCTTGTTATATTGTACTTTTACAGCACGTACAGGTTACAGTGTGGCGCGAGGTAAGCAGAGTGCCCGACGTACGCATGCCGGCGAGGCTATGTGCACAGGACTACTTGGCGCTAATAGTAGCCTCCAACAGGAGTAGGTAAGTTTGAGAAAAAACCAAACTCATGTTAGATTGTTTAATTTTTTTGATAATGGGATTTTATTATTTAAAGTTAAGTATTACATCCGGACTTTGCATAACCAAGATGTACACAGACCAAACGAGTTCAAAAGTTTGAAACAATAAAAATAAAAGACGAATTACATATCATAATTAGAAATTGTAGAAACGCTATGATAAAGTAGGGAAAATCCGGAGATTATGTTACCATCCATGCTGGGTAAACAACATGGAGCCACAGCCTCCAGTCGCGAACACACCTTTGAAAACATATCTCGGTGCTCCACACGCTGTAGGGGCAACCATGATCGGAGCGTAGCTATATACCGGTAGATAACCTGCATAAAATAAGCATTTTTATCGTTAAAAATCTTGTCATTTCTACATAGCCAAAGCTACCAAATAATGACAATCGCTCCCATCCTAATCTGTAGCTTACACCTAGGATCCACTCCGTTTAGCCAATTGCCAAAAATATTGGCAACGCTGCGTGGGGGATATAAGTTGGAGCCTATCTGGATGGCTGGCCATATAGATCTCGCGAAATTACACTGGAAGAATAGATGTTTTATAGTCTCGTCATGATGACAAAAGACACACTTTTTTACTTCCGTGCCAATTGCGCTTTGCAAGGTTGTCTCGGGTGAGAATAACCCCACGACGAAGATACCACGCAAATATTTTTGTTTTGAGCAGAATTTTCATCTTCCAAATTTTATTATTATTATCAGTAGGTATATCCGATTGGATTAAGGCTTTGTACATTGAACCTATAGAGAAAAGTCCACTCTGATTTAGATTCCATCGAAATTTATCTCGTCCTTGCGACAGCTAAATAGAAGCAAGACGTTGTAGCAGAGCAATCCAGGATGCTTGCCTAGGACCTAATAGACTTCTTCTGAACGACACATTTAGTGGGAAGGATTCCAACACCTTAGCGAGCGTATCGCTTTTGTGTCACACAATATTATATAAGGCCGGATATTGTTCTCGGAGCGAAGTCTGGCCTAGCCATTTATCATACCAGAATCTAATTTCTGAACCATCCTTAATAGAGAAAGATCCATATGGGAAGAAGAATTTCTTAGTCGCCATAAGCCCAGCCCAAAAGTGGGAGTCGCCAGGTTTCCAATGAATCTGGGACAACGCCTTCGAGCCAACATACTTTCTCCTAAGGAGGGTTTGCCACACCCCTTCTTCAGCTAGAAGGTTGAAGATCCACTTACCAAGAAGGGCTTGATTCTTGACCTCTAGGTCATGAATTCCAATCCCTCCTTGGCCTTTGGGGCGGCAAACCACAATCCATTTAGCCAATCGGTATTTCTTTTT
This sequence comes from Puccinellia tenuiflora, assembly GCA_012064385.1. NCBI lineage: Eukaryota > Viridiplantae > Streptophyta > Magnoliopsida > Poales > Poaceae > Puccinellia > Puccinellia tenuiflora. The sequence goes on from QRDG01000143.1 coordinate 352,517, forward strand.
CTCGCAATCCCCTTGCTAAAAAAATCTTGATCGAAAATAATCTAAACGTTTCAAGACTCCTTTTGGCAGTTGGAAGAACGAAATCATATACAATACCATATTACTGAGTACTGCATTGATGAGAACTAATCTTCCACCCAGGGATAACAATTTTCCTTTCCAGCTATTTAATCTAGCTTGCAGTCTCTTCTCCACCAGTTTCCACGCAGCATTTGTGAGTTTCCGATAGTGGATCGGAATAACCAAATATCTGATAGGAAACTGTCCTTACCCACAGCCGAGGCAGAATCTTGGGCCTCGCCAAAACAAAATAACTCACTTTTATGGAAATTAATCTTTAGACCTGATAATTTCTCAAACGATGACAGAATTAACTTCAGGTTTTTTGCTTTTTCGATGTCATGTTCCATAAAAAGAATTATATCGTCGGCGTATTGAAGTATGGATAAACCACAATCCACCAAATGGGGTATCACAACATCAATCTGGCCATCAGACTTTGCGCGCTCAATCATTATAGCGAGCATATCCACCACTATATTAAATAGTATCGGCGAAAGTGGATCACCTTGTCTAAGCCCTTTCCTGGTCTGAAAGTATTTGCCAATGTCATCATTAACTTCAATGGCTATACTTTCTCCCGAGACAAAGCTATGGATTAAAGCACGCCACTCCTCAAAAAAACCTTTTATTTTGAGAGTCTGCTGAAGGAAAGACCACTTAACCTTGTTGTAGGATTTCTCGAAATCAATTTTTAAAATCACCCCATTCAGCTTTTTCATGTGTAGTTCATGAACTGTTTCATGCAATATGACCACCCCATCTAGGATATTACGTCCTTGCATAAAAGCAGTTTGAGAGGGACGAACCACATGGTCAGCCACGGTGTTCAGTCTTATCGTGGCGACTTTGGTAAATTTTTTAAAACTAACGTTAAGGAGGCAGATAGGTCTATATTGTTGGATCTTTCCAGCTTCATTAACCTTAGGCAATAAAATTATCTCACCAAAATTCAGTCGGAAAAGTTCTAACTGACCACTATGAAGAGAACTGAACAAAGCAAGAAGGTCTAGTTTGACCACATCCCAGAAGTGCTGGTAGAACTCAGCTGGGAAGCCATCAGGCCCAGGGGCTTTGTTGTGTTCCATTTGGAAAACCGCCTTTCTTACTTCTTCCTCGGTATAAGGTGCAGAAAGTAGGCTATTTTCCTCATCTAAAACATGGGGAATATCATCTGTTCGGGTTTCATCGAACGAGAAATCAGATTCATCGGGTTCACCAAACAAACCTTTATAGTATTTAGTGATATACGACTTAAGTTGCTCATGATCTTCAATCGTTCCTTCATCCTGTACCAGAGAATGAATCCTTTTCTTCCGATGTCTACCATTGGCAATACTATGAAAGTATCTAGTATCGAATCTCATTCTAGAATGAATTGCGCTTTAGAACGTTGATACCATTTAAGCTCCTCCTCGCGCAGTAGTCTAGCTATCTGAGCATTTGATTGGCTTTTCAGCTCAATTTCTTGCGTGGATAGCAGACAAACTTCTGCTAACTGGTGGAGTTCATCAATAATTGATGAAAGTCGTTGTTTTCCTTTTTTGAGTAAACCTGTAACATGCCGAGCCCAGCCCAAAAGATGTGTATGTACTGCACGTATCTTGTTATTCCATCTTTGGATTAGGGTTGCCCCAGATACAGGTCTTTCCCAAACCTCTCTAACCATCTCATGAAAGCCCTCTCGGTGTAACCATCCAAGTTCAAATTTGAACCGACGGGTACACGACGGTCTAGGCAGATGAGAGCATGGTCAGACAGATCCTGAATACGCTCTAAAACCCGTACCGATACTAATGGATATTTGGCTTTCCAATCAGTATCCATTAAAACATGGTCTAGCTTCTCGTATGAGATTCCGGTAGACAGTTTGTCCAAGTAAACTGTCTTCCTATCATTTCAACCTCTCTCAAGTCCAAACTGTCAATGACATCATTGAACAAGAAAGGCCAATGATTGTCAAACCGACCTTTACTTTTTTCAAATGGAAAACGAAGCAAGTTGAAATCCCCTCCTATGATGATTGGATGTGGGTTATCTTTTGCTACGTTAACCAACTCACGAAGAAAAGCCTCTTTAAAATCCTCCTGGGCCGTACACGGTGACAAGGTTCCAAATGAAATTGTCGGCTTTCTTCCGGACATGGAGTTTGATATGAAACTCTCCGTACGAATCAGCCAACACATCAAATGAGTTAGCCTTTGTTTGTCTTTGTAATTGCGTACGTGTGTGATGTCAGGTCAAACAATCACGGTCTTTACTATTTATCTTGTTATTTAGTCGTTTCTGTTTGATTTGTTGGTTCCACAAGAGAAAGTATATGTAGCATGCGGTAGGAGTAGGTAACTTTTGAGCCAAAAAACAACGCCATGTTTGATTGTTTAATTAGATTTTTTGTCTTTGTACTTGCGTAATGTGTGCCATCTGGTTAACAATCACTTATTTTTCATTTATCTGTTGTTTAGAGGGTCCCGTGTGTCTTTGCTCGCTGGTTCCACAGGAGAAAGTATATTTAACCTGCAAAAGAATAGGTAACTTTTGAGCCAAAACCAACATTATACTTGGTTGTTTAATTAGCTTGAATACAATTTGTTTGCAATGTGTTCTATCTCAAAAAAAAAAAAGAATGATCACTTATTCTTGTTTCAATTTTTCATAGGTAACTGCAAATTTGCTTTAAAGTTCTACAACATATGGTAAATTTTCACTGATTATTTGAACTAATGGTAAATATTATTCCAATTTTTCGAGAATCCAATGAAGTTAATAGGATTTTATCAATTAATAACATTTAGATTGTTCTGATACATACATTCCCTCGAAAAAATCTCATGCATATCATGATGTGCGGTGTCATATGCATGAGATCTTTTAAATGCTACTCCCTCCGTTCCGAATTACTCCCTCCGTCTCGAATTACTTGTCGCAGGCCTAGTACAAACGTTTTTTTTTGCTAATTAGTCCAGACAATTCAAATTAGTGGCAAATCCGTCCGTCGACCTCGCCGTCCTCCTCCGTTCGTCGACCGTCCGCATGCAGTACCTCGCCGGCTTGCTCGTCGCCGTTCCCGCGCTCGCAGGAACTCCACCTCGCCGTCGCACAGGAGGGAATCTATCACAAGGACCTCGCCCGTCCCCGTCCGCGCCCACAGGAGGGAGCTCGCCGTCGTCGTAGGCGCGCAGGAGCAAGCTCGACCTCGCCGCCGCCGTCCGCGCAGGAGGGAGCTCGACTTCGCTTTCGCAGGAGCAAGCTCGACCTCGCCCCCGCCCAACAGGGGGCTCAACCTCCTCGCATCGCAGCTCCCTCCGCGTCTCCGCGCGGGGAAAGCTCGACCTCGCCGTCTACGTCCGCGCGCAGGTGGGAGCTTCTCATCACCGTCGCCCTCCGCGGGCACGAGAGAGCTCGTCCTCGCAGTCGCCCTCCGCGCGGAGGAGGGAGCTCGTCCTCACCGTCGCCCTCCGCGCCAGGAGGGAGGTCGACCTCGTTTCCGCGCCGCCGCTCCGCTCGCCGTCGGAGGGCTCCCGTGGGTGTCGCCCACCTCATGCTGCTCCACCATCCTCTCCTGCCCATCGCTCCAATCGAGAGCACGAGGTAGCAGGCGCTGAGGCCCTCGAATTGGACGCACCAAGAACCTGCTGAATGTGAGGTTCAGAGTCTGGCACTTGAATTTGCACTTGAATTCTAGTCTGCATTTGCACTTGAATTGAACTGTATTCAGAATTCTAGTCTGCATTTGCACTTGAATTCTTGTCTGCATTTACCTCCTGCAGAATTCTAGTCTGCTTCAGAATGCCTCATGGACTTGCTCACCTCCTGCAGTAAAATGATCTGAATGTGATCAACTTAAACATGCATCAGGTTCAGTTAACACTTGGACACATTTGAGCACCTGATGCACTACTCCAGGTTCTAAGGTTGCTGCTGCTGCCATTATCTCAGTTTGAAATTTGATTGATATTGCTGGCAGAGTGTAAACTTGAGTGCATGCCTTGCACACAGGAACCTGCACACAAAAATTTGATTGATAAATTTGGCCAGTTCCACATGGTGTCTGCAAGCTCTAGCATGATGTTCGGGATTGATCTCAACATGAGTCCTCAACAAGATGATGCCTCGGAACCTGAAGATCAACAGGAAGAACCAGTCAATGAAGAATCAGTTAATAATGAAGCCGCAGGTACTACAACAGCACCAAGCACTGTTAACAGAATTTAAAAGTGGCTTATGTTAGTTGCAGTATATACACAGATATAGACATTTTTTACCTTGTTAGAACTGCAGCTCAACAACAAATGCCACTAATTTATCACAAGTTCACCAAAGTAGGTGACCCTACTAAGTAACCACAACCGTGTAGCATCTCACCTTCCTATTATTTGCAATAGCTAGATGACTTATCTTTTGCTCCTTATTTGACAGGGGAAGAAGCAAGTGGTGTAGAAGAACCAATTCATGACGAAGCAAGTGGTGTAGAGGAAGCAATTCATGAGGAAGCAAGTGCTGTAGAGAAACCAATTCATGAGGAAGGCAGAGAACTCACAAATGAGGAGAGATATGGTATTTATTTTGCACTCACGGTGATCAAGACAAAAAATGGACAAGTTCTGAAAAAAGACAAGGAGGTCATTGCTAGCCTACTCGATACAACCGTAAGAACTGTTGAGAGAATATGGGAAAGAGATCTTAAACAGATTGAACAAGGGAAGAAAGTTGATGTCTCAAATCAAAAGAAAGGTAGAGTTGGCCGCAAGCGGAAAGATTTGGATCTGTCGAGGGTGGTGACAATCCCATTGAACAGAAGGAGAACATTGCGAGGTCTGTCAAAGGCATTGGGTGTAAGCTGCACGACCTTACACTCAAGGTTCGAGTGGGGTCATTTGAGGCGTCACAGTAATAAGGTGAGGCCCCACTTAACCCTATCCAACATTGTAAAGAGATTGAAATGGTGCTTGGCTATGTGTGAAGATGATTGGTTTGCGACACGGGAATTAGACAACATAGCCTACATGGACGAAAAGTGGTTCAACATGACTGGGGAGGTGAACAACTACTATTTGCTTCCCGAAGAACCCGACCCCTTGCGCACCTTGCATCATAAGGATAGCATCGCCAAGGTGATGTTTCTCGCTGCCGTGGCTAAACCAAGATATGGCGAAGGTGGTGAGGTCACGTTTGATGGAAAGCTCGGCATTTGGGCTTTTGTCACAGAGTCTCCTGCTCAAAGAACGAGTGAAAATAGAGATAAAGGGACGCTCGAGCTCAAATCATTGAAAGTCACACGAGATGTAATGAGGTACAAGAGCGCTGGCCGGACGAAGATGAAGGATGGACAATCTACATCCAACAAGATAATGCCACACCACATATTCTTCCCAATGACCCGGTTTTCCGACAAGTCGTAGAACAGACTGATTTGGATATTAAGTTGCTTCAAAAGCCTCCAAACAGTCCCGACATGAACATTCTTGATCTCTGCATAATCAGGTCTCTCCAGTCCCACACCGATAGCAGAGCACCTCAAAGCATCAGGGAACTGATAGAAGGTGTGGAGGAGGAATATCGAAACTACCCGGTTGATAAGCTAGCTAGAAGCTTCGTGACGCTGCAGTCATGCATCCGAGAGGTTATGAGAAAGAAAGGAGCGATAGACTACCAGATCCCTCACATGAACAAGGAGCGACGGCAGGCAGAAGGACGGCTTCCTATCGCTCTATCTATCGGCCGTGAGCTAGTTGAACAGACCCTAGCCTTTATAGAAGAGGCAGAAGCAACCTTAGTAGCAGAAAAAGAGAATCAGCAGCAGAAAAAGAGTAGCAGGAAAAGAGCAGCAGCAGCCTTGAAGCAACAGAAACGAGCAACCTTGAAGCAGCAGAAACAACAACAACCTCCAGGCAGCAGCAGCAACAACATCCTCCAGGCAACAGCAGTACCAACAAGCTCCAAGCACCAGCTTCCTTCAAGCAGCAGCAGAAACAACAACCTCCAGGTAGCAGGAAAAGAGAATCATCCGCCTTCAAGCAACAGGAAAAGAGAATCATCCGTCTTCAAGCAGCAGAAACAACAACCTCTAGAAAGCAGCAGCAACAACAACCTACAGGCAGCCGCAGTACCAACAAGCTCCAAGCACCAGCTCACTTCAGGCGGCAGCAGCAACATCAACAACAACCTACAGGCAGCAGCAGTACCAACAAGCTCCAAGCACCAGCCCCCTCCTAGCAGCAGGATAAGAGTAGCAACACATTCCGGGCACCGGCACTCTCCAAGCAGCATAATAAGAGCAGCAGGATAGAAGCACAGGATGATAGAATCACAAGATGAAAGGAGTACTTGTATAGGAAAGGAAAGGAGTACTTGTACATACTCCAATAAGTACTCCCTAAACGAAAGTTGTATTGTTGTCCAAGTTTTATCATTGTACTCCACTAATAAGAACAATTGCATGACCTTGAGAACAATTGCATGACCTTGAAAATGACAGTAAGATGATCTAGTTGATTTCAGGAAAAGAAAGTTGCATTACTTACCATCTGTTTGATGTTTCCTTGCCTTGATTATTGTCTGTTGCCTTCCTTTGCTTGTAATCTGCATGTACAGAATCACATGAGAAATCACTAGCTCAAAGTACATAAACTGAAATGGATACTAGCATGCATAAGTATTTGGAATAATTATGTTCTTAACGTATACAGTACACTGGAAAAGTTTCACAGAAAAGGTTTCATTGAAGCTTCACTGAAAAAGCTTCAGTTTCAGTCTCAGGCTCTCAGCCAAGCTTCAGTTTCACATTTTTATTTCAAAATTTTCAAACTGATACTGCATACAAATACTCTAAATAAACAAGCAGGTTTGTCAACTACAGAAAATCATGTGCTGCAACAAGCAAGCTACTCCATTTACAGCAAGTAAACAACGCCTGAGTACTCAATTTACAGCAACAACATGAGCACATGATGTGGTCGTTGATGTCGGGGGCGACGGCCGCAGGCCGCGAGGGCGGCCTTCTGGTGGCTTCATGAGAACCACAGCTCCGGGAACCCGTGCAGGAGGAGCACCACCAGGCCGGCGGCGCGTCCCTGCTCCGCGACATGGAGGGAGATGCCGTTGACCTCCGTCTCCAGTGTTGCACCGCCTGGTCCGGTTGTCCTCGCCATCGATGACGATAAGCTCTGCTCGCAGATCAAACTGCCATTTTTGCGCCCAGACTACCACCGGCGGTGCGGAAAAATTCAACCTTCCCGAAGGGGGGGGGGGGGGGGGGGGACGAGGAGGGGAACGAGGCGGCGGTGAGATGGTAGGGAAGGAGGCGACGGAAGCGCGGCGTGGGGGGTGGGGGTGGGGGGTGGGGGTGGGGGGGGATCAGGCGGTAGCAGCCTGGGTCGGAGGCGGCGGCAGCAAGGCAGCTGGGGCGGCGTCGGGAGGGGAGCAAGGCGGTGTGAGCAGTGACCCTGTCGGAGAGAGAGACGAAGGACTGCCGGATTGGTCGGGGGAAGTAAGAGGACTATTTCGCAAAATAACCGCCGCGTCAAGTAAATTGGAACGGAGGGAGTACATGACGCGGTCACAGTACATTGTAAATTTTGCAAAACAACCCTTCCTATAATTAAAACCTTTTAGACCTGGCCTAATCAAATTCAGAATTTTCCGTCCTCCGTCCTCCCGCAGTCCGCCGCCGCTCCGCTCGCCGACGGAGGGCTCGAGAAAGAGGCTAGTACTGGCGCGGGGGGAGGGGGGCAAGGCCGTGCCGCTCCCGTTGTCCCTCCGGCCTCCTCTCCACGTTCTCCCATCCCCGACGTCGAGCTCGCCCTCTGCCGCCTCTTCCTCGTCGACCAAGCCGCCGGAGCACCCAACCTCCTCCGCCGGCCAAGCCTAGCACCTCCATCTCGGCCCGCGCGGCTCAACCAACAAGCCAAGTTACCCGTCGGAGGGGCCCTGGTTCGCAGTGACGGCCCTCTGCTCAGTCCCGGTCGTTGCCCCGCCCCCAACGCCGTCGCCGGCTGGCCGTAGCGCGCATCCCCGACTCGTCGCGGACGTCCTCGTCGCTGCTGCTCATCCCCGACTTGTCGCGGACGCCCTCGTTGCTGCTGCTCATCACCGCCTGCTCCTGCTACATAGAAGTTCAGGAACAGTGCAGCGACAGAGAACACAAAGTTCAGTCGCGCATACAGGATAGTTCCTTGAGTATCTCATCTGGTGTCAGCTTGAGTACCAGCTGCCTCACATAATGTACTGCTTCTGTAGACAACAAGAGTGAATTAAGCAAAGAACCTGAAGGTTGAGATACTTTGAGCAACATCTTGACTCTGTCTCCATTGTCATCTTTTCTCTGAATAGCAGAAAAGCATCATGTAATTCATCATGTCACTTGTAATCAACAACAACAATTTTCTTTGCATTTCCCTATCAAATTAAACCAAAAATCATTCGCAAGAAATTTTGAGTGTGAGAATATACAATACAAAATATAAACTTAGAACACTGCCATGTCACAAGAGAAAATCCCATTTTAGTACATGAAGGTTCAACAAGTAATGCTTCATTTTAGTACATGAAGGTTCAACAAGTAATCCCATTTTAGGAGTAATAATTATTTTTCCTATCTTATTGTACTACCAGGTGCCAACTTAAATTGGAGCACGGCAGCAGCCAAAATTCAGACAACTTTATGCCTGGTTGCCTATGATTTTTCACAGATAGCGACAACATGTTATTTGGAACACTAAAGCAGCTGGTTGACTCCCTACTCTCAAATTAAGGATGGTGCTACAAAATACTCCTTGAGCGCTTCTTGAGCTTCGTTCTCCATGCCTATAGAAAGTAAAGCTGCAGCTGGGAGGTAAAATGAACTTCCTGGACTCTAGCTCTTCTCCTGCAACCTGAATACAAGGTACTGAAATTCAGCCATCTATAAACTGCAAATTTGACTATAAACTGTAAATTGGACTATTGTTTGGGTTTTGATTCTTAAACCTCGGCACTGAACATAAAAATAAGCAATGAACCACTCTATAGCAATCCATCATTTAGAGCCTTTTGCATCCTGTAGCCATACCAATTTTGGATAGACAGCAGTAGTTATGGAAACTACTCCAAATACAGATAAACATCAGGAGTATTCAGCTACACCAACTACTCCAAATCAGGAGTACACAGGAGCATAGAGGAGATGGATGGTACAGTAACAGCAGAAGAAAGCGCAACAACAGAAAAGATCGAAGGGACCTGGCGAGACGGCTGTAGAAGAGCTGCTTGGAGAGCTCCCAGTACTTTTCGATGGTGGGCGGAGCGACGCAAACTCCGCCATGGATGGTCGTCGAGCTCTCTCCGTCCTCAAATAAGTGTAACTTTGATCACCTTTCTAGAAAATATAACAATATTTATGACAGTAAATTAATATCTCTAGATACATCTTGACATGTAGTTTAATAATATAGTAATTTAATGTCACATATATTGGTATTTTTATGCAAAATTTTGATCAAATTTAAAATTGTTTGAACTCAAAAAAAGGAAAACGTACATTTATTCGCGGACGGATGGGGTATGTTTTGCGGTTGCAACATGATATACACGTGGGATGGCATGTTCGGTCAAGGACACCGTGTAGCTAGACACGATCGATCGATTTCTTGAGAATAAAGTGAAGGATAGGAACGTAGAAAAGCTGCAAGGTATTGGCAGCGCCAAAACGCTGTGTCTATTCTGAATCTTTCTCTAAATTTTGTTCCCTGAAAGTCTACATGAGCTGCCTACGGGCTAGTATGCAGAGCCAAAGGAAAGCGGATATAGACGTTTGAGAAGAGAAAAAAAAGGAGATCATCAGAACTCGAGGTGGCCACCAGGATCTGCAGAACGGTTCAGCTAACTCCAATGGTGTTATTGACAAACCCAATTCGTGCAGGTCACAAAGGCCCCATTTTCATCACCCAATAACAGCACCACACCGTATCATATTACCGAGTGAATCCCACTCGTTACCTTCTGTTTATGATATAGTGACAGTGTTTACCCTGTTTAATTCTGTTTATGATCTAGCCATTTGTAAGCACGAGCTGCCTAGCATGACCTAACGAGCTCAACGGCTCGCACGGACCCTTGACTCGCGCCCTGATCGGGGGCGCCCAACCGCATATGGTTAACGGGCCCCTGTCACACAGCGCGGTATAAAGGGGTGGGGTCGGCAGGCACACGGTACGAGGTTAACCGGCGCTGCCAGAGCCCCACCAAGACCCCTCCGATTAGGGTTTGCGCTGCAGTGACGGGAAGCTCCGCCGCCGCCACCACTCACCCCTCAGCCCACTCACCTCACCACCGCCGCCACACTCACCGACATGGCCGGCAGCTCGAGCTCGGCATCTCAAGGAGGAGAAGGTAGTCGCTCTCCCCTCTCCCTCTCTCCCCGATCTCTCTCTCTCTTACATGTGCAAAAGATAAAGCAACGATAAAGTCTACCGATCTTTATCTAGGCTACATGATTCTGTGATTTTAACACGAGCTGCCTAGCATGACCTAAGGTGCTAGTGTGCAGAGGCACATGCAAACAGATTTGTTCTCCGTACATGTCGTCCGATCTTTTGTCAGGCTACTTCAGTTGTGCGGATGTGAGCAGAGAAAAGATTTGTTGGTCCCGCTGTAGATAGAGAGGTGTATGTGTGCGATGTGTGTGTGGTGTGCACGCCGCGACGATTGGTCAATTGAAGAGGCGCACAGGCACAGGAGATAACCTGGTGAGAATGATTCAGATTCAGAATATATATCCGGTATGTCGGCTGTAATTCGTTTGATTGTATCGCCTTGATACGAACGATTAATAAGTTAATAAAAACTCCCTTTATCGAAAAATCTGATACAAGAACCCGAAATCCCAGGAGCTTGTGGGTTTTGTATATTTCCTAGTAATATTTTTCCAACATAGTATGTGCTATTGTGTATGCTCTACACGCCAACGCGTCTCAAAGACACAGAATAAACATGGCGTGGGAGGAGGATTAGGGCTTTTTTTTTGAAGGGGGTGGCAAAAGATTTGCCCCTATTCATTAACAAAGGAGAAGAATCATGACCCAAAGCTTAGTCTCTACCTTAATGGAGCAGACTTGTTATTGAAGACCCTTACGTTGCGTTCTTTCCAAACCGTCCAACTAATAAGCATGGTTAAGGAGGCCATGGCCTGAAGATTCGGAGTTGCTTTGCTCGACATCTTAGTCCACCAAGACTTGAGGGAAAGCTCCGGCGTCCACTCATGGGTCGTAATGGAGGGTAACCCGAGCCAATCCTTGACTAGCACCCAAAGTCTCTTGGTAAACGGACATTGGAAGAGATGATGCGCCGCCGACTCTTAAGTTTGCTTGCAAAGGGGACAAAGACCTCAATTATTCAATCCCCTCTTTTCAAGACGGTCCGCCGTCCAAAGCCGCCTATTGTGGAGGGCAAGCCAAGCAAAGATTTTTTTTTTATGTCCACCATGATTAGGGTTTATGGTGTGCTTGCTAACTGATAAAATAACTTTACTCTTGAACATTTTACTATAGTGGCAATCAAATACTCTTATTTGAAAGATCATTTACCGACAAACTCAGTGAGATCCGCAACTTCTGTGGGTCTTGGTAACATGCTATATTAGATAGCGAGTTCTTTTTTCACGCTCTATTGGATAGCTAGTTAGAGCAACTCCAGCCGTTGGCCCCCCCAGGCCGAATTGCCGGCGTTTTTTTGGGCCTGCTGGGGGGGCGCCGGCGGAAAAAAACGGCCTGGGGGCGGGCCGATTCCCAGCCGCGGCCCCCAGGCCGATCGATAGAATTATTTACAGAAAAATTTGTTCGACGAACTTACGCGAAATTTGTTCAAACATAGACGATATTTGTTCAAACTTAACGATATTTGTTCGAACAAGATTACAAAAAAACATAAAAAAATTAAAAAATGGCGGCGCGGCGTCTACATGCCGAAGTGGCGGTAGAACCGCGTGTAGTCCCCGCCGTCGGAGTCGTCGGAGTCGCCACCGGTCGGAGGAGGAGCAGGAGCACTGCACCCAGCGCCGTCGCCGCCGATGCCTGGCTCCTCCTTCGGCGTCAGCAGGCGGGAGGAGCTCCCGCTGGTGCCAGTGCCGTCCTCGTCGCTGTCGTCCAGCCCGACGTAATCCGGCCCGGCGCGACGACGGCGGCGGCGCTCGTAGCGCGCGAGGAGCTCCTTCTCCTCGGCCTCAATGCGCTGTTGGCGCTTCTCCTCCTCCCGCTCGTGCTCGCGGGCCGACCATTCCAACGCGAAGTCCACCGGCGCCGGAGGGACGTCGTTGAGGCTGGCCGCCATGGCGGCATGCACGGACTCCTCCTCGTCGTAGGCCTCCTCCTTCACGACGGCCTTCTTCTTGAAGGCCTTCTTCTTCGGCGTCTGCAGGCGGGAGGAGCTCCCGCCGGTGCCGGTGCCGGGCTCCCTGATGAAGATGCCGCGGGAGCCGCTCCTTTGCGGCGGCTTGTCCGCCGGCTCCTCCTTGACGCGGGCGAACGGCATCGAGCGGGCGGCGTCCGAAGAGGAGCGGGCGGCGTCGGAAGAGAAGGACGACGAGAAGGACATCCTCCGCGGCGTCCATACTTGGCATGCCGCGACGGGCCCTGAAGGCGCGGCTCGTTGCCGTCCTCGATGTAATCGAGGACGTACGCCAGCGAGCGGCCGGGCATGCCCCACCACTTCTTCCGGCCGTTGCTGTTGTTGCGCTTGGGCGCGTGGGCCGCCGGGCCGGGGTAGTCGTTGAGCTGGCGCTGGCGGCGGTCGGAGAAGAACGTGTTCCAGGTCACGTTGTTCTCCGGATCCCAGACGAGATCCGCTTGCTCCTCCTCCGTCAGCCGCTCGCGGGCGGCGTAGATCTCCGCCAGCCGCTGATCATCGGTGGGGGTGGGGGGACCGGGAACCCCATCTGGCTGAGCTGCCAGGTTCCGGGGAGCTTCGTGCCGGGCGGGCATGGGTAGCCCGCCTCGTGCAGCAGGCGTGCCTCCCGGTCCTGGAGCCAGTTCCAGCCGAAGCCGTTGGCCGCCGCGCCGCTTGCTGGATCCATTCCGGTGTGTGTGCGAGGGGTTTGGGTGTTCGTGGCCGATTTGACGCGACGGCGGTTCGCCTGACCGAAGGCAGAGCAGTAATGCGACGCGGAAGGCGAGGCGATGAGGACGACGAAGCGGTTGTGCCGCTGACAGGGCGGGCCCGCCGGAGCTTTCGCGCGGTTTCCCTCGGTTCCACGCCGTTTCGCGCCATTTTCCCTTTCGCCGACGTCCCCAGGCCGAACCCGGCGTGCTGGGTTCGGCGTGGGACGCCGGATAAAAATTGGGCCAAATCCGGCGAAAAAAGAGGCCTGGGGGGGGGGGCGCTGGGGGGGGCGACTACGGGAAAAATGGGCCGTCGGCGTCAAAAAGGGGGTCCTGGGGGGCTCTTGGGGGGACGGCTGGAGTTGCTCTTACTAGTACTGACGATTTTAGGTGAACACCCTCATACTCTCCTTGCAATGAGTTCAGTAACAAGTTGTTGGTCATTGCTCTGTCCAGTGGACGTAAAATAGTTGTAAGATCAGAGGCGTGCCCCCGCTGTTGACATCAGAAATTCAAAACCACATGATCATGCGTAGTTACAGCGTGCTGCCCTACCTTTGCTGGACGACAGCATATCTGAGTTCTTCCGTTACAACTTGTGCAAGTGGGTACTGAGAAGCATCCTTCAAAACTAACTGCCAACTGGAGGAGATTCCCAGTGAAACAGAGCAATTCAAACAAAAACAAAAAAAGTGGGTGTTTTCCAGCCTGATTTGCAGGGGACACGTGAATGTGAATGCCCCCCCACGCTCCCACCACCGCCCCCAAGGCACCCACGCTGGCCGCTCGCTCCGACGACCGGCGTCCACCCTCCCCCAGCCCCGCGCGACGGCCGCTCGCTCCGACGGCCGCCACCCACCTCCCTCAGCCCCTTTTGACTGTCCTCTCCCCGGTCGCTCCCGTCCAGCCTCTTCAGATCTCAAGGACGTTGAGGAGGGCTGGACACGCGTCGTTGACCGGCGGAAACGCCACCTCCCGCTCCCGCCACCCGCTCCCGCTCCGCCACGACACAAGATTCCCCGGTGGCTGGTTGGTAGATGCTTTAGATGCCTCTGCCTCGACCACAATAAAGCGTCTTGCGAAGGAGAACTCCGCTGCTACCTGTGCTGGTTCACTGGCCACTTTGCTCGTGAGTGCGAATCTTGCCCCAACCTCTCGTCGGCTTCCTGCTCCTCCGCCGCCCGGTCACGCCCCCGCGAGGCTGCCCCTCCCCCGCCGCCACCACTGTCGATGGAGCACTACCCCCCTGGCGCACGTGCGATTCCCGGGTGAGCTCATGGCGCGCAGCGATCCTGATCTGCGCCCTGCTCTAGGAAGGTGCCTCATCTCCCGCTCTCCAGGCATGGCCGCTCTGGAGACGGACTTCCATGCCCGCTCACCAAGCTCAGCTTCGACGGCCTGCCAGCCGAGGCGTGGGACTGGGAGACTGTCCGCCAGGTGGTCAACTGCCTCGGCGGTCACCTTGTGGAGATCATGCCCTCCTCCGACCGCTGGTGTCTCATGCTCACCGCGTGGATGCGGAACCCCAGCGCCATCCCCAAGGAGTACGAAGTGGAGGTCCCCGAGCCGGAGGTTCTTCCCGACACACCGCGGGATCCGGATGATCCTGAGTCGCCCCCGTTGCCCCTCGCCCCAACCTTCAAGCGCACTCTGATCCACGCCTTCATCATCCACGTCCACGACGTGATCGACCGTTCACCGGTGTTCGCCCCCGACATCCCGGCAGAATATGAGCACGACGGCGACGTCACCAGATGCATCTACGACTGTTGGGGTGGCTGTATCGACGGTGTTGGGCGGGGGAGTGCGGCGCATGGCGGCGGTCACCCCTTTGCCGCACCGGCCGGTGGTTCCGCTGAATGGGGACACCGTCACGGTGACTCTCGCCCCCGTTGCTCTGCGATGGCTGGCGGCTGGGGTAGCACGCTTCACGGCAGCCTTCTGCCCCCTCCCGGGGGGGTGCCTCCACCCTCTTTCCTGGACGCGGCGTCATCTCAATGGCCTGGGGTGGCCTCTCTGGCCCGAGGTGGTGCCTCTTTGGATCGCTCTACCGGCTCCTCGCCGATGTGCCCCTCGACGGCGGTTGGCTCCTCGGTGTGGCACTCAACCCCGGTGCTGGGGAATGGAAGATCCGCAATCCTTCGCTCTCCCCGCAGTCCTAGTGGCCCGCTATTCCGGTCGCCGTCGGCCCCGCCATCGCCACGGCATCTCCACCGCTTGCCGGCGGCCTCTCCGTCACCATCGTCTTCGCCGCGTCTTCTCCGCACCACCGTCATCTTCGCCGTGGCTCCTCCGTCACTTGTCGGCGGCCCACAGCGCCTCCCCTCGGCTCAGCGGGCCAACGGTCAGGACGCTCCCCAACGCCGTCCAACGGTTCGCTGACCGGACCTGTGACCGCGGCTCTCTGACCGGGTCAGCGCTGACCACCGCCCAGACAGTGGACCGGGTGGAGCCCTCCTCTACCCTCGTGCCTGATGACGGGGGCCCTGCGGCCCACCAGCTCTTGGGCCAGGAGGGGTCGGTGGCTGGCCAGAATTTTGGCAACCTGGGCATCTTGGTAGCCCAGCCCACGAACAACAACGCATCACCTGATGGAGAGGATGGAGCCAATGCGGACAAAGCCCAGGAGGAGAGCGCGGAAGCCCAGGACGCCACGCCTTTCGGCCCTGCTTCCGCCACTACGACCCTGATGTTGGACCTCTGCCGCTCTCCCTCGCCGTCAATCCTTGGCCCGCGTCCTTCCGTCTCCGCGCCTACGAGAAGGATGAAGAAGCCGCTCCCCCAGGATTTCACTCCTCGTAGGAGTGACCGCATCCGTCTGCAGGGAGATGGCTCTCACAAGGACACGGTCACGAAGGCGCAGGCGGTGCTGATCAAGCGCTTGGGGCTGGCCCGTGGGGAGGAGACGATCTCCGTTGAAGCCCAGAACGAGTACTTCAGCCTATACAAGGACACGATGACGCCGCAACACCTCCACGCCATTGCTGCCCTCTTCGACCCGGACGGTCTGGCGTTCGACGAACCGGCACAAGATGGCTTCGCGGCCTTCTCCCTCCCCTCCGAGATGGAGCCCTGTAGCGCCTAGTCTGCTGTCAGGCTGTGGTGTTTTCCACTTTCAGTTTCTATGGCTGTCGACCTTAGAGTGCTTGTGTGGAATGTGAGGGGCCTAAACTGTCGGGCTCGCCGTAATGCAATAAGTTTGTTTGTTCAGAATTTAGGGCTGTCGATGGTGTGCTTTCAGGAGTCGAAACTATCTTCTGTCAACGTAGCTGTAATCTCTGAAACCTTGGGGCCGGCTTTTGCTGGCTTTGCTTTCCTGCCGGCGGACGACATGCGTGGCGGGATTATCATTGCCTGGAGATCTGTTGAGCTCGAGGTTCTCGTCTGCCACCAAGGGGAGTTCTCTATCTCTGATGCTGTGCGATCGCCGGCTGATGATAAAAGGTGGCTCGTAACTTCTGTGTATGGCCCCCAATTGAGGGCTGACAAGCTGCGGTTCCTTGAGGAGCTTACCCAGCTTGGAGCCACGGTGCAGCTGCCATGGATTGTGAATGGCGACTTCAATTTGGTTTGTGATGCAGAGGACAGGAGCAATGGAAGAATTAACAGAAACATGGTCAACAGATTCAGGCGTACCCTGAACACATTGGGTCTGCTAGACATGCCTCTTGTTGGCAGGCGCTTCACCTGGAGCAACGGCCAGCAGGATGCCCTGCAAGCTAGGCTGGACTGTGTGTTCTTCTCTCTCCCCCCTTGGGAGGACATCCACCCCATCAGTGATCTGCTGCCGCTCAGCTCTAGTATTTCTGATCACATGCCGCTCTTGCTGTCCTGTTCGTCAGCTCGCCCGCGGTGCTTCAGGTTCAGATTTGAACACTTCTGGGCTAAACTACCTGGCTTTCAGGATATCGTGAAGGAAGCCTGGGATCAAGAGGTTGCCTCCCATGATCCCATCCTCATCTTCGACACCAAGCTTCGTCGAACTGCTAAGGCGCTGCGGCAATGGGGACAATGCAAACAGAGCGCCAACGCTCTGCTGTTTCGGATGGCGAACGAGGTGATCCTCCGTCTTGACGGCGCCATGGAAAATAGACAGCTCTCCACCGACGAGATACGTCTCCGCTCGTTCCTCAAAGGCAAGTGTCTTGCTCTCGCGTCTCTCGAGCGTGTTCGGCTGCGGCAAAGAGCGAGGGTGCGTGATCTGCAAGAGGGCGATGCCAACACTAAGTACTTCCACATGAAGCCCAACGTGCGCCGCCGGAAGCACCTCATCCCTGTCCTTCGATCCGGTGACAGAGTGGCCACGGACACAGACGGCAAGATGGACCTGGCGGTCGAGTACTTCATCGGAATTATGGGCTCGGTTCCGAGTCGCGAGCATGGCCTCAATATAGACAGAATCAACCTCCACAGCGTCTCGGAGACCGAGGCGGCAGCTCTCAAGGCCCCCTTCTCCCAGGAGGAGGTGTGCAAGGTGATCATGGACATGCCCTCCGACCGCGCTCCGGGACCGGATGGGTTCTCCAGTCTGTTCTTCAAGCTATGCTGGGACACTATCGCTGAGGACCTGCTGCGGGCGTTACACCACCTCCACCGTGGCTACTGCCAGAGTCTTGGGTGCATGAACTCGTCGATCATGGTGTTACTGCCAAAGAATGAGAACCCCCTTGATATCAAGAACTACCGACCGATCAGCCTTGTACACGGATTCTCCAAGATCTTCACCAAGCTCCTCGCAGCCCGCCTGGCCCCCTTGCTCCCTAAGCTGATCTCTCACGCGCAGAGTGCGCTTGTGGCAAGCCATAGCATCCATGAAAATTTCAAGCTCGTCCGCAACACGGCCAAATTCCTGCACAGAAAGAAGTCCGCTGCCACCCTTCTCAAAATCGACATCTCGAAGGCCTTTGACTCGCTCTCCTGGGAATTTCTTCTGGAGGTCTTGCGCCGCCGCGGGTTTGGACCACGCTGGCGCTTCTGGATCAGCTGCTTATTGTCAACGGCGACCACTTCCATCTGCGTCAATGGGGACCGCAGCGATTCGTTCCGTCTCGCGCGTGGCGTACGCCAATGCGACCCTTTGTCGGCTGCCCTCTTCATCCTCGCCATGGACGCCTTGCAGGCGATGCTGTAGTGGGCTACTAAGCGCGGGCTTCTATCTGACCGGCACCTCAACCTGAGAATTCCTAGAGCCTCAATTTATGCTGACGATGCCGTGGTCTTCTTCCGGCCCTACCCGATGGACTGCGAGGTGATCCTCTCAATTCTGAAGCTGTTTGCTGACGCCTCCAGTCTGAAGAGTAATCTGAATAAGAGCAACATCACCTGCATCCGGTGTGATGCCGAAACAGCGGTGGGGGTGGCGAACCTCTTTCAATGCCAACTCTGCGAGTTCCCGGTCCGTTACCTGGGTTTGCCGCTGACCATCGAAAAGCTGCGACGGGCGGACATCTGGCCGATCATTGACAATTTTTCAAACAAGCTTCCGGGATGGATCCCCAAGTTGCTTAATCCTGCTGGTAGGCTCACCCTTACCCGCTCGGTGCTCATGGCTCTGCCCCTGCACTTCCTCGCGGTGCTGCAGCTACCGGCATGGGCGCTAAAGATCATCTACCGCCGGTGTCGCGCGTTCCTCTGGCACGGGGAGAGGAAATCAACGGGGGGGGGGGGGGGGGGGGGGGGCACTACCTCCTACCCTGTTCGAGGGTCTGTATGCCCACCACTCTCGGTGGCCTTGGTGTCCTCAACCTCCGCTTCTTCGGCTGCGCTTTGCGTTACCGCTGGCCGTGGCTAAGGTGGGCCAACGACCCGCGCCCATGGTGCCTGGTGCCCCATCCGGATGAGGCAGACGCAACTGCTATCTACAAGGCGGCCACCTTCGTCAGGTTGGGCAACGGCGGGCGCACCCGCTTCTGGTCGGACAATTGGCTGCCTTCCAAGCGATCCATCCTTGCCTCATTCATCCGCGATTCTGGCATCTCGGTTGCCGATGCCCTATGCAACCAAAGATGGGTCAGGGATGTGCAAGACGGAGTGTCCATGGCGGCGATCTCGCAGTACCTGCATCTTTGGGACTTCCTCCACACGGTTCAGCTACAGCCGGGGGAGGAGGACCGGCTGATCTGGGGGCACTCGAAGGACGGAAACTTCTCCACCAGCAGTGCCTAGAAGCTGTTCTTTGCCGCAAACATCAAATTCCCCCGCGCTGGAGAAATCGAAGGCGCCTTCCCGATGCAAATTCTTCATGTGGCTCGCCGTGCACCAGCGTTGCTTCACTGCGGACAATCTCCAGAAGCGTGGCTGGCCACACAACGATGTCTGCCAACTCTGCCTTTTGGCACCCGAGACTTGCACGCATCTGTTCGTGCACTGCCCGTTCAGCTCCCGTACCTGGCAACTGATCAGAGCCTGGAGCAACGCCGACTTCCCCGTCCCAGGCCAGGATTTCGCCAGCACGGAGGACTGGTGGCTGCAGGTCAGAAAGCGGGTGCCAAAAAACCTGCGCCGCGACTTCGACTCCGTCGTCATACTTGTGCACTGGTAGCTCTGGAAGGAGAGGAACAACGGGATCTTCGAACACGTTAGCCACTGTGAGGAGATTGTCTTTGAAGGCATACGTGAGGAAATCGCCCTGTGGCGCTCTGCTGGCCGCATCCTGGCCATCTGATTCTGCTTGTTGTTTCGGTTTCTTCAGTTTTGTTTGTGTCTGGGGCACTAGGCGTAGCGTTTGGGGTCCTACTGCCCAGGCCTGTCTGGCACGGTTTCAGCTATCGTTGATCGCTGGCACACCTCTGGTGGCTGGCTCCTTGTACTATCTCCCCTTAATCTTAATAAAGATCGGCCAACGGCCTTTCGAGATTTGCAGGGGACTTGGGAGGGGTGCATGAGCAACTGTTGTTGAAAAGTAAAAACGAATTTCAAGCGGAAAACAAAACAAAATCATTGTTGTCATGGCCTCAAATACGGTCCAGAACACAATGTTTCTTTATCGCAGACGGAAAACATTCAAACAACGGAAGTCATAATAAAACTCAAGCCAGAATTGGTGCGAATCATACCACAAAACTTAGGAATATATGCACTTAGATCACTAGTAGAAAATAGGGCTTCGGTTTTGCCCTTTTGTCCCGGAAAAATAAAGAACCGCGACCAAAGGGGGCATTGGTCCCGGTTCCATCGGCCGGGGCGCCGGGGACCTTTGGTCCCGGTTCTATTTGGACCTTTGGTCCCGGTTCGTGGCTGGAACCGGGACCAAAGGGTTAGCACATGCGGCTGGCGTCTGCCGCAGCCGTGGGACCCTGTCAGGGACCCTTTTGTCCCGGTTCATGGCTGGAACCGGGACCAAAGGTCTTCCCTGCATATATCATCTTCCACCCGAGGCCACCACCATTTTGAGCTCGAGTTCATCACTCATTTCTCTTCCATTTCCTCTCCCTCACTCAAGTTAATCCCCATTTTTTTGCACCACTTGTGAGGATTGAAGGCACCCCATCTATTCAAGGGTTAGCAACATCATCCTTTCCTCCGAAGTTGCAACTTTAGCTCATTTTATTGCTAGTTTAGCTCATTTCATTTTTGTAGTGCTAGCTAGGTGTTTGATGAAATGCCTAAGTTAGAGAGTTTATTTTTTATATGCATTTTGAGCTCAAATTAACTTATTATTTGTGGATTTTAGTGTCGTCCCGTCCTCACCGCCGTCGATAACCCGCGTCATCCCGTCACCGGCACCACCTCGGTGAGCCTTTTTTCTTTATCTTTTATTTTAAGAAAAATTACTTGTATGATTTAAAAGCATATTTATTTCTTGTATAATTTCTTATGTTTTTTTATATGTTTGATATCTGCCCCCGTCGGCCCTCGTCCGGTCTATGATTCGGATGTGGTATATTTTCATAACTATTTGTTTCATTTCGTGTTTATAACAACTATACCTACCAACTTGACATAGACACTTTTATCTAGGAGGTAGTTAAACCGGAAATTCCAACCGACCCTATTGTCGAGTTTTTTGTAAAAGAAAACAATGATTTGAAATCAAAATTGAAAAGAAGTGAAGATCTTCGTCTCCAATGCCTAGAAGAGAAGATGAAATTGGAGTTCAAGCTTGCCAACATCATCGATGAACACGAGTTCAAGCTTGCCGATGTCGTCGATGCTCACAAGATCAAGATGGATGCAATGCGCTTGAAGATTAAAAAGATTAGAAAATATTCCATTAGTCAAGAGGCTTGGTATCATTATGTTGTTGGTTCAGTAATTACCTTAGTTACGATTTTGATCACATTTGGTGTTGGATTTAAATTCTTTCGATAGTCGTATGTTAGTTTCAATTAATGTATGTTTTATGAGGACTATGCATTATAATTACTTTACTTTGGTTTTAATGTGATGAACTTGTATTAATTAATTTGGTCACTATTATATATTCATGATGTAGTGCAATAGTTTTTAATATATTTATATAATGCAGATGAGCCGGCAATGGATGTACAGTGACCGACGATGTCCCGACTATATTAATGGCATGCATAGTTTTCTCCGTGTGGCTGAGAAAAACAAGCCGTCGAATGGTTTTATTTCTTGTCCATGTAGTGTCTGCAAGAATACGCAGGATTAGTCTACCTCAAAAACCATTCACGTCCACCTGTTGCAGCATGGTTTCATGTCCGGTTATAATTGTTGGACCAAGCACGGAGAAAGAGGGGTTATAATGGAAGAAAATGAAGAAGAAGAGGATAATGACAACTATCCTACGTTCACCGAAGACGGTGATACTGCAATGGGGGAAGACGAAGCTGAAGAAGAGCCCATTATTGATGAGCCCATTGTTGATGAGCACGATGATGATTTTGGTCGGGCCATTCTTGATGCATAGATAAACAGCGGAAGTGAAAACGAGAGGTTGAAGTTGGAGAGCATGTAAGAGGATCACAAGAAATTGTTGTACCCAACTTGCGAAGATGGCCAGAAAAAGCTTGGTACCACGCTGGAATTGCTGCAATGGAAGACAGAGAATGGTACATCTGACAAGGGATTTGAAAAATTGCTGAAAATAATAAAGAAGATGCTTCCAAGGGATAACGTATTACCCCCCAGTATGTACGAAGCAAAGAAGGTTGTCTGCCCTCTAGGATTAGAGGTGCAGAAGATACATTCATGCATCAATGACTGCATCCTCTATCGTGGTGAGGAGTACGAGAATTTGAATGCATGCCCGGTATGCGGTGCATTGCGGTATAAGATAAGGCGAGATGACCCTGGTGATGTTGAGGGTGAGCCGTGCCCCAGGAAGAGGGTTCCTGCCAAGGTGATGTGGTATGCTCCTATGATACCACGGTTGAAACGTTTGTTCCAAAACAAAGAGCATGCAAAGTTGTTACGATGGCACAAAGAAGACCGTAAGAAAGACCTGATGCTGAGACACCCCGCCGATGGGTCGCAGTGGAGAAAAATCGACAGGGAGTTCCCGGAATTTGCAGCTGACGTAAGGAACTTAAGATTTGGGCTAAGTACAGATGGCTTTAATCCTTTCGGGGAGCAGAGCTCCAGTCATAGCACCTGGCATGTGACTCTGTGTATCTATAACCTTCCTCCTTGGTTGTGCATGAAGCGAAAGTTCATTATGATGCCAGTGCTCATCCAAGGCCCGAAGCAACCCGGCAACGACATTGATGTGTACCTGAGGCCATTGGTTGAAGAACTTTTACAGTTGTGGCGTGACGAAGGTGTACCTATGTGGGATGAGCACGAACAAAAGGAATTTGACCTATGAGCGTTGCTGTTTGTAACCATCAATGATTGGCCTGCTCTTAGTAACATTTCAGGACAGTTAAACAAGGGATACAATGCATGCACGCACTGTTTAGGTGAGACTGAAAGTATACATTTGGGAAACAAGAATGTGTACCTGGGGCATCGGCGATTTCTTATAAAAGGGCATGCCGTAAGAAAAAAAGGCAAGCATTTCAAAGGTGAGCCAGATCCTCGGACGAATCCTAAATTACCTAATGGTGATGTTATATATGACATGGTCAAGGACTTAAAAGTAATCTTTGGAAAGGCTCCTGGCAGTCTATCTGTTTCGAATGACGCTGATGGACACGTACCCATGTGGCAGAAGTGCTCTATATTTTGGGAGCTACCCTATTGGAAAATACTGGAGGTTCGCTCTGCAATCGACGTGATGCACATGACGAAAAATCTGTGCGTGAACCTATTAAGCTTCTTAGGCGTGTATGGGAAAACAAAAGATACACCGGAATCACGGCAGGACCACCAACGTATGCACGAACAAGACGACCACCTAAATCCAAATAAGTATCAAGGTCTTGCCAGCTACGCTCTTACCAAAGAAGAGAAGGAGATCTTTTTTGAAGTCATGAGCAGTATCAAGGTCCCGTCTGGTTTCTCGTCGAACATAAAGGGAATAATAAACATGGCAGAGAAAAAGTTCCAGAACCTAAAGTCTCATGACTGCCACGTGATTATGACACAATTACTTCCGATTGCATTGAGGGGGTTCAACCGGAAAATGTTCGAGTACCCATTGTGAAGCTATGTGCATTTCTCAATGCAATTTCTCAGAAGGTGATCAATCCATTAACTCTACCAGGTTTACAGAGGGAGGTGGTCCAATGTCTTGTCATCTTCGAGTTGGTGTTCCCACCATCCTTCTTCAATATTATGACGCACCTCATAGTTCACCTAGTCGAAGAGATTAACGTTCTCGGTCCTGTATTTCTACACAACATGTTCCCCTTTGAGAGGTTCATGGGAGTCTTAAAGAAATACGTTCATAACCGTGCTAGGCCAGAAGGAAGCATCTCCAAGGGCTATGGAACAGAGGAGGTAATTGAGTTTTGTGTTGACTTTATTCCTGACCTTAAGCCGATCGGTGTTCCTCAATCGCGCCATGAGGGGAGACTGCGTGGAATAGGCACGCTAGGAAAGAAAGCAATAATGTGTAAGGACTGGGATTCTTTCAATCAAGCACACTACACAGTTCTACATAATTCCATCTTTGTGGCTCCATATATCCAGGAACACATGAATAGTTTACGCTCTAAATACCCGGAGCAGCCTGAAGAATCGATTGAAAAAGAACACATGAATACTTTCAGCGGGTGGTTGCAAACACGTCTCATTCATGACAACACTATTGAAGAACAGTTATACTTGTTGGCCAAAGCACCATCGTCGACTATATTGACTTTTCAAGGGTACGAGATAAATGGGAATACATTTTACACGACTGACCAAGATAAAAAGAGCACCAAGCAAAACAGTGGTGTCCGCTTTGATGCAACAAACAACAATGGGAAAAAGGACACATATTATGGTTACATAGAGCAGATATGGGAACTTGACTATGGACCTTCTTTCATGGTACCTTTGTTCAGGTGCAAATGGTTCAACCTGGAAGGCGGGGTAAATGTAGACCCGAAGTACGGAATGACTACGGTGGATCTCAAAAATCTTGGGTACGACACCGAACCATTCGTCCTAGCCAATGACGTGGCTCAGGTTTTCTATGTGAAGGACATGTCTTCCAGACCAAAAAAAAGAAAAGATAAGCAAGCGAATACATCATATGTTGAGCCAAAGCGCCACATAGTTCTTTCAGGAAAAAGAAACATCGTAGGAGTGGAGGACAAGACGGACATGTCGGAAGATTACAATAATTTTCATGAAATTCCCCCCTTCACGGTGAAAACTGACCCAACCATCGCGTTGAATGATGAAGATTGTCCATGGTTGCGGCGCAATCAGAAGAAAGGGACACACACGAAGAAGAAAGGGACACACACTAGATAGGGATGTTGGTGGTGATGTGTAATAATTAATGTATTAAACCTTTTATCAAATGCACATGGTTTCCCCGTCATACAGCCCAACGGTGGCTCGTGAGTGCCTGCATATCAAATGCACCGTTGGGCTGTATGACGGGAATCCGAATGATTTGTATTCGGTCGATGAACTGAAGTATTTTTGTAGATAGAACAAAACACACGGGCATTCGATCCAAGCAGCGGCAAGACTTCTCTGATGATCTGCAACCGTCCCAACAAGTGTTGGGGATATACCAGATCATCAAAGAAGCCCTTGCCGCTGGTTCCCAAAGTGTTGAGGGCTGTGAAGTGAGCAGCAAATCGACCTTCGATCCAAGCAGCCGCAAGACTTCTCTGATGATCTAACGACCGTCCCAAAAAGTGTTGGGAATGTTGTAGATCATCAGAGCGCCTTGCAGCTGCTTGGATCCGACCGAGGGGCATGGCTACCACTTCCACCACCACCACTCCCACCTCCTCGGCAATTCATTATTGTGTCACCCTAATCCAGTGGTTGGATTCAACCTACCCGAGGGCTTGTGTTAGGGAACATGCCAGCGGGTAGGCTAAATCCAACCATTGGGTTCGGTGGCAAAGGTAGACGCTCGTTGTGTGCTGTTTACCTGCAGGGACGTCGCTATTTATAGGCGATTAGAAGGTGTACCTGTGGATGAGGTGGGAGTGCAGATCCAACAGCTCACAAGCACTCAAAAGAAACACACCCCTGATCCAATGGCTCACAAGCGCTTGAAAGAAACACACGATCCGTGTGCTTCTTTAGTCCTGGTTGGTAACACGAACCGGTACTAAAGGCCCTGATCCAACAGCTCACAAGCGCTCGAAGGAAACACATGATCCGTGTGCTTCTGATCCAACGGCTCACAAGCGCTCTAAAGAAACACACCCCTGATCCAATGGCTCACAAGCGCTTGAAAGAAACACACGATCCGTGTGCTTCTTTAGTCCCGGTTGGTAACACGAACCGGTACTAAAGGTCCTGGTCCAACAGCTCACAAGCGCTCGAAGGAAACACACGATCCGTGTGCTTCCGATCCAACGGCCCACAAGTGCTCGAAGGAAACACACGTGTGCTTCTTCCACCGCTTCCCGCCTTCGTCTTCCCATAATTTCTCACTATATATATGTAGGCTTGTCCGCCATTGCCATATCACATCTAAACTCATATCTGCAACCGCATCACTCTTCCATTGTAACAAAATTTTGACTTAGGGGTTTTTGACTTAGGTGTCGGCGACGATGTCCATGTTGGACCAGAGGGGCGATGTGCGGGACTGGGCTCCACCGGGCTGGCACTGGGAGGTGCTACCTTCCGGGACGCGCAGCTTGGTGAGGAATCCGGGTGACGTCATCGACCCGAATCTTCTGTGGTGGCAGTCGCGTGGGCCACGCTCGGTGCAGAGGGAGCCGGCCTCCGAGGAGGTGGTACGTCGCCGTATCAGGGAGGAGGATGAGCATGTCCGTCGCTACATGTATCTATTGGATAGGAAGTATGAAAGTAGGTGGTCGTTTCTTCAGAGGGTTCCTTCTCACGTGAGCTATGACCCTGTGAGGGTTCCTTCTCTTTGGATGCGCATCGCCAGCGGCTCAGCACCCCGCGGCTCAGGAACCGATCGAAGTTAGTTTCAGAGTATGTGATCGCCATTGCAGTTCTCTTGTCTATGATCGTAGTTTAGGTTACTACTTGCTTTTGAAAACTTGCGACCTAAACTATCAACATCCGAAGATGTGTGTGATATTCATGCATATGTATGCAAAATATTGGTTCTCGCCAGGTACGAGGGGGACGGCCCGCCTCCTTCGGACTTCAATGAATATATAAGTTTAATTAATGAATATTGATATTTTAATTGCATTTTTCTGATAAACAGATGAAAAGATATTGAATTTATAAGTTTAATTAATGACTTAATGGAGTTCAAATTCAAAATTTTGTAATTAAATGAATTCACCTATAATTAAAAAAATGAATTTGTCATAAATTCAAATTATATGAAAAACAATCAAACATGCATTTTGTTTCAATTTTGTAGATAATTAAATCAATAGATATTGGAACATTTTAAAAGATATGATTTTCAAATAATTAAATGAAACTATAAAAATATATGAATTTTTAAATAATAAAAAGATAATGAATTTCAAATATTGGAACATTTTTTAAATATTGGAACATTTTAAAATAAACTAGAAAAAAACAATTCCAAAAGCATGTAAAAATTCATATATTTAAAAAAGAAAACAAAGTATATAAAAGAAACAAAAAAGAAAACAGAAAAAGAAACTAGAAATAAGAAACAAAAAAAAAGACCATTGGTCCCGGTTCTTAACACCAACCGGGACCAAAGGCCCGCTGGGCTTCGCGCGCAATATTTCGCGGCCCGGACAGACCTTTGGTCCCGGTTCTTTGGTCCCGGTTCGTGGCTGGAACCGGGACCAAAGGTCCTTTCTGCGTCGATTAGGTTCGTTTCCGCGCAAAAATTTCACAACTCCCCATCGACGCTTTCGCCTCCAGACGCTCTGTGCCGCCGTCGTCGTCCTCTCCCCGGTCCCGCACCCCCTCCCGGTGCCGCCCGCCGCACCGCACTTCGCCTTCCAGGCCCCCGCCAAGCGCATCTCCTCCCCCGACGACATCGCCCGCCGCTTCCACGCCTCCACCCACAGCCGCCACTTCCTCGGCTTCGTCGCCTCGCTCTCCGCCTCCGTCCACGGCCGCAAGCTCTCCGACCCGCTCCCATCCCCTCCCTCCCCGCCGTCTCCGCGCTCCTCGACCTCATCTCGGCGCCGCCGCCCCTGACACCGCCTTGGGCTGCCCCGCCCCGCCTAGCTCCTCCTCTGCATCGGCCGCCGTGTCGCCATCGCCTCCCCTTCCACGGGCCACCGCCGCCGTGTCGCCGTCGCCTCCCCTTCCACGGGCCGCCGCCGCCGATCCCCTCCCAATTGGGATCCTTTTGCAAGGTACGGTTCCTCTCCTCCCTCTCTCCTCCTCTAATTTTTAGGAAAATTTTGTAGAATTTTAGGTTAGTTTAACTTGGGCTAAGTGAAAATTTAGGTTAGTGTAATTTAGGCTAGGTGAAAATTTAAGTTAGTGTAATTTTAGGTTAGAAAAATTTAGGCTAGGTGAGTATTTAGGTTAGTGTAATTTAGGCTAGGTGAGTATTTAGGTTCGTGGCTGGAAAAATTTTGTTAGGAAAATTTTGTTAGTGGTTTAAGTAGATGCAATTTTTTCAGTACCATTTTGATATTTGCATAGTTTGAATTTATTAGATGCAATTTTTAGATGATTTTTTTAGTTTTGTGTTAGATATGCAAAATAGACGATGGAGAATTGATAGCAAACATTCAAATTTTATAGCAATTTTGAATGCAAACATTCAAATTTTGATAGCAAACATTCAAATTTGATAGCAAACATTCAAATTGTGATAGCAAACATTCAAATTTTATAGCAATTTCGAATGCAAACATTCAAATTTTGATAGCAAACATTCAAATTTTGATAGCAAACATTCAAATTTTCTTCAAATGTTATTACAGTTAGATGCAAATTTTGATATTCATATTATTTTTACAAAATTGATTGCAGGGACATTGAGCTACGGATCCAAATTTTCCGGACGCCGTCCGCAGAGACGAGGAGCGTGAAGAGCAGATGGATCTAACTTGTCTGGACGTCGCCGGCAGAGACGAGGAGTGCGAAATGCGAATGCTTCAGATTATAGCAGGACGTGCGGTCGCGCCTGTCGGTGAAGAAGATGCCATAACTGTAGAAGATTACGGCTCCCAATTTCTGAACGAATCCGGTGAGGGAGTTGAGGAAGAAGAAATTTGTAGAGAGGAGGAAGTGCCCTTAACAAACTCCGGCGAGGTATATTAAGCCTCTGTACATCGATCACACTAGATGTATTATTTGAGTTGTATTGCAGTTATTAACGAACCATTTTTTCTTTTAGCCCTCCGGATCGAGCAAATCTACAGCAGTGCCGAAACGAGGCCCGACGAAGCCGTTGAAGGAGGGTCGTAGGATAGTGATCGACCAAGTTAGTGCTAGTGGTGAACCTTTGGAACCCTTAGATTGCCGCCGCAAATATATAAATCAATGCGGGGTTATTGTTAGGGACATTGTCCCGATCAACCTTGAAGAATGGATTCAGCCGAAGGACGAAAACAAGCCAACTACTTATGTCGACGAGAAACTAAAACTTTTGTGTTGGGACACGCTCTTGACAAAGGTCAACCTACCGTCAGATCTACCCGAGCACTTGAAGACAAAAGTCAAGGAGTGGACTCTTAGTAAGATGGCCGAACAATTCCAGACCTGGAAGAAAAACTTATGGAAAGCTTATCTAAAGGCGGAGGGGAAAGATCCAGATTTCACTGGACCACTAGTGAAGATACAACAGCAGTGGCCCACATTTGTGAAGCAAAGAAAATCGGAGGCCGTTGTGGCCCGATCGGAAAAAATAAGTTAAATGCTGCGAAGAAGGAATATCACCACCATTTGGGGGCAGGTGGCTACAAGGCTGCCGTGCCTAAGTGGGAAGCCTTTGAAGCAAGACTGTTTGATAACGGGATCATTCCACAGACAGCGGACTGGCCCGAGAGGTCCAAGTTTTGGTTGTTCGCGCATGGGGCAGGGTTGGACCCACAGACAGGGTTAATTGTTGCTCAGGGAAAATGGAAGGAAAAAATTAAGTATATAACCAAACAACTCGTGGACACAATAGATAAAGTTCGAAGGGGAGAGTACATAGTCGACAGAGAGAATGACGAGCTGTCACTAGCACTCGGGAATCCTGAACACGTTGGACGATTACGAGGCTATGGAGCCGGTGTCACCTTGAAACAAGGTTTTCCGGAAGACACTCATACTTATAGAAGCCGTCAGAGAAAAAAGAAGCAGGAGTCTGACCGGTTATCAGCACTGGAACGCAAGGTGCAGCAGCAGCAGGAGCAACTAGACTCAATTAGTAAGCAAAAGGCATCTCAGCTGCAGCTAGAAGGTCATGTCGAAGCCGCCCCATTTGATCAGCGGAAAAGCAGCGTGGGTTCCACGCATGTAGAAAATTCTGAATTCCAACCGCCGGCGGCTCACTACCCCGTGGATGATATCACGGAGAAGACAGACTATGAGCTACACATGTCAATGAAGAACATGTCTTTCAAGGTGGCGGTCGGCTATGCTTTACCTAATCCAGCTGGAGCAAGCTACCATCTCGGAGGGATTCCACCTGGCTATGCTCGTGTCGGGGTGGATGAAGTTGTGCCGTTATATGCTAATCTGGAACTTGACATTCCTGGAGGTGACGGCGAGAAGACACTGGGAGAAGTCGAGAAGGGTATCGCTCTCTGGAACAAGAAAAACATCGTGTTTCCAAACTTGACTCCTCCGAGTAGCAGAACCCCACCTCAAGATCGATCTCCCCCACCTCAAGATCCATCCCACCCACCTCAAGATCCATCCCCCCACCTCAAAATCCACCCCCCCCACCTAAAGATCCATCCCCCCACCTAAAGATCCATCCCCCCACCTCATGAAGATCCACCCCCACAAGATCCATCCTCCCCACATCAAGATCCATCCCTCGATGGCCCATCCGTCGCGAGTCCATCGCCCGCGACGTACCGTCCGTCGATTCCGCCCCTTGTTAAGACCTTCTCATCAAAGCGGAAACTATCCTTTACGTCGACGCGTGAAGATAAGTTAACTCGAGTGGAACGCGAGTTGCTAAAACCTCTTCCAAAGAGATCGTACGACAAAACTCTAGAGGAACTCGAGGAGTCGGTGCGTGCCGATGTGGCCCGACAATTAGCTCCGAAACGGCCCCCGCCTAAAGAGATAATACCAGCAGAAAAAGTTGAGAAATTTATAAAAAATCTAACGGGTCCCCAGCCAAAGCCGCCTAAATTGCGAGATGACTATGATCGTGTTTTGGAGAAGACAATTAGTCAAGAGGAGGAGGAGAAG
The DNA here is from genome assembly GCA_012064385.1 of Puccinellia tenuiflora. Classification (NCBI taxonomy): domain Eukaryota; kingdom Viridiplantae; phylum Streptophyta; class Magnoliopsida; order Poales; family Poaceae; genus Puccinellia; species Puccinellia tenuiflora. The sequence goes on from QRDG01000143.1 coordinate 383,458, forward strand.
AAGGCTGCCTATCGCCTAAAGAGGCAGCGGATGCAGGAGGAGAAGGAGGCGGCAGATCGCCTAAAGAAGGAGCGGTTCAAGGCGGCAAAATGCGGGAAAAACGTGGCCCAGCTCGGAGAACAGGCAAAACAGTCGATCTCCCCGCTGAAGGTGATATCCGATAAGAAAGTTCACCACGACACTGGCACCATAGGCGGCCCCCAGGAGTATCAGTATGCATGGACATATGTCTACGGGAAGTCCCTGGTCAGACCTGAGGAGGTCAATTCTCTAACAACACAATTGCGTCGATTGCATCTGTGGTACGAAAAAGCCGTAGCGGCCGGGCATGAGTTCTTCTGGGTGTCATATAAGAAAGAGCATTACTTCACGGATGACGCGATGTATATTCCGTTTTCTGAAATTTTTCAGTTATTCAATCAAGACTCCCTCGACAAATCCCTCGTCAGTTGCTATTGTTTGTAAGTGATTTATTTCTGCAATTTAATTAAGTCTCTAGCTCTGCTCGTTCGTTGCCTGTAATTATCTCACTACATTCTTTTGTACTGTAGAATGAAGATTGTCGAATGCAGGGAACGCCGCATCTATGACATCGGGTTCATTGACCCATATTATATTAATGAAGTGACCGTAAATAACCATCCCGAGGACACAGAGAATAACTTGTTCCGGTGGTTAGTGAAACTAAATACTTGCGAAGAAATGCTTTTTCCTTACGTCTTCCAGTGAGTGTTACTGTACCTTCTACACATTCTATTTTGCTTACTCCATGTTTAATGTAATCGATGAGTCATGGACATATAAACGTGCGCAGTTCCCACTGGATTCTGCTAATCATTAGAGTTGACCAAGGAGTCGTTCAAGTCATGGACTCGTTAAGGAAAAACATGGAAGAGTACCAAAGCTTGCAAGATATGCTCCAGAGGTAATTTTAATCATTATCGCTCTATATCGACCTCTTTCATTCATTTTCTGATATCAAGTAATTAATAACTCCTTTAATCATTTTCTTTTGGCGGGCAGGGTTTGGAAACGGTTCATCGTGAAGGTTCCAAAGGAATGGAAACCGAAGTTGTATTTTTATACCACCAAGGTAAGTAGTACTATATATATAGGTCCGCACAACTCTTTAATTGTAGTTTCAATACCATTATCATGCTTGATTATTATTTGATTAAATTCTATTTTCTGTAAAGTGGTGTCAGAGGCAGCATCAGGGGACAAATTTATGTGCATACTACGTTTTTGAGTACATGCGCTCTTTTGTCAATGAGCGGAATAGAGAACAAAGAACAGCTTATGTATGTATACACTCTTCGCAATTTTTTATTACCATATTGTGTTGAGTTCCATTCATAAATTATTTTATTATGATTTCATATATACAGTTATAAACAACTCACATATTCATATTGATCTAGATGGATCGAATGTGGGACCAGCTCATACCAGTGAAGCGCCTAAAAGCAATTCAAGAGGAATTGGCAGGATTTTTGAACTCGGAGGTCCTGAAGAAAACTGGAGAATTTTATCACAAAAGCAATTATTTTTTGCCTCCAATGTAATTGACGTGATCTCGACGTGTGAGAAACGTGATGTCGGTGTAGTAACTTGAACGTGATCTCGACGTGTGGGATTATGTTTGTATGTATGAATCAAACGTGAACTCGGTATATTGTATAATTTATGTGTATGATTGTCTGCGCAACGTGATCTTCGTAAAAAATAATTAATCGGAAAACAAAAATCGAGCCCCCCCAAAAAATAAAAAAGAACAAAACGCTGAAACCTCTTTGGTCCCGATTGGTAAAGGGTTCCGGCCAGGAGCCCCCACCCCGCGCCCACGTGGAGGCACATTGGTCCCGGTTCTTAAGGTACCGGGACGAAAGCCCCCCCCCCCCCCCTTTAGTCCCGACCGGGACCAAAGGCCCTTTGAAACCGGGACCAATGGGCCGTTTTCTACTAGTGGATCGGAGTACAACATAAACTAACTTGGACAAACTCAGTTAATTAACCACTGTACACCAGCTGACTGATTACTTGAAGAGACATGAACATGTATGTTCTGAACCTGAGCCAAGAACCTCTCGGTGTGTCGGCGTTTACATATTTTGATCATTTAACAATGGGCTTGCCGGCAAGTGCGGCAAAAAAATAAAAATAAATCATGACTCTTGGCTATTGACCACCTCATCAATGAACAAAACATAATCCACAGGCTGTTGTCAACCCAGGCGGTAGTGATATCTTGTGTGCTATAGTGCTGACTCATACTCAATCAGCAGGTGACACATTGATACATGGAGATTCTATGGAACATCGTATCCACCCGCTGTAGTCTCACTGTCATCATCGGAGTATCTCATTGCCTCCTCAACTTGGCCCACAATGATCTCCCCACCAATGTGCATTCATGTGTTACTTACCACACTCCATGTTGAGGGACTCAAGATTGGTGGGCGGCTCCTTTTTGCTGAAGCGATCCAAAGGTGTCGGGTAACGGTTATGACAGCAAACGGAAAGCATCGCCATCTGCATGGAAGCCAAAAGTGGTTATTGCAGCAAAGGGATAAAAAACTCACTAATGAGGCAGGATGTTATTTCTGAGAAAAACAGACTGGTATGTGAGATTGCAAGAGATGGTTCACAGCAGGGCAAAATGATGTCGCATGAAGAAAATTAGGGCTTTAGAAAGACAAGATAGGCATGGATTTGGATGAGATGGCTAGAGGGGATGAGAGATAGCAAGTAGGGTAAGACATTTCTTCTTCACTGATTCAATAGAAGTTACATGCGCCCATGCTTAGGTCCTTTTTTTTCTCAAAGAGATGCTCTAGTCCTTGACCTTTTCCTAACATAATTAGGCTCCTGTGGTATACTTTTCCTGCTACAATTGTCTTTCCTCACCCAAAGAATAATACAATAGAACTTCCTAGTTTAGTTTCCCCTAATTTTCTTGGACTCCTCTTTAATTGTCCTCCTCTTATTCTTCATCCAAGGACTTCTCCTTCCATTTCCTTGGGACTCTTAGACTCGTGCGCCATCTTCTTGTCACCGACTTGGACTCCACAAGCTTCAATCACAACTTGTCCAAGCCACTGCTGGTGGTGGTGCTGCTGTCCTTCTCCAATACGCCCATAGACTGTCCTAGTCGGCATACCAAACATATGTAAGTTGTAGGGCTATGAAACACTTCTGATAGGTGCTCAGTATTGGTTTTTTTTTTTTGAAATCCAGTATTGGTTTTGTTAATTACTTAATTGGCGTGCAAATTGGTATGCTTGACTAAGAGAAGTTCTGGTGCTATCAGTCTTTGTGGTGTTACTTGTTAAGTATATTATACCACCACTTTCCATCAGATCGGTCTTTTGGGATAGTTGGTTGGTAGAGGTATCTAACATGGTATCAGAGCGCCCAGGTCTCGGGTTCAAGTCTCAATCCCCGCACCATTATTCCCCAATTTATCCACGCCCCAGTTGGGCGTGAGGGGAGGTGTTATCCACGTCGGATGTGAAGAGGGGGTGTTAAGTTTTTTGGGATAGTTGGTTGGTAGAGGTATCTAACACTACTGTCTGTAGCAATAACAAAATTTGTGAAAAATTCTCAACACACGAGATTTATCTATCAACTCATGGGCTCATTTTTGTTGTAACTTTTCGAAACAAACAATTCCCTAAAATTTCACTAAATAAGTGGAATTTATTAGAAATGAAAAAAAGTAACCAAAGATACTAGACATGATATTCCAAAAAGAAAACAGATCGTTGGGATTTCATGGAGACACACTGGTTACCATTGGTTGGAATAGCTACTAGATTCCACTACAGCTAGGTGTCAAGCAACTATAATGGCATCGGAGCAGAGGAGAAAAATGTTACAAGCTGTACTTCACTCCACTACTACTACCTGCACAAATGTCAAGCAGGCATGATGGCACTAGACCAGAACAGAGTAATGCATAAAGCTGTACTTGGCTCCACTACTTATGGAAATGTAGAAATCTATTATTTAATGCCCCAATCAAGATGAACCTGTGATAATTTTATCACCGAAATGACATCTCAGCACTAGACAGCATCCTAGACAATTAAGTGGTGTCGGCAATGCATTCCGTTCCTTTATTCTCTTCCATGGTGTGTTCCCATAGTACTCCAAAGAAGAGAATAAACAGATAATAATGGTAATGCACTTGGTATGACAGTTTTAGGAAAGATTCTAATTCTAGAGCACTTAAACTCATCAACAACTTCCCTTTTCCTTAACAGAAAAAGAATCGGTCAAATTAGGCCTTGCCTAAACAAACAATGCTACAAAGACAGAACGTTCCAGGGTGAAAGGCTTCCACATGGACAGTGCCGCGTGTTCTGTCCACTAGATAACATATAAATAATAGTTAGAAAATAGGAAGATAAGAATATCAGAAAGACAGACCTTACATTTCTGCAAGTAAACATCAAATCAAGTATGCAAAAAATGAATTGATAGTTTAGGAAAGCATCACTCCAAAGTGTTTTATTCCCTTCCGTTTTCATTGCTCCACAAGGGCATACTTCCTAACTTGCTGCGAACAATTACATCCAGATCTTTTTTATAACAAAAGTATTTAGCCGGCTCTAAAGACGCATTTTCTGTAATGTGGCTGTAAATTTGCGTGCTCCTCATCTGCTTTCCCTCTGGAAGAATACAGAAATAATGATACACAAGAAAATAATAATGTGCAAAACTAAGCATCAAAATCTGCATATTGTCATGCATGCAATACAGATAGCAGGACCAGCACTTTGTACTAACCAATGTAAGATAGTTGAGCAACATAATCTTCAGACACACATGCATGAAGGTGTGTTATGTTTCATAAAGAAATAACATGTAGGTGGTGATCTACAGTACCTTTTTTTTGAGGACTCTAAGGTGGGAAACCGCCGACTTGGCAAAGTTTCATTTAATCAAGTATCAGTATTTTTAACTACTAAATGTTCATACCAATAACCAAAAACAGACTAGAAGTATACTAACAATGAAGATTCAAATAGTTGTGCAAATTTATATTTATTTTCGTTAATATCTTGTGATTCTGGTGAAAAAAAGTCTTATTGCCCCTAGAACTTGGAAAAAGATGCATCAAGTATTACTCCAACAGAATCTGTCAACTGCTAGAGAAGAAACAAGACCCTTGGTTGGCTGTCTTGGAAAAAGTGGTTAGATCCTATATATGACCTTTTCAGTTCTTTCCACGCATACCCAACCAAAAAAGAACACACATACTACTCATGTCTCACATCCTCTTTTGAGCTTACACTTGAAGCAGGGTTCTTGGTTTCTCGCCACTATAAGTAGAGGCTCGTACTCTAGCACTGCCCAGTAAGCAGCCCAAGCCACTTCAAAGCTTTGCTACCACCAGATAGAGCATTCACCGTGCAATATACAAATACTTGCCCCTCCAATCATGTCTAGGTCTGTGGAGCCTCTTATTGTTGGGCGGGTGATTGGAGAAGTTCTCGATCCATTTAACCCATGTGTGAAGATGGTAACAACCTATAACTCAAATAAGCTTGTCTTCAATGGCCATGAGCTCTACCCTTCAGCAGTTGTATCTAAACCAAGAGTAGAGGTCCAAGGGGGTGACTTGCGATCCTTATTCACATTGGTAAAGTGTGCATTCGGCTAGATCCTCGAACTCCATATTCAACTTTGAGTATTGTATATGTTTTTTTTTCTCTTTCTTATGGCCCATTATTATTCATATTTCAGGTTATGACGGACCCAGATGTGCCAGGGCCAAGTGATCCATATCAACGGGAGCATCTTCACTGGTAACCTTTCTTATGCACAGTTTTTTCTGCTGGGTGGTTACTAAGCACCTAGACATTAGTATATGTTGCTAAGGAAGATAGCAGCACATCTTCTTCCTCTTCTTGCACATATATACTCAGAGAGACTATTTTACGAGCACTTCGAATGAGAGTCATTAACCAATACCTTTTACACTTACACAGGATTGTTAGTAATATACCTGGGACAACAGATGCTTCATTTGGTAGGTCCTTTCTCTAAGATTTGAATTGGTCTATTCAGTGTTCCGCATTTTGAATGAATAACCATCAACCTTTTGAATTGCAGGAGGGGAGGTCATAAGCTACGAGAGCCCAAAGCCCAACATTGGCATCCACAGGTTCATTTTTGTGCTCTTCAAGCAGAAGCGAAGGCAGACTCTATCTGTGCCTTCCTTCAGGGATCATTTCAACACCCGCCAGTTTGCTGTGGATAATGACCTTGGCCTCCCTGTGGCTGCTGTTTACTTCAATTGTCAGAGAGAGACTGCTGCCAGGAGGCGCTGAAAATCAAGTTCTCGTCATCCAAATTGTGGGAAATAAAGGCCTTTGGAGTTCGCATCTTCTTTCTGAAGTCAATGCTCCTCTGCTACATTACTTGCCCGTGAACCATTGCTTCTTTACTACAGTACTTGCTCAGGGATCTACAAATAAATCAAATGCATTTTGCAGATTGTATTAGATTATATTGCAAGCAGTAAGATCAACAATGATGTTAACATATGCCAGTTACACTAGCTGGTTCATGTCTATGGTTCCATGTTGTGTGTAAGCAGTTATCATTAAAACCAAGGTCGGGTAGACAACCCGAACTGGCAAAAAGCTTTACCTACTGTATGTCACTTGCCGGCTCCATGTACCATGCACCTTTTCTGACATGCAATCTCCTGCAACCGAACTTCACTGCCACCACGTACAACAATGAAAGCCATCCTAACTGTATTTCACTGCCATTATATTCTATGAGACATGAATATAAAATGGAGATATCCAACGTATCCAGATGATTACCCACTAGAAATGCTAAATGCGCGTAGTGGGTTTCCCACCTATTTTTGCCTTCAACATGTCCTTACACCAAATAAGAAAATACCCATTTCATGCACACTGATGCACACTGCATATTAACAATTTATTCAGATTTGACTGTAAACTCACCCTCTTTTCCGCATCCTCTAGTATTATGTTAGTACCATGTACACATTTATTTTTTGCAACCTAGTAACTAATCGAATGGCATTACAATATAATGTCATGATCAGTACACTTGTGCTGTGCTCAGCATGCTCTTGGGAGATTGGACCTCCAAACTCTCTTTAATGGTTGAAGGACAGGTCAAGGAGGACGAGAGGGAGGGTATTGTCCAAATGAAAACACCTAACAAACAGAAGAAAAACGGACTACGACAGATGTTGGCATCATAAACCATAGGTATGCAGTTGACGAGTCAAAAGTTTGTCTACCTGACAGTTTGGATCAAGCCTGACCTAGCACATACTGAAGGCTCCATTACAGGAACCAGTCAATTGTTTTTGGGCCAACTCATCCTGAACACAAATTCAGACAAAATGGCCAGATCAACCACGAATGCATGTGTGTTACGGTTTGCAACTTTTAGTGGCTCAGATTACAGATTTCAAAGGGAGGAGGTATACCATTTACAAGCACGAAACATTTCTTGAACTGAATAATCTTGGAGTTTCATGAAAAAGACGAAAAGTCTCATACAACCAATATGTGTAATAAATACGCAATAGAACTACTAATATGGTTCACATATCAACATCTGGACTAAATTGTAAACTAAATATCTTCACTTCAAAACATCTATTGCTGGGCCCATCAAAAAAGTGTTATGCATGTTCTCCGCTTGATAATGCGAAAAGTACTAGGTTCAACAATAAAAACGGCTCTTGCAATCTTAGCCCTCTATACTACTCCCTCCGTCCGTAAATAGATGATGTTTTAGACATTAAAATTTTCCAACATGTATCTTTTACCATTACTTTTGTATGTATATGTTTGTGAAAAATTATGAAAGTTTATATGCGTCCGTCCTTGGTTCGCAGAATTATGAAAATGTAGGAATAAGTGAAACTTAGGAATATGGTAAGAATGCATGTGAAAAACATATGAATTTTGTAATTTGTATGTTTGGTTTACAAAAATAGGAAAAACATAGGAATCTTAGTAAACATAGTCAAATCAAAGGCAAGCCACATGAAACAGTATAATTAGGATGTTATTGATTACGCCGTTAAAGTCATTGGTGCTGTACTTCGTGCATAATAATTTTAAAAAGAGGTCCAAGTGGATTGTAAAAGAGGTCTAAGAGGTATCGCCCTATCAACAATCGTAGTTGACTATGACAGGGCATTTGTTGCTACTTCTTAGTATTTAAAGACGGCAATGAATCATATAAAACATTTGGTTTTAAGTTAACTTTTTGTGATCGCATGAAAAAAATGTATTTATAAGAATCTCTCAAAAATTTCTCCACTTGACAAAACATGTTCAGCTACTGTAGCACTTTATCGCCAATCGACGCACAACATGATTTAAGGGGTGTTGTTTCATTGACCAACAAAAAGACTGCAAGCTAACGAGAAACATCTACATAAGGAAGAAGCTGAACATTTTGTTTAATATAAGGGACACTACAAGGTTAAAGAAGGAACCAACAATTCATTTAATGGGATAGAATTTTCTTATTTAACTAAATATTAAACAAAGTCCCCGTTATAAAACAAACAAGGCAAGTTAAACTTACTGATTCAACCTACAGGATTCGGCAGTCTTTATCCACTGCATCCATGGCAACAAGTCGTTGGTAAAAATAAAATTACGCTACACATCTTCATCATCAACTCATAATTTTAGATGTCCAATATTTTCGGTGCCAATGATCAGAACCTGCACTTTTCAATGATGATATGTTCTGTTAGAGCAACTCCAGCCGTTGGCCCCCCCAGGCCGAATTGCCGGCGTTTTTTTGGCCCTGCTGGGGGGGCGCCGGCGAAAAAAAATGCCGTGCGGTTGGAGTGGTTCCCAGTCGTGACCCCCAGACGGTACGGCGAAAACAAGACGTAATTTCATCAAATTCGACGAAACTTCATAAAATTCGACGAAACTTCATAATATTCGGTGATAATTAGCGATATTTGGCGATATTTTACAATAAAACTAAAAAAAAAGAAAAAAAACTGCGGCGGCGTCTACAGCCCGAGGCGGCTGTAGAAGACGGTGTAGTCCTCCCCATCGTCGGAGTCGCCGCCGCCGCCATAGCTCGGAGGAGCAGCAGGGGCACGCCCGGCCTCGCCGTCGCCGCCGGTGCCTGGCTCCTGCTTCGGCGTCAGCCACCGGCTGGTGCTGGTGCCGGCCTCCTCGTCGTCGTCGTCCAGGACGACGACCTCCGGCGAGGCACGACGGCTGCGGCGCCCGTAGCGCTCGAAGGCCTCCCGCTGCTCGGCCTCGACGCGCCGTTTGCGCTCCTCCTCCTCCCGCTCGTGCTCGCGGGCCGACCACGCACAGGCGAAATCCGCCGGCGCCGGAGGGACGTCGTCGAGGCTGGCCGCCAGGGCGGCCGCCATCGCGGCCTCCTCGTCGTAGGGCTCCTCCTTGACGACGGCCTTCTTTCTGAAGGCCTTCTTCAGGGCGCGGCCGACGACGCCGGTGCCGGGCTCCCGCTTCGGCGTCAGTAGGCGGGAGGAGCTCCCGCTCCCGCCGCCGGTGCCCGGCTCCCTGATGACGATGCCGCGCGAGGGCGCCGCCGGCTCTTGCTTGATGACGCTGGCGAGCGGCGTCGAGGAGCGGGCCTCCTGCGTCGGAGGAGGAGGACGACGAGCACGCCATCCTCCTCGGCTCCCATCCGTGCCGCCGTCCCCTCCTCGCCGGGCCCTGCAGCGGTGGCTCGTTACCGCCCTCGATGTGGTCGAGGACGGCCTGGAGGGAGCGGCCGGGGACTCCCCACCAGTCCTTCCGGCCCTCGCTGTTGTTGCGGGAGGGGGCGAGGTCCTTCGGGCCGGGGAAGTCGTTGAGCTGCCGCTCGTGGCGGTCCTCGAAGAAAGGCACCCACGTCGAGGAGTTCTCCGGGTGCCAGGCGGGATCCTCCTGCTGCTCCGCCGTCAGCTCATCGCGGACGGCGTAGATCTCGGCCCACCGCCGGTCAGCGGTGGGGATCGGGGGGATCGGGATCCCCATCTGGCTGAGCCGCCATCCTCCTCCGGGGAGCTTCATGCCGAGTGGGCATGGGTAGCCCGCCTCGTGAAGGAGGCGTGCCTCCCGCTCCTTAAGCCAGTTCCGGCCGAAGCCGTTCGCCGCCGCGCCGCTAGCCATTGGGTGTGGTGTGCGCTCGGTGATCGAGAGGAAGTGCGGCGAGGGTGTATGCTCGGTGAGGAAGTGCGGCGAGTGTGTGATCGGCGGTGTGCGGGTGCAGTAAATAAATACCGGCGGGGGAGAGGGCGGGGCAGTAATAACTACGGCGCGCCTAACTCCGCCGCGTGGCCGATTTGACTCGACGGCGGTACGCCTGACCGGCGGCAGAGCAGTAATGCGACGCGGAAGGCGAGGCGATGAGGACGACGAAACGGTTGTGCGGCTGACACCGCGGGTCCACGGGATGCTTCGCGCGGTTTCCCTCGGCTCCGCGCCGTTTCGCGCCATTTTCCCTTTCGCCGGCGCCCCCAGGCCGAACCCGGGGCGCTGGGTTCGGCCTGGGACGCCGGATAAAAATTGGGCCAAATCCGGCGAAAAAAGAGGCCTTGGGGGGGCGCTGGGGGGGCGACTACGGGAAAAATGATCCGCCGGCGTCAAAAAGGGGGTCCTGGGGGGGCTCTCGGGGGGACGGCTGGAGTTGCTCTTAGATGCCTGCGAACGATCATGATGTGCAAAGGCTACAAGGAGATTTACGCAAATAGGTTGCTTGGAAACAGAATTATTTGGATCCCACAGGCCATATTCTAGCACTTTGTCTTTTGTCTTGCTCGTTCTTTTGGGTGTTAGTGTGCAACTAATGAGCGGCTACACATATGTGCAGGCGTAACCGTTCCTATATTTTTGTTCTTTCTGGACTCTTCCCTAGACATACATCCCTACTAACCTTATCCCACTTCTTATCTCTATTCCCCAATCCAGAAAATGATTCAGACTACACACACTAATCATTCCCCATCCCACCTCCCCTAACCTACAATCCACACGACACTTGGAAGTATATATTCCTTTGAGTTAAACGCTTGAAGGGTCACGAAGTTGTCACGGACGAGCGCATTAGTCACAAACTGAAAAAAATGCAAACTATTGGTCACGAAGTTGCGAGAATGTGACACATTGGTCATTCCTTCACAGCGGACGTGAAGTCGCTGACGTGGCAGTTTGGTTTTTTGCAAACTGCATCCTATATTTTTGTTTCTTTGGATTTATTCGTCCCTATAATTGAAATTATGAACAAACATTTTATCAAACACCTGATGTGCACGTAGGAGAGCTGGAGCTTGAGGAGGTGCGCGCCGGCCAGCTCCTTGGGAACCTCGCCGTGCTCGAGCGCCGCAGCTGCTCGCCGGCGGCGGCCTCCGCCATCCAATCTCCGACGACCATGGGGTTGGTCCTCCTCCCCTGCTAGAAGCAGCATCCAGCGAGAACCACGACGCTCACCATGACATCGTGCTCCCGGAGCTCCTCCACCATGGGTGAGTTGGGCGTGGTCATAGATGACTTTGGCGAGCTGGGGCGTGGTCGTTGACGACCTAGACGAGCTGGGCATGGTCGTTAGGGGTGGACTAACGAGCTACTCGGCTCGTTAAGGCTCGGCTCGTTAAGACTCATGATCATTAAGGCTCGAATCGTTAAGCTCATTAGTCGTTAGGGGTGGACTAACGAGCTACTCGGCTCGTTAAGGCTCGGCTCGTTAAGACTCATGATCATTAAGGCTCGAATCGTTAAGCTCATTAAGAATAATGAGCTAAATATAAAGCTTGGCTCTGTTCGTTATATGTTCGTGAGCGCTCGCGAGCTGCTCGTTAAGAAAATACACCAGAAATCAGGATGGATCATGCCTCGATGCATACAAAAATGCATAGGCCTAGACATTCACAAGTAGGAATACATACATGCATGAAGCTAATTCAGCAAGCCAACTAGTAATCATCTGGAGCAAAGCAAGAGCTAGCAAGCACAGGGAATAAGGACTACAGACGCAGCCTTGTGGCATGCTGCTAACGAGCTTAACGAGTAGCTCGTGAAGCTTGCGAGCTCGATTGTTTAGCTCGTTAGTGTTAACCAGCAAAAATTGCTGCTCAACTCGGTTCGTTAAGATAACGAGCCGAGCTCAAACGAGTCGAGCCGAGCGTTCATTAAGCTTGCCGAGCATCGAGCCTTATGTCCAGCCCTAATGGTCGTGGACCTCCGCAACGTCCCGCAGCGCAACCGGGCGAGCGCGCGAGCACGGGAGGCATATGCACAAATTCGAAGCGTCCCGCAGCGCGGCGGGGCGACCTCCGCAGCGGAGCCGGGCGAGCGGCGGAGTGTGGGAGCGGTGGAGGCCATCGCCAGCGGACGTCGTGCTCCTAGGACGCGGACGGCGTGCACGGCGGCAGGATCTTCTCGATGGGTGCGTGCAGGCTCTCGTCGACGACGGCCAGGATCTTGTCGACCGACGCACGCAAGCTCTCCTCGATGATGGCCAGGCTCTCGCGGATGTCGTGCTCTCCGGCCGCGGAGGCGTTCGCGGCGACCATGGGAGGTTGGCGACCATGCCGCATGTTGCATCCACGGGAGGCTAGCTCTTCGAGTCTACCAAAACGGCATCTTCGAGCCCGCCTCCCCCGCGGCGGCGCGACCTCGTCCCGGCGGCACAGTCGGCCATGGCCAGCGTGCGTTGTGGACTCGCTCTCATCGCGTCCTGCCTGCGTGCTGCAGCGCGCAGGAGGAGCCGAGGAGCGCGAATGCGACGTGCAAGCGGCAGCGGCGTCACCTGCGCGTCAGGTGTTTGATAAAATGTATGTTCATAATTTTAACTCTATGGACGAATAGATCCGAAGAAACAAAAACATAGGGTGCATTTTGCAAAAAAACCAAACTGCCACATCAGCGACTTAACACCCGCTGTGACGGAATGACCAACGTGTCACATTCTCGCAACTTCGTGACCAATAGTTTGCATTTTTTCAGTTCGTGACTAATGCGCTCATCTGTGGCAACTTCGTGACCCCTTAAGCGTTTAACTCTATTCCTTTCGTATGACAGATCCAACACTCTTCATGGGTACACATTATTCTCTCTATCTAAACTGTGCATAATTCCCATCAGAGAAACATCTACATCACTAGAGTTGTGAACTAGTAATATTCCAAATTTCTCTAGAGCATCCAACTGAAAGCATAAGAACATCACACATGCATTTTGTCTTGAGAAAATCAGACATCTAGTTTTAGCAAGCGAAGAGATATATTTTCTTCTTTTCGTCGCTGGACTAAGACACGGCCACAGTTTTTTTCCACCAATGAAATTACCAAACCCAGATAAGTTAAGCACGAAATAAAAGCGACAGAGCGGATGCGCGGCGACAGGAAATTTCGGGACTACTACAATCCGACCAGAGGGGAGTGCCGAGCGAATCCTCACCAGGTTCACCACCGCCCTCGTGTCGGAGGGAGCGATCGCGGGTCGAGAAGTCCACTCAGGTTATTGTATGGCGAGGTGCTAGCCTGCATACGGTGACCGGGGTTTGATGCATCATCTGGGAATGGGATTCCGCAGCGGGCGAGGTCGCCGCGGTGGCTCCGCCGCAGGACTAGTCGCCGTCTCGCCGTCCCCCGACCCTGGATCAGGAGAATCCCTTCCATTTTACCTTGGGCCGTGGCCCAAGCATATTAACCCTCGCCCATTTTATTCCTTACTGCGTCATAGGCCACCTTCCGTGACATCGCAAAGCCCCTTCGGCTCAGGAACGAACGCGTCTTCATGCTTCGTCTCCTCGACGACGAGCAATCCGAAACGGTGTCCAACACTTTTGCTGTCTGCGCCGGACGTACGCGCTTAGTCCAAGCCGAGTCCGACTAGCGCTCCGTACGTCACTGAAGATTGGCGGACAATAAATACGCATGCAACTTGTTTTTTTAGATACCAGGCCAGAGGCCCGACGTTAAATTAATAATGCCAAAACGGCGAAATGGTACATGGTGCTGCAACCAGCTTACACGGAAGAACACAACACACCCACACAAGATGACTCCCACCGGAGCAAGACCTGGGATCGCAAGCAAAGGCGCGACCATTACAGAAACTACACATATGGGAGGCAAGAGCCAAACGTCTACAGTGTCGGGCCGGAGCTCCTCCAGAGAAGGAGCCATTTTCACGCGCGCCGTCGAGAGCCTGCCGCCGCTGTAGCAACGCCACCAGGGGCCGACCACCCCCAGGAACCACACCAAACTGCCCGCACAACACCAGGGAGCACCGAGACCGAGGGAGGAGGAGACCCGGATGTGTCGACCCGCGTCAAGCCTGGCCGAGGGAGAAACGCCGCAGCTCCAACCATCCGAAGACACCGCAGCTCCGCCAAACCTCCGTCGAAGAACCACACGTCGAGTGCTCCAAGGCGGTGTCTTCAAGAAGAGTACGACACCAGAGCGCCGCCACCGCCCAATCCGAGGATCTGGGTATTCACCCGGAGCACGAGGGAGACCGAGAGAGAGCACCGCAACGACACCTTCAACAAGGAAACGACGTCCGAAGACGCCGCTGTCGTGGCCCAAAGGGCAGGGTTTCCCCTCGGCAAACACTCTGCCTCCAACCCGGGGGATGGACCGCCGCAGGACGGCGCCCACCCCACCGCCACGACGATCAGCTCCCGGCCACCACGCCGTCCACACGGTCAGTGGTCGCCGGCCAGCACCTGGGCCCCTGGCACGCCCGCCCGCCAAGAGGACCCCCACCACCCAGGGCCGCCGCCCCGGCATACCCGAACCACCACCGACCACCAACAACTCCGGCGAAGAAGCTTCCGCAGATCCTCGGCCGGGCCATGGCGCTGCAGATGTCACCTCGACACCCCACAGCAGCACACGGCCCAGACCCCACGACCCAGATCGGGCCCGTCGGCCCAGATCTGAGCCCACATCGCGCCCACTGCCCCACGCAGTCGGCGCACGAGGAGGGCCGCTCGGCCGCGGCACACCGGCCGCCGTGCCGACTCCCCCACGGCAGGGGCCGGCCCCTGCCAGCCCTCGCCACGCCGCCCGGCCGCGGGCGCCCGAGCCCCTCCTCCCGCTTCCGCCGGAGACCACCATCGCGCCGCACACCACCAGAGCACGCCCACCTCGCAGCCACCGCGCCGCCGCCGGAGCCGCCACGCCGCCACGCCCCGCAAGAAAGCGCCGCGCCCCCCCGGCCGAGACGCCCCGCGTCGCCCCCGCCGCGAGAGAGAAGGAAGGCCCCGCCGCCGCCGGCGCCGCCCGGGCTTAGCCCGGCAACGCCCTCCGGCGGCGGCGAGGGGAGAGGAGGGAGGAGGAGGGCTAAGGAGAGGCGGGGTCTAGGGTTTCGCCCGTCGCTCGCGGGGAGCGACGGGACGAAACGTTCCCTCACCAATCCCCTGTTTCCGCATGCAACTAGTCCCACAGCCCATCGGATCTGTTCGTTCCCCAGCAACCCATCTCTTCCTAGCGCTCGTGTTTCTTGGATCAAGAAGATCATCCATGGCGTCCGTTGAACGAGCAATGGCCAAGGCCGCCGCAGCGCTTCTCCCGACCCCGCCGAGGAGCACGATCGCACCGCGCCTAATCATCCTGCCGTCTTCCTTCGCCGCCAAGCCCAAGCCCGGCCGCGCCGACTCCGTCGATAGGTGGGATGCGCACAAGAAGGACAAGAAACCTGGCAGCCCAGCATCGTCGTCCTGTGGAAGTTCAAGTCCGGGACGCGCCTCCTCCGGCGAGCGTTGGGACGTAAACAAGAAGAAGTGCGGGAGCAGCAGCAGCAGTACGTCCTCGTCGTCGAGCCGGGGAAGCAGCAGCGGGATAGTAGGCCGTGCTTCGTGGAGCGAGAGGTGGGACAGCAACAAGCGTCTACCCAGCCGCGCGTCCTCGCTGATCACTGGGACACGCAGAAGAAGCCTCGCCCAGCAGAGGTTGACGCCGAGAGCCTGACGGGCGAGCAGGAAGACAACGGCGAGCAGTCGCAGGAGGACGAGGCGATGGTTCCTGTATTCTCTGGATCGAGCTTCTTCGACTCGCCGGATCAGAGCATGCTTCCCATGCCGGTTTTCTTTCTCTCGCGTGGCCCTGACATGATGCATGTACCAGCAATCATGCGGGCACACTAGTTTGCAACTAGGTGAATAGCTAGTTTGTAGTAACTGAAAATTGGCAACGTTGTAGCATTCATAAATTTGTACGTGGACGACGCTATAAGCTATCAGTCTTCTGTATTGTTTGTCTTCTGATTAGGGAAGAACTGAAGTTGTGTCTTCCCTTTTTTTTAGTTGTGGTGTATAAGTAATTTCTGTTATTTCTCACACAAATGAACTAATTAAGGTTCACTCTGTTTTATTTTTCGGCATCGAGTAACTCAAAGTTTTTCTTATGGTCGGAGAAAAATCTATATGCACCAAAAATTGGAAGTTTGGATTAATCTTTCCCTTCGGAGATTTGCTAGCTTCTGCGGCTGCACGTCATCTTCTACAACATATATACTCCGTATTTGTGTGTGCGTGTCCAACTGTTAATAAACTGAAGCGGGAGCAGAATGCTTTCCCTTCACCAGAATCCATGTTCGCCTGCAGTTTCTAGAGAAACAAATATTCCATACAATTTTCGGAGGCCTTCTCTAGGCCGCTGTTGGTCGATGAGTTACATCGTGCTAGACTGCCAGTACATGTCTATGATCTAGCTATGCTCGATCGAGTCGCTCAGCTCTTCTTTATCATCTCTCGTTATTAGGTCAATTTTATACATTGGCTGAGTTGGTATGAGAGAGAACTACTGTATGAATATTGGCATGCTGATGAGAAATTTATGATACTTTGCTGGTTACTTGGTCGATTTTGCAGTATTTTTTCCTCGGATTTGGTTTAGAGTCGACATTATTTTTAACAGATTTTTTCGAAACATACTTTTTTTAGACGAGACACTCACTTTTGTTCAGATAACATTGAGAAAACCATCTCCGGTGAAAGCTAAAGGGGCCTCCCTCCCCTCGTGTACCCCAACCCCCTGTCGACCCTTTGGAGGCAACTTCGAGGAAAATCCTAACTTGACGCCACCTGAAGAGGACGTTGAGCAAGCCCGTGTGGTGCCGATGAAGGTGGCGGGAGGCCTCAGTCGCGCCGCCTCCTGCGGTGGTTGGACGGCTTTGGGCAAAGATGTGGCCCCGACTCTGCGGCGACTCACGGTTCCCTCCATTTCCCTTCCCACCACCCCGAACCTACAATCCACACGACCACCTGGAAGTATATATTCCTTTCTTATGACATATCCAACATTCTTCATGAGTACACATTCTCTCTACTATTTGGTCACTGGTCGAAATACCGCAATTACTAGCTGGTAGCCGGAATTCTGCCCCCCCCCCCCTCCCCCTCCCGGTAATTGAGTTTGCCGGTCGAAAAACCCTGGCCCGTTTGAATTTGAACAAGATTCTTCTTTTCCCAAAATCTATTTTTAATTTGTAATGTTTAATATTTAATTTCAAAATTTTCCTGAGAACCTCGTCCATAGTAACCGACCGGCAATTTTCGGTAACCACGGTTACCGAAAAATCGTGCTGTCCCCTGAGATTTTTTTTCTTTGATTCGGTAACCAAATCATCCTAGACCGCGCATAATTTCCACTAGAGAAACTTCTACAGCACCACAGTTGTAAACTTGTAATATTCCAAATTTCTCTAGAGCATGTTGTTTAAATCTTGTGTTGTCAGTCTAGCAGATTTGTTTGTTCAGTTTAGAATAAACGGCCAGTTTCAAAAGTCAGACCACTGATAGGGACGGAGACAGCAGGGGGCGAGCTGGGGCCATGGCCACTCCCATGCTGATTATTTTTTCTGAATCCGCCCCTGTATTATGTGGATTTGACAGCTAATTTTGCTAAAATTTAAGCCTATGGCCCCTCCAAGTTCCACAACATTCATTTGGCCCCCTGATGACAAATTCCTGGCTCCATCCCAATGGGATGGCACGTCCGAAGTGGTCAGCTGGATACTCGAGTCCACGCACGGTCTCGATCATGGCGGTCACCAAGGATCGTCGCGGGCGTTCGCTCGGGACGTTAGAGGCCGTTCTATTTTGTAACTGAATATAAGGAGATAAACGAAAAGCTACCGAAGTTGAATGTACCACAAAAAAAAACCTATGTCTCTGTGTCCATTACGTGAGAATTTAGATTCAGTGTTGTCAGAGCATCCAACTGAACCATTAGAACATCACACATGCACTTCATATTGAGCAAATCAGACATCGTGCAGTACATTTATCAAGCGAAGAGGTGTATTTTCTTCTTTCGTCCCTGAACTAAGGCAAATCCAATTTTTTTCCCCAATTCGAAATTACCAAGCCCAGATCAAGTTAAACACGAAACAAAAGCGAGAGAACGGAATGCGCGGCGAGCAAATTTCGGGACCAATAATGCTAAACCTACGGGAAACTCGTACGGGAAAATACAGGAAACAAATAGAGAAGATCACGGTGTGTAAAAAAAATACCACGGCAGTTGTGCTTTCTATTGTTCTAATGGAAGGAAAGAACAGTTGTGCTTCTGTTACAGATTGATCGACCACGGCAATATCTTTTTTTTAGAGGACCACGGCAGTATCTTCTTGAACGATCTTCCATTTACCTTGGGCTGAGGTCCAAACATTACCCCCCCGCTCTCGAGCCAGCAAGTGGCCCCACTCTTACCACCATCTCCATGACATCCCAACCAAAGCCCGTTTCCGCTGCTCCTTCGGCCCAACAATCGAACGCGTCTTCCTGCTTCGTCTCCTCGACGATGAGCAATCGGAAACGGTGTACATTTCGGATCGGAGCTGCCTGCGTCCAACACTTTTGCTTGGTATGGGGGACTAACGGATATAGATTCATTGACGAAAGCATACACTTCTTAAAATTGTTTTACTTCTATTTTTAAAACTTAAAAAGCTCTAACACATGATTAATCACTGCTTCCCTCTGCGAAGATCCTTTCTTTTACTTTTTATGTTGAGTCAGTTATCCTTCCTCTCTCTATCTCCAAAAGAAACATGTTGTGTTGACCCTAGGTACAGTTGATTATATTATATCTTTATGGCTAATCTTGATTCTTTGTATTGACTTTATCCATGAGATAAGAATGTTGAAAGTTGAAGCATTGCTGAAACTTGATCTTACTTTCTGTTAGCTTCAATAGTTTGACAAGGAACATTACCTTGAGGACTAACAATTTAATGCCAATCTTTATGCTTTCATGTCTCCAAAGTACTATTCATGAAAGGTCTTTGCTTAGATAATGCAACTTGGTTATTCATTATTTGCTTCTTATCAACTATAAACAATTGTTTTGGATCACTTGATTCATATCATTTGCTTTACATTACTATCTTGATCAATATTATGATGGTTGCATGTCTCATAAAAAATTATTCTTTTTTATCACTAACCTACTCGAGAACGAGTAGGAGTTAAGTTTGGGAATGCTGATACGTGTCAAACGTATCTATAATTTTTGATTGATCCATGCTTGTTTTGTGTCATTGTCACATGTTTCTATTATCTCATTATATCATTTTTAGGCATTTTATTGGACTAACCTATTAACAAGATGTCCAGTGCCAGTTCCCGATTTTTTTTCGTTTCTATTTCAGAAAATCTACTTCTAGAAATATTCTCGTAATTGGACGAAATTTACGGGGAATTTTTATTCGACAAGAAGAAGACTCTTGGACCAGAGGGCAGCCTGAGGGGCCACCCACAGAGCAGGGGCGACCCCTGGCCACGGGTCCACCTTGACCCGCACGTGGGACCCGCCCCTGCACCTGGGGCACCCCCTCGGCCCCCCTCAGACGCCTATAAAATAATAATTGCCCTAATTTTGACGGGCGGTGATTATTTTCCACGAACTCCACCCGAAGCCGCCGCCACCTCGAAACCTAATTCGGGGAGATTCTGAAGCTGTTCCCGGCACCCTGCCGGAGGGGGGATTGATCTCGGAGGGACCTACATCGTCATGCCTTCCAACGGGATGATGCGTGAGTAGTTCCACCTTGACTACGGTCCATGGCACTAGCTAGATGGTTGTCTCTCCCCCTTGTGCTTCATGTTTTATGATCTTGTGAGCTGGCTAACATGATCAAGATTGATTATTGTAATGTTATATGATGTGTCTGCTGGGATCCGGTGGATTATGAAGTTATGATCAGTTTGGTGCATGGTTCTTATATGTTGATTTATGTTCTTGCATGCTCTCCGATGTGCGTAGTTAATTTGGGCCAAGTGATTGTGTGTATCTCCAAGAGAGAGTATTTATGCTAGATGGTAGGTTCATGCCCCCTCTTGTGCCTGGGCACGAGTGAACAGAGACGTCTAAGGACGAGGGTGTGCTATTGAAACTAAGGGAAAACAGTGGTGTTTATGTCTACGTGATTATAATATTGCTTACTTCATACACTGTACTTAATGCAATTGTCTGTTGCTTGCAACTTAATACCGTTGGGTGATGGGCTGGATAGCGATCCCGCGGTGGACTTTTTAGACAAAGATGCGGTTGGACTCAACGGTCTTTGTTTTTTGTGTGATGCCTACATGAATATTCCCATGAACTCTTTGATTGGCTAGATTAAGTTTGTGTCTAATCTTGTCAATTGCCTAGCTGTAATTTGTTTACCCGTCATATGAGTTATTTTTATTTATTGAAGAGACACCACTAGTGAACCCATGGCCCCCGCTCCATCTTTTTCCATTGATTACAACACGTTTACTTGCTTTTCATATTCACTTGCTCGCTGGTCTGTTTTCAGCAGTACCGGGAAGATTGAAAACCTTCCTGCCATTGGAGGCAAATTAAATCGTTTTGAGTGTGTGCAGGTCCACGCTCGTTGACGGTTAAGCGCTAGAGATCGTCGACGTGCACCTCGTTGTTGATTCAAATTCCTACTGGTTCGATTAAACCGTGGTTCGTCACTAAGGGAAAAACTGCTACTTGCTACATCCACGCCTTCGCTTTGGGCACCACCTAAAACTACTATCATCAACCATATTGGCTTTTTGCCAAATTTTTCGGCTTGTTTCCCTGTCCATTACAAATGACTTGGTGACTTGATGAGAAGTTTAACACTAGCACATTAAAGGAATAACATAGTATAGGATGACATGCAAGGGAATTATACATGAGATGATAACAACCATATTGTATTAGGGCATATTTTTTCGAACCTAAAACTATGAGGCAAAAGCCCCACGGCAAAATTATTAATCAATTAAAAACAATATTTACAACAGGGCCAAAGGGAGAAAGAAAACCCTACCTATAAAAGCTAACCATAGCACTTTATTTACAATAAGTTGCCTATCCAGGCCATAAGAGCACAATGGTGCTTTGATTTAATCCTATGCCCAAGCATGGATATATGTTATGAATGAAATATCTCTTCCAAGCAGCAAAAGTAGGCCTCTTTGCTTAAAAAATCTTCCCATTCTTTGCTTCTAGATGTTCCTTCAGGCCAGCGTGACCACCTCAGTGAAGAAAGTCTTATGAAAATCCAATTTAGCAGCAGAGATAGCAGACTGTAAGTCAATGTCCTGGCCCCAGTCAATCTGAAGGTATATCCAAATCCTCTGACTAAAAACACACTTGAAAAAGATGAAATTTGTCCTCATGAAAATTCCTTATATAGAGCATGCAAGAGAAATCCTCTGTGACCTTCCAGTGCCTCCTCTTCAACAAATCCTTGGTATTAAGGCGATCACTCAACAAAAGCCAGGGAAAAAACTTTGTCTTCATCACACAGCAGGACTTCCAAATCCATTTAAAGACATTCAAAGTAGGCATATGGGCATGCAGGTGCTTATAATATTGTGAAGCTGAATATTTGCTGCCCCATAAGTAAACCCACAGATCCTTGTCCAGAGTGAGAGGATGAAAAGCCATATGTGCTGTCATATCCTGAAACTCTTCATAGGCCTGAGAGGAGAGAGGAAGATAGAATAGAGCAAAAAATCCTCCTGCCCATAAACTGCCGCTACAGAAAGTTTAGCATCTAGAACATAAGAGTATAGTCTTGGAAATCTCACTGCCAGAGGTGTAGTCGAACCAGCAAAATTCCAGGAATCCTCCCAAAGCAAAAAGGAGGAACCATTACTAGGCAAAATAGAGGAAACCAATCTGAAACTCTCCACCATCTTCATAATATCCCTCCACCGGAAAGAACCACAGAGATTTTCTGCATGAGGAACACAACCTTCATAGTGTTCATGCCAGATTAACTTCACCCAGGGAATATCTGCATCATTGTAGAACTTGTCCAAATGTTTACAATAAAGCCTCATTTTGCTAAGGAAAGTTTATGATTACTCCCCTCACAATTCTTTGGCTTACAAAGCATCTCCCATGCTGCCAAAGATTGCTTGTGTGAATCTGAATTCCCTCTCCACAAACATTGCCTCAATATTCTATCCAATTGCATGACAATACCAGGGGGCAGGTGTAAGGAGCACAGAAAATATATGGGCATTGAAGACAAAGCAGAGTTCACTAACTGTAATCTGGCCCCTTGAGAGAGAAAAGAGGAGGTGGAGCAGAGCCTCCTTTCCAACCTGGTCACTATAGGCATCAAATCCAAAATCGTGGGCCTAGCTGTCCCTAAAGGCAGTCCCAGGTAAGTGAAAGGCAGGGAACCCACTTGACACTGCCTCCACATTAATTGGAATCATACAATACTTATGACAATTCACTTTCAAACCTGTTGAAAGAGATAATTTATGCAGCAGGTATTTCATAGCAATCACTTGATCCAAATCAGCAGGCATAATTAGAAGAGTGTCATCAGCATATTGTATGACGGGGAAATAACTATCATTAGTAACTATGGGTAAATGGATATTTCCATGCTGCAACAGTTCATTCACCACCACTTGAAGAAGCTCAGAACCAAGCACATAAAGAATAGGGGAAAGTGGGTCACCCTGCGTCACCCCTCTCCTGCACTGAAACTGCTTGCCTGGTACTCCATTTAACAGGATTTGAGAGGTGCCAGAAGATAAAATATTCCTAATCCATCTCAGAAATTTGCCATTAAAGCCCATGCTCTCCATAACTTGCAAAATTGCATCATGCTCTATCGTATCAAAAGCTTTGGCAAAGTCCAGCTTGAGAATTATGATGGGCTTTTTTGAAGCATGACAGATAGAGATACTCAAAAGCCCATGCCACACAGTCTTGAATTGATCTATCCTTAAGAAAAGCATATTGGTTTTTATACAGACACCTGAGAATATGAGACTGCAACCTATTGGCAATCAACTTAGTGATGAACTTCAAGCAGACATTGGTTAAAGAGATTGGTCTATAATCATTGACCCCTTGCACCAATGTGATAAAGGATCCATTTATATTCTGCAAACTTAGCTTTTCATCATGAAAGTCTATAGAAAGCTTGTAGAAATCCTCCTTATTCAAGGACCAGCATTTTCTAAGAAACATTCCATTGAAACCATCAGGACCAGGTGCTTTATGTGCCGGCATTTCCTTTATAACCAAGTCCATTTCCTCAACCAGGAAAGGAGCAGTCAGAGTTTCCAAACCTTCCACTCTAGCAAAGATCTTGTACAAGTCAAATTGCATATCAATTCCTCCTGATGTCCCCATTTGATTTTTATAACATGACCATAGCAGCCCAGCCATTTCATTGTGACAAGAAACCATTCTTCCATCAGAGTCCATCAGCATAGCAATAGAATTTCTTCTATATCTGTTGGTGGCCATAGCATGGAAAAACTTGGTGTTATCCTCTCCCATTTTAATCCATCTAATGGAGCACCTTTTCCTCCAATATCTGCACTCTATCAGCAACAAATTCTCCAAATGCAGCTTCACAATTTTCCTAAAGTTAAACTCTGAAGTGAACAGAGGCCTTGACTCTTCCAACTCATCCATCAAAAGAATAACTCTATTGCAGTTTTGTATCAGAATTTTCAGCTTGGACAAACTCAGATGCCAACTTTTCAAAGCAAACCTTAGAGATTTAAATTTATCTGCAAGAATAGCAGCACTAGAAGATTTCCTTGACCCCTGCTCCCACGAAGCTTTGACTAGGTCCATAAAACCTGGTTGGTCCACCCAGAACCTTTCAAACCTGAAAAGAGTTGCTTTTGGAATAACAGTGCTAATAGTCACCACACAAGGCACATGATCAGAGGACGATTTCCCAAGAGGCAGCACCACTGTATTAGGGAAGACAGATGTCCAATTAGCTGAGGTTAAGAACCAGTCAAGCTGTTCCACAGAGGTTGCTGCTACATATTAGACCAGGTAACAGATCTCCCTTTGAGAGGTAGTTCCCACTAAACCCAGATGTCCAATAATATCATTGAATAGAAACATTTTGACATCCCCCCTGGTTTATTTATGTTTTCCTCAGATCTAATGAAATTGAAATCCCCTAATAAAAGCCAGTTGCTCATGTCAGGTATGTGGAGATTATATAACCAAGACACAAAGTTGTCCTTGTTGACCCCTTGGCATGGACCATAAACAGTAACCATCGTCCAAGAACCACCATTGTGCACAGATGTGAATTCAATAATAATACCAAAGCTGGTTATTTTAATTAAACGACCAGAGAACATAGAAGAGCACCACATAACCAGAATGCCTCCATAAGACCCCACAGATGGGCTATAAGCAAAATTATCAAAATGTTTAGGACTGAACTTTCTTAAGAGACGCTGGTCAATAAATTCACATTTAGTCTCCTGAATACAAAGAATAGAACATTGAATTTCTTCTATTTTTGAACAAAGAGCAAGCCGCCTTTCTTCACCATTTAATCCCCTAACATTCCAGCACGCACCAGTTTCTAGTTTGTGAACTCATTGAGGAAACTAGCAAAAGTCACACATAGAAAGCCACCAGCATAACTGATGTGCAATATTACAGTCCCAAAAGCATAATAATATTAGAGGAACACAAAGCATAATAAAGAGGAGCAGCCACAAAAAGAAGCCAGGCCAACTGCTCCTTCCCTCCCACTGTTTTCATCATTCTGCATCATTGGGAGACTTTCCTTCAGAGGACTTGGAAGGAGGTGCCTTAAGCATTTCCTCAGTAAGCTTGCTTGGCTCTATGCCCAGGGCTGCCCCCACCTGTTGCATGATAGCAATAGGGGTCTCTAGAGCAACAGTTTCAGTTTGCACCTCTATTGTCTTCATCCCCTTGGCCTTCTTGGTTTTTTGCTTCTTAATTTTCTTCCTAGGTTTGGACACTGTGCTGGGCCCTGAGTTGAGAATTGGTGCAGGACGAAAATTGTCATGCTTAGCACTGCTTCTAGTGCATCTCCTGAGTTCAGTATCAACAACAGGGGCAACCTTCCGCTGCCTTGTCCTCACTTTCTTGATAGTAGCAGGAGAGGAGAAAATAGGAGGAGCTAGATCTGCCACATCCTTATTGCCAGAAGAGTCAAAGCAGAGAGTTCAGCAACTGACCTCCTTTTCACAGCAACTATTAATCTATTCACCTTATTGGCTACATTACTGGAGGAAACACAGAAAGTGTAATCCTCAATAGCTTTAGCCCATGCTTGATACGTCTCCGACGTATCTGTAATTTTTTATGTTCCATGCTTGATTATATATTAGTGCCACATGTTTTTATAATGTTTTTATATCATTTTGGCATGATTTATGGAACTAACCTATTAACAAGATGCCCAGTGCCAGTTCCTGTTTTCTGTTGTCTTTTTGTTTCAGAAAAGTTGTTCTGGGAAGTTTCTCGGAATGCGCTGAAAATTTACGGGAATTATTTCCAAGAAGAAACAGGTCCGGAGCCAGAAGGTCGCCTGCAGGGGGACCCATAGCCACCAACGGACGACCCCAGGCGGGCCCAGGGGCTGGCCGCGGCTGGGTCCCACCTGGTCGCCTCCGGCACTGTCTCGAGTTGCCCCTTCGCCTATAAAATCGTTTGCGACCCGAAAACCCTAAGTACCCGATCATATTTTCCAGAAGACGTCCGAGGCCGCCGCCATCACCACCCTAGTTCGGGAGGGTTCTGCAACTCTTCCCGGCACTCTGCCGGAGAGGGGAATCAACACTGGAGGATTCTACATCACCATGCCTGCCTCCGGAGTGATGCGTGAGTAGTCCACCACAGGACTACGGGTCAATAGAAGTAGCTAGATGGTTGTCTCTCTCTTTGTACTCCATTGTTTAGATCTTGTGAGCTGCCTATCATGATCAAGATCATATTATCTATAATTGCTACATGATTGTGTTTGCATAGATCCGATGAATTGTGGAAATCATTACTTTTGTTCATCTATGTGCTATGTTTTATCTATGATCTTGCATGCTCTCCGATGCTAGTGGATGCTTTGGCCAAGTAATTATTAGTGTTGTATGAGGGAGTATTTATGCTAGATAGTGGGTCCATGACTCTTTTTGTCTAAGCTCGGGTTGACAGAAACGATCAAGACTAAAGATGTGTTGTTGCCACTAGGGAGAAAAGAGCGGTGTTGATTTCCTTGTGTTATTTACATTGCTTACATTATGCACTTTGCTTATTGGAATGATCTGTTGCTTGCAACTTAATACTTTTGGGTGACATGCTGGATAGCGATCCCGGGGTGGATTATTAGTCATAGATGCGGTTGGATGACGGTCTATGTATTTTGATGTAATGCCCATATTAGATGAAATGGTGAACTATATTGTTTTATGATAGCATTGTTGTGCGCTTGTAACAGCCCCAGCTTTGTAATGAAAAATACCAAAAAAAATCCACTTTTTGCATTCTTGTTTGCGTCATGGCATGCATATGAATCTTGCTATTTTTCTAACAACCAACATATGTAAGCAATTAAAATGGGAAGCAAACTTCCCAAAATCTCCAACCCAAATGCAATGCCCAACTTGGCAACCAACTAAATGAACTTCCAAATTGTTTAGGAAGTTCCAAGTTTGCATTTTATAACCAATTCCCAATTTCCAAATATTGCCAAATGAGAAAAGAAATTGAGAATCCAAATTGGTTTAATTCTATTTCTATTTTTGGAAACTAAGTTAAACAATCCAAAAATTCCAACTAAAATCATGGGGAGCTTCAATATTATCCTGAGAGCCTCCAAGAATAATTTCACTATTTGGAATTGTTCAAGTGCTTCAAATAATACAATCTGGAAATTATCAATTTTGACCTTAATTATACCCTGTGAACACATGTGTTGCAAAACATTTTATTTGGCCACACCAATTTTTGTGGAGGTGCTAAATGTTATGGGGAACCTCTGTGAATTTTCCCAGGTTTTATAAAAACGTTTAAATGCCCTTTTAAATCAGGAAAGGTGCCTCTGGACCTATTTGTAATTACTTTTAAATCTGCCAGGGGTCCTCTGGAATTTTCGGTTTCTTCTCCACAGTGCCCGTCGGCACTGGCGCCATGCCGTGCGCCCATGCCGCCGCCCCCACCCGCCGACGCTGTGCCCCCGGAACGAGGACGCGCCCCACGCATTCGCCACCTGCTCCCCTGTTCTTTCCCCCCCTCTTCTCTCCCTCGTCTCTCCCTCTCCCCCACCCGAGCTTCCGCCGTAGCCGCCGTGCTTGCCGAGCCTGCCGCCATCTATTGGGGCCGCCCCGTGCAGATCGACGCCACCAGCTCCTCCTTCGTGTCGCCCTCTATCTTCCACCGAAGCGCGGTTAGCTGGGAGGCTCGGGATCGAGCAAATCATGCTCTCCCGTGCGCGGTCCCTCCGCCGCTCGCCGCTCTCGTCCCGGCAGAATCCGGCCGTCGTGGTCGTCCCCGTCCACGCCTCCGAGCTCAGGGTGAGAAATACGTCCCTTTTAGCTCCTTTCCCCGCTCCCCCTCGTCTTCTCTCGCCGTCGATCGACGCCGGTCGCCGCCAGCGTCACGGTCCCGTGCTCCCGGCCTAGGTCCCAGCCGGGCCGGCCGAAGGCTGGTTGCCTCGGGCTGGTGCCCGGCCTGGACACCCCGGTCTGGGCCGGCGCGAGGCCGGCAGCCTCGGGCGCCCTCCCGGCCTGGGAGCCCAGCCTGGGTCGGCCAAAGGCTGGACCCTTCGGGCCACCCCCCGGCCTACAGCCCGGCCTGGCCGGCACAAGGCCGGCCTGTCTGCAGTGGCCTTTTCCTTTTTGGAAAATAAAACAAAATAAAATAATTCATATTTATTGAATATTGCTCAAACTTTGATAAATCAAATATCAATTTGTTTAGGAAATCAAACCCTACCTATTGGTATCCTTGTAATAATCTTTTGAAACTTTTATTTTGTTGTTTATTTAAGAATTCCTAAAATGGTATAAATAATACCTAAATTGGAAAAATTCATAACTTAAGAATAATTAACCAAAAATTGTGAGTAAAATATCAAAATGATCAGTGTTTCAAATGATATCAAATCATGGTAATATCAATTTATGATCACAAATATTTATCGTTGTTATTCATAAATTGGTTAAAGAAATTAATTGAAACAAAAACTATTTATTTACCGATAATGGAATTCACAAATGAGGTACCAAAATGACGGAGAACAAAACCTTTTTAATCATGTCATGTTCATGCATATTTGAGCCACTTCTCTAATAATGTAATAATTTATAGTAATGTGGTCACTAAGATAATATGGGTTGTTTCAAATAATCGCACTAATCATTTGGAACTCCATTTAATTTTTTAAATAAATTAAATGTTGATATCTTTGCATAAACTTGTCATGTCATCATGTGATTGAGCATTTCACATTGTCTTCGTGTGATTTATTTTGTTCTTCTATCCTTGCTTGGGTATCGATATATTCCTGAGTTGAGGTCACCCCTACCTACCTCGACGAGCCGTACTACACGCCCCGGCAGCAAGGCAAGAGATAACCTAACCTTCTTGGCATCTAGCCTCCTATTGTTTTATAAACTTATTTTATCCACCATAATATTGCATGCGATTCCAATGTCAATTTTGATCAAGATGTAGAGTATCCTATGAATGCATGTTTATCCCCTGAACCATCACATGTTTCCCCTCCTATGAACTCTAGGGTTGATGTGTTGGCCGGATACAAAATATAATTGTTGTTATACATGCTTAGCTATGCTAGCCATGCTTAGTCAATTTCTAGTTAGGTTCGTTGATTAAATTCCATATTGTTGATTGATGATGGAATGTTCAGACATGATGGTTACTTGTGGTAAAAAATTGCTAAAAGGCTTGGATGAGTTGCCATCGGGGATGGTGTTTTGCCTCATTCTTGCCGCCTAGGCTGAGAGTGCTTTTAGCTGGAACCAAGAACGAGCNTGACAAAATTGGTCAATGCTAGAGTCTCCTATGTATGCATGTTTTCCCCCTGAGCCATCACATGCTTCCCTTCCTATGAAACCTAGGTTCGATGTGTTGGCCGGAGACAAAGATATAATTGTGGGTTATATATGCTTAGCTATGCTTAGCCATGCTTAGTCGTTTTCCTATTTGTGTCCGTTGATTAAATTCCATATTGATGAATGATGATGGAATGTTCGGATATGGTGGTTGTGGTTGGTGCTTAATTAATTTGATTAAAAGGCTTGGGTGAGTTGCCATCGGGGATGGTGTCTTGCCTCACTGTTGCCCCTAGGCGCGAGTTCCTGTCTTCGGACTCAAGGTTTGAGCGTGCTGCCATTAGTGGGGGTATGGGCTCCTTACTAACTGAATAACTTGTGCGGGCATATCCAAGGGTCCTCTAGTTCGATTTTCCATTTGCGTGTGAGTGGAAGAGGAAATGTTGCGGAGGATTTGTGTTTAGGTCGTGGCGATGGGGGCAAGGGGAAATAGGGGGTAAACTTGCCCTGTCGCCACAGATGACTCTTGGATAGTCTCACGTGAGGTAAAGGTTTAACCGCGCCCACTCGCCGGCCTTCCCCGGAAGAGGGCCAACCAGGTGAGCCGGACGGTACCAATGGGTAAATTAGTACACCCCTGCAGGGTTAATCTTTTCGAAAAGCCGTGTCCGCGGTTATGGACGCCTTGGGAATGGATTTACGGGATCATAAACAACTTTAACCTAATTAAAACTTGGCAGCTAGAGGTTGCAACTACAACGTATGACAAAAGGTTCATTTCCTCGAGGGTGATTCGGGGAAGTGCCTTGGTGGTGACGAGTGTGATCCTTGGTACTATTTGGTTCGATGAGAACCGAAGGTAAGATACTCTCTTATCCCTTCTTCAGAAAATACTCTGAGTAGTCGTTGCCATGGGTCTTTTGAAAAGAAAATCTAGCTTTATGCAAATTAGCTACATATACTGCTTTAGAGCCTCCGCCAGCATTGGGCCTATATCGCCCTACTAAACTTGAGAGTATGTCGTACTCAGTCTCTCTTTGCTGCCTTTATATTTGTATTTCAGAGGAGGAAGACACCGAGCACACAGGTGGGTTCTTCATGGACGTCGACGAGTAGTTCGGGGTTCCCAGGTGGCAGCTTGGGACCATGGAACAAGCTGGCATGGGGTTGTTTATGTGTAGGCCTCTTAGGCCATATTTGGATCTTGTTGTATTAGACAACACTACTTCGCTTCCGCATGATGTACTGACGGGTCTGTGAACCCTTTTGTGTGTAATATTTGTATCTTTCTCATATATGAGTTGCTATATGTTTTTGTGTCGTAGAGTCTGTAATGGTAGTTGTTCCACAAGTCTTGATCTCTGTATTATGCTTTGATAGCTATGCCAGTGTTTATGGCATGATCGGAGTGTTGCGTGGGAGCGGTAATCCCATGCCCTTCGGTTGTGTAGCATAGCCTGTGGGTTACATAGCCTCTCTGCATAATTCCGGGGTCGGGGCATTACAAGTTGGTATCAGATCAGGACTTCCTGTAGGAAACCCTTTCTATTGGTCGATGTCGAGTCTAGTTGAAAATTATTTATAACCTAAAAATGAGTTGTGAAAACCTTCTTAGGATTCTTTTTACTCCTCATCCAACTCGCTCTACTCTGATTTCTTATCTCTATTTGTTTTAAGCTTGGTGTCGAAGTTTAGGTTCTCGGGGTTGGGTTCTACCGTTCGGTGTTTTGTCTCGAGTCCGTTGTATCCGTTTGCTATCGCCGCGATGACGTGATGTCACCGTGGTGGACTAAATCTGTTTTATGTTAATGCCATCCTGAATCTCTATATCTGGAAGGAGATTAATTATCTATCCTAACTGTTCTGCGTTGGTTACTAACTATGTCCTTGTTCCAAATCTTCAGAATGGCTCCTACCCATCGTGGGGAACAAGGCAATCCTGAGGCGCCGCCGCCACCCTCAATGGCGGAGGTCCTGATGGCCATTGAGCAAAACCGCCTGCGCAACGAGCATCTACTCGAGCAGTTGGTGCAGCAAGGGGCAAGGAGGAACACGGACTGCAACACTCTCATGGAGTTCTTGTCCTCCCAACCTCCCACCTTCTCTGAAGCCAAGGAGGCCCTGGATGCTGATGATTGGCTCCGGACTCTAGAGCGCAAGTTTGTCGTCTGCACGTTCCGGTGGCGGAACAAGTCAACTTCGCCACCTACCTGCTGACTGGAGCCGCTGGCTCTTGGTGGGAGAGCCACGTGTCAATGTTTGATGCGGGACATGTCTTCACTTGGGCGGAGTTCCGCACCGCCTTCCGTGCGGCATACAATCCCCAAGCCCATCATGGACCTGAAGAGGAGGGAGTTCCTGGACTTGACCCAGGGACGCATGAACGTCCAAGCCTATGGGCTGGAGTTCAACCACCACTCCCGTTACGCCCCTCGGGACGTGACGAATGATGAGGACAAGCAATACCTCTTCCACAAGGGGCTCGCCCCTCGCCTCCGCTACGAGCTCCTACCCTTCAAGTTCCAGTCCTATCAGGAGCTCTACAACCAGGCTCTTACTATGGAGCAGGGTAGGAAGGAGCTGGAAGCTTCCAAGAGGCCAGCTCCCACTGACAACCAGAGCTCCTCTTCTTCGGAGGGCAAGAAGCGCAGGGTCTTTGTGCCCTTCAGCGCCGTGCCTCGTGCACCCTTTGCGCCAAGGCCTTCAGGGTTCAGGCCACCTCCGCCTCGCCCAGCTACCTCGACCTTGGGTGCGGCTGGAAGTGGCTTCCGCCCTCAGTTGCCTCCACCACCACCGAGGCCCACTTGCTTCGCTGTGGCCAGCCGGGGCACTACTCTAGGGAGTGCCCCAGAAGGCACCGGCTACCGCAGCACCTGCACCGGCTCCCTCTACCCTAGCCGCCAAGGCCATGACCGTCAGTCGTGGCCGTCTGAACCACGTCTCGGCTGAAGGAGTCGAGGAGGACCCCGGAGTTCTCATGGGTATGCTTCGAATTAATGATTACCGAGCTTCAGTCTTATTTGATTCTGGAGCATCGCATTCATTCATATCCATAGCATTTGCACACAACCATCAAATACCATTTGTGAATATGGACTCCCCGCTAGTGGTCAAAACCCCAGGCTCTAGCTGGCACACTAAATGGATTGCTCTGGACGTCCAGATCACCATAGGCTATTGGTTTTTTCCGTTCCAGCTGATAGCACTGAAGTCAGATGGGCTAGATGTGATTCTGGGGATGGATTGGCTAGTCAAATATTAGGCCAACCTGGACTTGCTGCCAAGTCTGTCACCGTGGTCCACCCAACCGTAGGGCTCGTGAGTTATTGGTCACCTGCATCCGCAACTCCTTCGGTTGCCACTCCTCACTCGCCGGAGATCAGCTTATGTTTCCTGGAAGGAACCACACCACCTAAAATGCATGAAGTTGCTGTGGTGTGTGATTTCCCCGATGTTTTTCCGGAGGAGTTGCCCGGCATGCCACCTGATCGCAGCATGGAGTGTGTGATTGAGCTGGTTCCAGGAACCGCCCCAATCTCCAAAAGGCCCTACTGTATGCCAACAGAAGAGGTAACTGAACTGAAGAAGCAACTGGATGAGTTGCTGGAAAAAGAATTCATCCGTTCGAGTAGTTCACCATGGGGCTGCCCGGTCATCTTCGTCAAAAAGAGGGATACAAATGTTCCTCGGCTGGTTGTTGATTACCACCCTCTGAATGCGGTGACCATCAAGAACAAGTACCCTATTCCCAGAATAACTGACCTGTTCAATCAGCTAGCTGGTGCAATGGTATCTCCAAGATGGATCTGAGGTCAAGCTACCATAGATAAACATCCGAAAGGAGGATATTCCGAAGACGGCTTTCACTACCCGTTATGGGTTATATGAGTACACCGTCATGTCCTTCGGCCTCACAAATGCTCCGGCTACATTCATGAGGCTAATGAACTCCATATTCCACGAGTACCTCCACAAGTTTGTCATTATTACATCGATGACATCCTTGTCTATTCCAAAACTGAAGAAGAGCATGCTGAGCATCTTCGACTAGTCTTGACCAAGCTTCGAGATCACCGCCTCTATGCCAAATTCTCCAAGTGTGAGTTTTGGCTAAAGGAGCTCATTTTTCTCGGTCATGTGGTGTCAGCTGCTGGAGTAGCGGTGATACCTGACAAGATTCAGGCAATCCTGGATTGGCCAACTCCCAAATCCGTCAAAGATATCCGAAGCTTCCTTGGATTGGCGGGTTATTACCGCCGATTCATCGAGGGTTCTCCAAGATAGCCAAAGCTTTGACTGACTCCTCAAGACAAACAAACAGTTCATATGGACCGATAAAGCTGAAGAGAGCTTCCAAACTCTCAAGGTCAAGCTCACCACCACCCCGGTGCTTGTCCTTCCTGACACCGATAAAGACTTTGTCGTCTACTGTGATACATCACTCCAAGGCTTGGGCTGTGTTTTGATGCAAGAAGGCCATGTTGTCGCCTATGCTTCCCGTTCAACTCAAGCCACATGAACAAAGCTATCCAACTCATGATTTAGAGCTTGCCGCTGTGGTTCATGCTCTGAAGCAATGGAGGCCCTACCTATTGGACAACCGTTGTGAAATCTTCTCAGATCATCAAAATCTGAAGTACCTCTTCACCCAGCCGGATCTGAGTCTCAGATAGAGAAGATGGTTGGAATTGATCAAGGACTATGATGTGACCCTCAATTATCAGCCCGACAAGGCAAATGTCGTGGTCGATGCTCTGAGCCGCAAGGCCTATAGCAACACCTTGATGGTGGAAAAGGCCCAACCTGCTCTCCATGAGGAATTTGCTAGGTTGAATCTAGAGATTGTCCCCTCCGGATATATAGCAAATCTCGAGATCAAGTCCACTCTGGAGCATGAAATCAAAGCCGCCCAGCAAACTGATGCTGAAATCCTCGAGATGAAAGAGAAGATAGCTAATGGGAAGGCAAATTGTTTCTCTGTTGATGACAACGGGGTTGTTTACTTTGGCGACCGTCTAGTGGTGCCCAAGAGTGGGAACACAAAAGAGTTGATCCTCTCAGAAGCTCACGAGTCACCCATCTCTATTCATACAGGTAGCACCAAAATGTATCAAGATCTTCGCCGACAGTTCTGGTGGTCTGCATGAAGCACGAGATCGCCGAGTATGTTGCTGAATGCGACGTCTGTCGCCGAGTGAAGGCTGAACATCAAAGGCCAGCTGGCACCCTTTGCCCCATAGCCATCCCCGAGAGGAAGTGGGATGAAGTAGGCATGGATTTCATCACCGGATTTCCAAGGTCACAAAAGGGCAACAATGCCATCTGGGTCGTCATCGACCGCCCTATCCAAGGTAGCCCACTTCCTTCCGGTTCGCGAGGACATAAATGCAAAGCAATTGGCCGAGTTGTATGTTGCCCGCATTGTTCCTCTCCACGGTGTTCCACTGAGATATCTCAGACCGTGGGAGCCTATTCGTATCCAGATTCTGGCAGGCCTTCCAAAATGCTATGGGAACCCGTTCTCAACTTCAGCACAGCTATCATCCTCAAAACTGACGGTCAAACTGAAAGGGTGAACCAAATTCTTGAGGACATGCTTCGGGCATGTGTCATCTCCTTCGGTAAGGGTTGGGAAAAATATCTCCCCCTCGCCGAGTTCTCCTACAACAATAGCTACCAAGCCAGTTTGCAAATGGCTCCCTTTGAGGTTCTATATGGGAGAAAATGCGGACTCCTCTGAATTGGTCTGAAACCAGAGAGAGCCCACTCTTCGGTCCTGATGTGATCAATGAGGCTGAGAGAAAGTCCGTGTTATTCGGGATAATCTCAGGCTGCTCAATCTCGGTAGAAAAGCTAATATGACAAGCATCATCAAGAGGTCACTATGAAATTGGTGACAAGGCCTATCTTCGAGTCTCTCCACTCCGAGGTGTTCGTCGTTTCGGAATCAAGGGCAAATTGGCACCTCGCTATGTTGGCCCTTTCACCGTCCTAGCCAAGCGAGGAGATCTCTCCTATCAACTTGAGTTACCCTCAATTCCCCGGATGTCCATGATGTGTTCCATGTCTCTCAACTCCGGCGTTGCTTCAAAGATCCAATATGTGGGGTCGATCATGAGATGTCAGATATCCAAGAGGACTTAACCTATCGCGAGCATCCTATCCGTATCTCGGATGAAGCGGAGAGGAAAACCCGCAACAAGACCATCAAGTTCCTCAAAATTCAATGGTCCAACCATTCCAAGGAAGAAGCGACTTGGAGCGAGAAACTAGCCTACGTCAAGAATATCCCACCTTCTTCACTCAAGCCTAGAATCTCGGGACAAGATTCCTGTAAGGGGGGTAGAATTGTAACAGCCCTAGCTTTGTAATGAAAAATACCAAAAAAATTCCACTTTGCATCATTGTTTGCATCATGGCATTCATATGAACTTGCTATGTCTAACCATTTCACTTTGAAACCAGTTACAATGTGGAAGCAAAAATTCCCAAGTTTTCACACCAAATACAAATGCTTAACTTGTCAACCCATTTGTCTTAGACTTCCAAATTGTTGGGAAGTTCCAATTGACATGATGAACCAATTCTCAAAAATCCAAGTTTTGTCAAATAAGGAATAAACTTGAGAATTGAAAACCTGGTTAATTCAAATTCCATTTTTGAAACCAAGATAAACATTCCAAAAATTCAACTAAAATCATGCGGAGCTTCAATATTAATGTGAGAGCCCCCATGAATATTTTCATTATTTTGGAAATAATTAAGTGCTTCAAATAAATTCCTTTTGTAATTTGTCAAAAATGATCATAATGCAACACTATGAACAAATCTGAAGCTAAACATTTTATTTTAGGGCACCAATTTTTGTGGAGGTGCTAAATGTTATGGGGAGCCTCTGTGAATTTTCCCTAAATTTTTAAAAATGTTTGAGGGCTTTAATTATTTGCCTAACACCTGCTAGAAATAAATAAAAGGGGAAAAGTTTAAATCCCTGACAGTGGGCCCCCCCTGTCATCCCCTCCTCTCTTCTCCTTCTCACTGTGCCGCAATGGCACTGGCGCCATGCCGCGTTGCCGGCCACCGCTCAACCTGCTCCCCTGCTGGACAAGGAGTACCCGGCCCTGGTCTCTCTCTCCCTGCTCCACTTGCTGCTTCACCTGCCCCCTTTTTCCCCACCCGCGAAACCCTAGCTCGCACCCATTCTGGCTGTGTCCTCGCCGAGGTCGCCGTCGCATCGCCGCCGACCGGAGCCTCCCCGGAGCCGCTGAGCACGCCGCCTGCTTCGCCTCGTCATCCTCTCCGTCCTAGGGCAAGGAATCGCCGCGGGGTCGCCCGCATCGACGCCGACGTCTGCGTCCTCTCCGACTCCGGCCGCCGCGTTGCGGGCACGATTACCGCCGCCCCAGACCTCCTCCGACCACCCGACGGCCAGCCACGCGTCGCTGGTGAGCCCGCGCACCTCCTAGACACCCCCTCTCTCTCCTCTCCCCCTCTGCATCCTCTCCTCCGTGCGGGATGCCGCCGGCCGTCCGCCGTGGCCGTGCGTTCGAGCACGCACGCGTCGCCACACGGTCTCCGCGCACATGCACTGGTACTCCTCATCATCACATGGGTGCTCGCGCCGAATCACACCATGGAGCGCCGCCCAAACGGCGTCATCGCCGGCCGATTCCCCGTCGGGAGCCGCCGCTGCCGTGCCCGCGCGCCCGGCCTGGGCTCCGGCTTGACCGGCCATGAGGCCGGCCGGCTTGGGCCAGTGCCCGGCCTGGACGCCCGGCCTGGGCTCAGCTTGGGCCGGCACGAGGCCGGTGGCGTCGGCCACCTACCCGGCCTCCTAGCCCAGTCTGGGCCGGCCAAAGCCGGTGCTTCGGGTTGCCCCCGGCCTTGAGCCCGGCCTGGCCGGCTCGGAGGCTGGCCTGTCTGGCCCCTTTTAGCTTTTTCTATTCGGAATTAAAAAGCAAATTTAAATATTGATATCTATTTGACTAATGCTTCAAATTTGGCAAATTGAATATCAAATTGTTTAGAAAAACAAAACCTATCATTTGGTAACATTGCCATGCCCTTTTGAATAAATAACTTTTGCCTTTATTTAAGAATTCCTAAAATGGCATAAATAATACCAAATTGGGAAAAAATATAACTTGCGAAATAATTAACCAAAATTTGAGATATAAAATATCAATGTGTTTCAACACTTCTACCAATGCTATCCAACCATGCCATTATCAAATCATGATCACAAATATTTATTCGATGTTATTCTTTAAATGATTAAATGAATTAAATTCAAATAATTACTTAATCACTGTTTAATCATCGATACTTGGAAAATTACAAATAAGGTACCAAGATGAACGGAAGAACAAAACCTACTTAATCATGTCATGTTCATGCATATTTGAGACACTTCTCTATTAATTTAATAATTTATAAATAATGTAGTCATTGAGTTAAATATGGGATTGTTTCCAAATAATTGCCCTAATTATTTGTCTCCCCATTTAAGTTTGCTATTTTAACTTATATGTTTGTATCTCTGCATCAATTTGACATGTCATCATGTGATTGAGCACTGCACCTTGAGTTCGTGTGATTTATTTGTTCTTTTGTATTATTTTGGGTATCGATAGATTCCGAAGTTGAGGTCACCCCTACTTATCCCGACGAGCAGTACTACACGCCCCGGCAGCAAGGCAAGACATAACCTAACCTTCTTGGCATTCTAGCATCCTATTTTGCTTTCTAAACTTATTTTATCCACTATATTATTGCATGCGATTCCAATGAAAAAATTGGTCAATGCTAGAGTCTCCTATGTATGCATGTTTTCCCCCTGCCATCACATGCTTCCCTTCCTATGAAACCTAGGTTCGATGTGTTGGCCGGAGACAAAGATATAATTGTGGTTTATATATGCTTAGCTATGCTTAGCCATGCTTAGTCGTTTTCCTATTTATGTTCGTTGATTAAATTCCATATTGATGAATGATGATGGAATGTTCGGACATGGTGGTTGTGGTTGGTGCTAATTAATTTGATTAAAAGGCTTGGGTGAGTTGCCATCGGGGATGGTGTCTTGCCTCACTCTTGCCCCTAGGCGCGAGTTCCTGTCTTCGGACTCAAGGTTTGAGCGTGCTGCCATTGGTGGGGGTATGGGCTCCTTACTAACTGAATAACTTGTGCGGGTGTATCCAAGGGTCCTCTAGTTCGATTTTCCATTTGCGTGTGAGTGGAAGAGGAAATGTTGCGGAGGATTTGTGTTTAGGTCATGGCGATGCGGGCAGGGGCTGAAATAGGCTGGGTAAACTTGCCCTGTCACCACAGATGACTCTTGGATAGTCTCACGCGAGGTAAAGGTTTAGCCGCGCCCACTCGCCGGCCTTCCCCGGAAGAGGGCCAACCAGGTGAGCCGGACGGTACCAATGGGTAAATTAGTACACCCCTGCAGGGTTAATCTTTTCGAAAAGCCGTGTCCGCGGTTATGGAAGCCTTGGGAATGGATTTACGGGATCATAAACAACTTTAACCTAATTAAAACTTGGCAGCTAGAGGTTGCAACTACAACGTATGACAAAAGGTTCATTTCCTCGAGGATGATTCGGGGAAGTGCCTTGGTGGTGACGAGTGTGATTCTTGGTACTATTTGGTTCGATGAGATCCGAAGGTAAGATACTCTCTTATCCCTCTTTAGAAAATACTCTGAGTAGTCGATGCCATGGGTCTTTTGAAAAGAAAATCTAGCTTTATGCAAATTAGCTACATATACTGCTTTAGAGCCTCCATCAGCATTGGGCCCATATCGCCCTACTAAACTTGCGAGTATGTCGTACTCAGTCTCTCTTTGCTGCCTTTATATTTGTATTTCAGAGGAGGACAACACCGAGCACACAGGTGGGTTTCTTCGTGGACGTCGACGAGTAGTTCGGGCTTCCCAGGTGGCAGCTTGGGACCGTGGAACAAGCTGGCATGGGGTTGTTTATGTGTAGGCCTCTTAAGCCATATTTGGATCTTGTTGTATTAGACAACACTACTTTTGCTTCCGCATGATGTACTGACGGGTCTGTGAACCCTTTTGTGTGTAATATTTGTATCTTCTCATATATGAGTTGCTATATGTTTTTGTGTCGTAGAGTCTGCAATGTGCCAGTTGTTCCACAAGTCTTGATCTCTGTATTATGCTTTGATAGCTATGCCAGTGTTTATGGCATGATCGGAGTGTTGCGTGGGAGCGGTAAATCCCATGCCCTTCGGTTGTGTAGCATAGCCTGTGGGTTACATAGCCTCTCTGCATAATTCCGGGGTCGGGTCGTTACATTTGCCAAGAGTTTACCGTGGAGAGATGAGATGATCTTGCTATAGGAGTTGATGATGAACACGCCGGAGGGGGTGGAGCCCTCCGAAGGTGGATTCCGGCGGCGTTTCCCCCCTCCGATCTTTCCGCGGCGTTTCCCCCCTCCGATCTTTTCCGGCGGCAGCCTTCTATCTCTCTATTTCTGGTTTTGTGCTTCTCCACCGCCTCCTCGCGAAACTCCTTGGGGGCTCTTTATATAGGAGTTTTTAGGTCACGAGGATGCTTCGGGAAGAAGGATCGACGCAAACGGAGCCATGAGGCCCAAAAGAGGTGGCCCACGCGGCCAGGTACATGGGCCGCGTGGGGCACCCTCTTTTGGCCCTCCGGCCTCTGTTTGCTTGCTTCCTTCGCTCGGAGGTCTTCCTCCTTCCAAAAAAATGATCCCCGTAAATTTGCAGCTCATTATGATGTCGTTAAGGCCCTGAAATAAATAAGGAAAGAAATAGGGGTTTTCTGCCTGCGCAGGATTAATTCCATAAAAAGGGGAAATCATTATTAATTACCAAAAATCATTAAATAACAGTAATATACCCCTTATATGATGAAAATATGAATGGAAAACAAGTGTTATAGTGCAAAGTTCATGTATGCATTTTACATGCATCAATCATATCATTTATATGACTCGTGCTTAACCTTTCGGTTCCGTGTTCCCGAGGTCATGTCTGTACATGCTAGGCTTGTCAAGATTTACAGTAGTATTTCCGCATGTGTAAATCTGGCTTACACCCGTTGTATGTGGATGTAGAATCTATCACACCCGATCATCACGTGGTGCTTCAAAATGACGAACTTTTGCAACGGTGCATACTAGGGGAGAACACTTTATTATCTTGATATTAACATGAGAGATCACCTTATCATGCTACCGTCGTGATCACATCTAAGCAAGCAATAAGGTGCATAAAAGGATTAACATCACATGTAATTTAAAATTGTGATATGATATGGCCTTTTCTTCTTGTGCCTTTGATCTCCATCTCCAAAGCACCGGCATGATCTCCATCATCATCGACATTATGGCGCCACCTCCATGGTTGGCATCACCAACTATTGCAACTACAACTAAATCTACTCATAGCGATAAAGTAAAGCAATTACATGGTGATTCAATGACATGCAGGTCACATAAATAAAAGACAACCATATGGCTCCTGTCTGTTGCCGTACTCATCGACATGCAAGTCGTGAAAGATTACAAACATGATCATTGCATACAATATCACAAATCACATATTGGCCATAGCACATGACAAACCCTGCAAAAACAAGTTAGATGTCCTCTACTTTGTTTATGCAATTTTTACGTGGCTTGGGTGAATGAGATAGAACCGTTCTAATCTACGCAAAAACCACAACGGTGATATAGAAATTGCTTATTTATATCCTTTTGAAAGGCCTTCCGTTGAAAATTGCATATCACTATAGCAAGAGAAACAGACACCTGCCAGCCACTTATGGAATACAAGTTGCATGTCAATCGTGGACCGGTCTCTCGTACGCGGACGAGTAAGGTTGGTCCGGGCCGCTTCAATCCCACCATACCGTCGAGATACAAAGGCATGTGAGAAGGTAGCAACATAAAATATCAACGCCCACAACTCTTTGTGTTTTAATCGCACCAACATGTGCGAATAGATCTAGGCTCTGATACCACTGTAGGGGTCGTTGCACAGAAAACAAAAAAAAATTTTACATGACAAGCGGAAGAAACCCTACGATCTAGGATCTATTAGATGCAAGTAGCGAAGTGGAGATCCAATCTCTTACCCTTGAAGAACGATCAAACGCGTTTTGTCCGTGCAGGGGTTGGCTAGTCGATCCCCGCACTAGACGTATCTAGTCGGGAGGAGATGTATTATCCTCGCGATCCAATCCGATGAAGCGCCGCATGAGCAGCACCTCCGCGGTATCCACATGTACGCTCGATGAAGACTTCCTCTCCTTGGTCCCTCAAGCGAGGAGGAAGTGGCTCGTGAGATTCCAGCAGCATGACGGTGTGGTGGTGGATATGGTAGATATCCCGGCAGGGCTTCACCAAGCAACTGCGGGAGAGAGGAGGTGGAGGAGAGGGGCGGCAGCTAGGGCTTGAGGTCGGGTGCGCCCCAGCCCTCCCTCTTCCTTATATTGGCGTGGGGAACAGCCCCTTGCCCCTCCCCCATAGTCCTAAGGGGCGGCCGGCCAAGGTGGAAACTTGCCCCCTTAGGCACCCCTAGGGTTTGGGGCCTTTTCACATGTTTTGGCCGCTTGGGCCTTGGGGGGCTGGTGCGGCCAGCCCATGTGGGCTGCTGCATGCCCCCATGGTCAATATGGGCCATTAGGGCACGTGGGTCCCACTCCGAAACCTTCCGGAACCTTCTAGAATATTTCCGGTATCCTGGCGGAAAATTCCCGAACTTTTCCAGAACCCTGGAAACCACTTTCCTTATATGAAACTTTATCTCCGGACCCTTCTAGAGCTACTCATGATGTATAGGATCTCATCCGAGACTCCGAATCAATATTCGTTCACACCATCAAAAATCCCATGCCCTAGCTACATCGAAGCCTTAAGGGCTCATTTGGCACTCCGGGAAAACGCAGGGATCCGCGACTTTTCCCTAGGCGTCGAAACCACGGGCCGAATTGACCCGGGGCAGTCCACCCGTTCCGTTTGGTTGTTGGTGAGGGGAGGGAGGCCTGCCCTTTCCGCGTTTTTTCCCTGGGTGAGATTTCCACGTGTCGATAGGTCGGGGCTGAAATCCTCGTCTCGCTCGCTCTCTCGCGACACAGAGGCGGCGGCGCTTAACTCCTTCCTCCGGTGACCGGAGCGAGGTCCCCTCCCAAGCGTTCCGCCACTTCGTCCATGATCGCCCCGGCCTCCGTCCGATCTCTCCTCCGCTCCCCTTCATCCAAGCTTCCCCCACTCCCCCGCCTCGAAACTCTTCTCTCCTCCGGCGACGGCGAAGCTGGTCCGGCGACAAAGGTTATCCCCTTCACCTATTCCTCGTTTTGCTTGTTTCCTATTTATTCCTCTCCTTCCCCGCATTGACGAGCTGCTTGCTCCAGATCAAGCTTGTTAGTGTAGGTCAAGAAAGTTGATCTCTCGATTTCGCACGTACCCAGTTCAACCTAGTTGCTCAAGATCTGAAGCGGCAGCGTTTAATCTTGAGAACAACAGGTGATACATCTTCATCTCTCGATTACGTACCCAGTTCCATTCGATTCTTTTTTTCTGATTCAAGTACTCAACCTCGTAGCTCAAGATCTGTAGCGGCAGTGTTTAATCTCCAGGACAACATGTGATACATCTTGATCTCTCGATTGCTACCCAGTTCTGTTCGATTCTTTTTTATTGGTTCAAGTACCCAATGTTTGCCTATTCTTGAAACTGCTGCAATTTCGTTGTCATTTTTAGAAATTAATTAAGATTGTTGTCTGTACCACTTCCATTGGCACACATTATTTTATTAGTAGCACCCAGCACCGTGCTGACAGTTATCTTCACAGTGCACTTAACTGATTTCAATTTTGTTAGTGAGTCGATTTGCTGTCCCGAAGGTGCTTTGATTGTATGATTAAACCAAAAAAAATCTTGTAAAGATTTGGATTCGGAAAGTAGCCAACTGACTTACCATGAATACCAATTCATATCACTAGCACGTCTTACAATGCATTCCGGTCTCATCGGTAGCATAGATGCTTATTAGTTACAGGTGACATGGGAGTAGACGAATTTTTGTTGGGAATGATAATGGATGTTTTGTTGATATTTCTGTTCTTGACCACATTTGAAGTCTGATGCATGGTGAGAAAGGTACTGCTTATTTGAACTGAAGCGTGCTAAAAATTACTTGCGCTCGACTCTTTCTTTTCAGAGAGGTAGCACTGATGATCCCCTGCCTTCATTGTTTGTTTTGATTTTCATTCTTTCAGCAATGAGTGATCTTCATATTTCTGCACCAAATATCATCATTCTTATTTCTGTAGACTTGAAGTAATAAGTAGGATAGCAGAAGTACTTCTCATAGTAATATTGAAGTACTGCCTTTCAGGTAGGTTATTCTCTCTAGAGCTAAGAGATGTACTTCCTTTCAGCTGGTCATCATAGTGTTCTTGTACAAAATACTTCCTCCTAGGCTCCTACCAATATGATATAGTCCAGCTAGTTTTTGGAGTAAGATCCGGCTCCGTTTGTCTGATCGCCATAGCTATGAAGTTGTGCATTGCTTTCCTTTACATGACTATTTTGAATTGAGTATTCGCATCAAGCTATTGTTAGTTCTTTGTTTGTTGTGTAAAACGTTGGCTCAACTTTGTATTGTCGTTGATTCATATAAAAAATTATACCTGTAGTTTTGAGTTTCTTATGCACAATGCACATACAGTGGTAGTGCTTGAAAAAATGTTTAGTGAAACGGTTGCTAACCTCCTCACTGTTTCTTATGATTCAGCCAACGCCGAGCTATGTTACATGATGTCGATGCAGAATAGAGAACTAGACCAGGAGTCCTGATCGTCGCCTTAGTTCAACTCTTCACAAGTATCGCCACCTCGCATTCGATAGTTTGAGAATATTGAACTTTTGTATTGAGATATATGTATAGGACAACCCAGCAATGTTGTGTATGTGCTAGATAAACTTGGTCTGTCCAGAACCAACTGGAATGATGATACAGTGATACAGTCTACTTCATCACAGTGTTATTTATCCTTTTTTCCTGTTGCTTTTCAATGGAACACTTCATTTTCTGTCCCCCCCCCCCACACACACACACACAGAAACTTCCCCTCCCCCGTGCACCAAATGCACGTACGTACTTCCCCCGTTGGGGAGGGAAACACATGTGCGGGTGAAAATTCCCGAGGTGCCGTTTGTTCCCTGGGTGCTTTACACCCTACGACCAAACAAGCCCTAAGTGTTTGACCCTACGGGTTCGAGAACATGTAGACACGATCCGATCAATAATCAATAGCGGGACCGGGATGCCCATATTGACTCCTACATATTCAACGAAGTTCCTTATCGATTGAACCATGATGCCTGAGATT
Organism: Puccinellia tenuiflora; assembly: GCA_012064385.1. Classification (NCBI taxonomy): domain Eukaryota; kingdom Viridiplantae; phylum Streptophyta; class Magnoliopsida; order Poales; family Poaceae; genus Puccinellia; species Puccinellia tenuiflora. The sequence continues at coordinate 428,165 of QRDG01000143.1, forward strand.
TAATTAATCTCGTATACGATTCCCTTTATCTCACGATGTCGCAACAGTGGAACACGGGGTTCCCCTAATGCGGTCAAAGTGGGTCCACCACCAGTGGGCCCACCAAGAAGGAGAACAAGGCAAGGGTTCAAGACTGGCAGATGGGCCCCCCATCTGCCCCATGGCAACCAGGCAAGGACGGCATCGACAACCAAGACTAAGGGCTGGGGAACCTTCCGGAGTCACCCCCAAACCCGGCAGACGACGCGGAGGTCCCGGGGACCCGGACACCCGGTAGGAGGCTAGGCTCACCTCCGGGTTCCAGCCTTCATACAAGCGGAGATGATAAGCTTGCCAGCTCCAGCTGGAAGCTCCTAGAAGACTTGGGCACCAAGAAGATGGAGGCGCCGCGGGGGGACACGGTCGGTAAAGGTGTCAGCCTTTGTCCGCCCGCCCTGCAAAAGGTGGGCCACCACACCTAACCCCCCTCAGAAGAATACTTGGACGAGAAGAGGCCACGTCGCCCCACAAGCAAAACCCGGAGGGATTTTCCTGCCTAAAACCCCTCCGCTCCCAAAGCTGCCCTTGTGGGATCCCCTTAGCCTATAAAAGGAGGACCGAGGCACCTGAGGGAGGAGACGGAATTCCAGAGAGTCGGAGTCTAGGCTAGGTAGCGCACGAGACAAGAGTAGCAGAAGCGAGAGGTGATCTCCTCCGGGACAGGATCTGCTCGTCTTCAACCTCTAGCCAACACCTCCCGGGTTCTCACCCACAACCAACTCTGTAAGCTACACCATGAGAAACCTCTCAATCCAGACATGCAGTAGTAGGGCTTTTAGCCTCCGGGCGGCCTGAACCTGGGTAAACTCTCTGTGTCCCTGTGTTGCTTGCTAGTACGTAGATCGGAGGTCTCGATGAGGTTCTTCCGGAAGTAGGCGTCTCCCAGCCTCCTTCGCGCCCTGTGCCGAACCTAAAAAGGGGGTATCCTTTACTCCCGGTGTCCGTGATCTAAGACACGACATCTGGCGTGCCAGGTAGGGGGCGCAAGCGCTGGATTCGTCTTCCTCGGTGTCGAGATCTTCATTTAGATCTGCATCGACCTCGTCGCCAGGTTCATCGACAAGGTCTGCGTCGACCTTGTCGCCAGGTTCTTCGACAAGGTCTACGTCGACCTCGTCGCCAAGTTTATCGACAAGGTCTGCGTCGACCTCGTCGCCAGGTTCTTCGACAAGGTCTGCGTCGACCCCGTCGACAGGTTTCTTCGACAAGGTCTACGTCGACCTCGTCGCCAGGTTCATCGACAAGGTCTGCGTCGACCTCGTCACCAGGTTCATCGACAAGGTCTGCGTCGACCACGTCGCCGAGTTCTATGACAAGATCTACTTCGGCCACACCGCCAAGTTATGCGCCGACGATGGCGCGGAAGAAAAAGGCCAAGACCGATGTGGAGTATCTATGGTACCCGGGGCTCGGCTTCAACCCCTGAATAATCCTCGGCGGCACCTTCTGCCCAAGGTCAAGCCTGCGGGATTCAGTTTGTCCCCCCAGCAGCGCACGTCAGACCGGTTGCCAATGAGAAGAAGCCTCAAGGAAGTGCTACAAGCATGGAGTGAAGGAGGAACTCTTCTAGGAAACACCACCGGCGGCACTCCTCCGAGAGGAGGAGATTTTGAGCCCAAGTGAGAAGAGCAAAAGCTCCCCGATGGAGATCCAAACGTCTATGTGCCACAAGAGATCCAGATCCCTGTGGGTGAAGACGGTCAGCCAGGACCCTGGTGTTCGTACCATCAGTCTGATAGACACAATGTTTATGACTGCCGAGAGCTCAACAAGCGTCCGAGAAGCGGGGAGTGCTACACCTGCGGGGAACTTGGTCACCTCAGTAGGGATTGCCCTCTCAATCCGAGACCGAAGATAGCCAAGAAAAAGAGATCGATGAGAACTTTCGCCAATGTTTCCACTCAAACCGACAATTTGGACGAACCCTGCTCGTCACTAATAACGCAAAGAACACAAGAGAGTCAGAGAATGACCGCCACCAGCTGGAATCAAGCTTTCTTCTATGAAGGCCTTCCCGGAGAAAAGTAGGATCTGTAGGGTCACATCATGATGATACACCCGGGACCAAGTGGACCTCCCCAGAAGTACTGGATCGCAAAGTGGATGGCTCTGGGCGTCAAGGATAAAGAGCCAGAGAGGGTCTCCGAACCGGCACCATAAGGGTGTCAGCAAGGCGGACATGCCTTCAAGTGGCGTCGGAAACAAGAGGGTCTCCGGACTGGCACCATAAGGGTGTCAGCAAATCGGACGTGCGACGTTGGGAACGCAAGGGTCTCCGGACCGGGGCCAATGGGCCCCAGCCATTAAGGTCCTACGCCAGTGGAGGCTGGCTGGGCAGGTGACTATTTAGTACGGGTCCCTGACCCTGCGGGTAACCACAAGCAGGGCGGAGTTATGTCTTAAAAACGGTATAGAAGACCTACCATGGCGGCAGCGCGACGAAACAATTGCTATGTATAAACGTGCTTGCACGGGCTTTTTCCTTGTTGCATCTGTTTTATGCATTTTGGCTAAGACGGAAGCGGGCGTTGTTTTGGGGTGCCGCCTCTGTGACAAAACTTTCAGTTTCCCTCGGGCAGTGGAGTCGTGGGCTAAGGTCCGTGCGGTCAAAAAACGCTGGGTTCTTGGGGGGGATGCGCCCTGTTTTGGTAGTTCAGATCCGTCTGATTGCCCATGGCTGGTTAGCTCTCACGCCCACTTGTTGGGAATATGCCCTAGAGGCAATAATAAAATGGTTTATTAGCATATTCATGTTTATGATAATAGTTTATTATCCATGCTATAATTGTATTAACCGGAAACATAATACATGTGTGGAATATAAACAAACATGTGTCCCTAGTAAGCCTCTACCGGACTAGTTCATTAGTCAAGAGATGGTTAGAGTTTCCTAACCATGGACTTGTTACAGTCACTTGATAACGGAGTCATATCATTAGGAGTAATGATGTGATGGACAAGACCCGATAATAAAGAGTTGCAATTGATCGTGTCACACAAGTTTCATTGCCAACGCTTTTAGTATGCCAAGTATAGTTTCCTTAGACCATGAGATTATGTCACTCCCGTTTACCGGAGGAATGCTTTGTGGACATCAAACGTCACTTCGTAACTGGGTGATTATAAAGGTGGCTTTCATGTATCTCCGATGGTATTTGTTGGGTGACATGAATCAAGACTGGGATTTGTCCTTCCTTGTGACGGAAAAGATATCTCTGGGCCCTCTCGGTAATATAACATCAGAAAGGTTGCAACCATGTGATTAAGTGTTAATCACGGAGATCCTATATTATGGACGAGTAAAGAGAGTTTGCCAGGTAACGAGATTGAACTAGATATGGAGATATCGACGATCAAGTCTCGGGCAAATTAAATATCGGTGAGACAAAGGGAATCGTATATGAGATTAAGAATCTCCGGCATCGTGGTTCAATCGATAAAGAACTTCGTTGAATATGTAGGAGTCAATATGGGCATCCCAGTCCCGCTGTTGATTATTGATATGATCATGTCTGCATGTTCTCGAACCCGTAGGGTCACACACTTAAAGCTCCGATGTAGCTAGGGTTTACGATGAGATATTTGATGGTATGAACGAATGGTGATTCGGAGTCTCGGATGGGATCCCGGACGTCACGAGGAGTTCCGGAGTGGTCCGGAGAATAAGATTCATATAAGGAAAGTGGTTTCCGGAGGTATCGGAAAAGTTCCGGAATTTTTCAGCGGGGTACCGGAAGGTTCCGGAAGGTTCTAGAGGAGTCTAGAAGTGGGGCCCACATCGTATGGGGCCCACATGGATCATAGGGTGGTGCAGCAACCCTAGTGGGCTGGCCGCACCAGCCCTAGACCCACATGGGCCAAACCGGCCAAAGGGCCCAAGAGGGAGGCGCCCCAACTTGGGGGCCAAGGAAAAGGGGGGGCCGGCCAGCCCTCCCCAAACCCTAGCCGCCCCATATAAAAGGAGGGGAGGGGAGGGGTGCGCCCCATCCCAAGGCTGCATAGCCGCACCCCTTCCCTTGCCCTAGCCGCCGGCCCCTTCCTCCACCAAGCCGGCGCCACCTCTCTCCCCGGAGGGCTGCCGCCATCTCCACCACCATGGCTGCTGCACCACCCCTAGATGTAGGGCTGCTGCTGCATCTTCTCCCAAGCTGCACCACCCCTAAGCCCTAGGGCTGCTGCGCCTTGTCCTCTTCCTCTCTCTCTCTCACATGGCTTGGCGAAACCCTGTCGGACGGAGGACTACACCATCAACGCCACCACAACCGTCGTGGTGCCGAGATCCATCTAGCCATCTCCACCTTGCTTGTGGGATAAAGAAGGCGGAGATCTACATCGAGCCGTATGTGTGGATACCGCGGAGGTGCTGCCCATCGTGGCACTTCGTCGGATTGGATCGCCTTGGATAATACATCTCCTCGCGACTAGATGAGTCTAGTTGCGGGGATCGACTAGCCAACCCCCGCACCGACAAAACGCGTTTGTTGATCTTCAAGGGTAAGAGATTGGATCTCATCTTCGCTACCTCCATCTAGTAGGTCTAGATCCTTGGGGTTTATTCCGCTTGCTACGTAGGAAATTTTTTGTTTTCTATGCTGCGACCCCTTCAGTGGTATCAGAGCCTAGATCTATTCGTAGATGTTGGTGCGATTAGAACACAAGTGTTGTGGGCGTTGATATTTTATGTTGCTACCTTCTCGCATGCACTTTGCGTCTTTGCGGTATTGTGAGATGAAGCGGCCCGGACCAACCTTACTCGTCCACGCACGAGAGACCGGTTCCACGACTGACATGCAACTTGTTTTGCATAAGTGGCTGGCGGGTGTATGTTTCTCTTGCTTTAGTGAAGATGCAATTTTCAATGGAAGGCCTTTCAAAAGGATGAGTAAATAAGCAACTACTATATCACCGTTGTGGTTTTGCGTAGATTAGAACGGTTCTATCTCGTTGACCCAAGCCACGTAAAAATTGCATAAACAAAGTAGAAATCGTCTAACTTGTTTTTGCAGAGGGGGTCATGTGATGTGGTATGGCCAATATGTGATTTTTGATAATGTATGCAATGATCACGTTTGTAATCTTTCACGACTTGCATGTCGATGAGTACGGCAACCGGCAGGAGCCATATGGTTGTCTTTTATTTTATGTGACCTGCGTGTCATTGAATCACCATGTAATTGCTTTACTTTATTGCTAAGAGTAGCATTAGTTGTAGTTGCAATAGTTGGTGGACAACCATGGTGATGGCGCCACAATGATGGAGATCATGCCGGTGATGATGGAGATCATGCCGGTGCTTTGGAGATGGAGATCAAAAGCACAAGAAGAAAGGCCATATCATATCACAATTATGAATTGCATGTGATGTTAATCCTTTTTATGCACCTTATTGTTATGCTTAGATGTGATCGCGACGGTAGCATGATAAGGTGATCTCTCACATTAATATCAAGAAGTGTTCTTCCCTAGTATGCACCGTTGCGAAAGTTCGTCATTTTGAGACACCACGTGATGATCGGGTGTGATAGATTCAACGTTCACATACAACGGGTGTAAGCCAGATTTACACACGCGAAAATACTACGGTCTCCTTGACGAGCCTAGCATGTACAGACATGGCCTCGGAACACAAGAGCCGAAAGGCTAAACACGAGTCATATGGATGATATGATCAACATGGTGATGTTCACCATTGAAGCTACATCATCTCACGTGATGATCGGTTGTGGTGTAGTGGATTTGGATCGTGTGTCACAAAACAACCAGAGAGATGTTGAGTTTAGAGGGAGTTCATTAAGATGAACTAAATTTTTCATAAACAAAAGTCCAGATGTCTTTGCAAAAATCCTTGTAGATCATGGCCAACTACGGTAGTCTGTTCGTTGCTGAAAAACTGCGTCTCGATGGGTCAAATTTGTTGAGTAGTACCTGCGTCCTGAAAGAAGTCCTACACACCAATGCTCAGCTCTACGTGCTAGAAGAACCAATAGGAGATAAACCTAAATATTTCTGCAAGCTATGAAGAGTACATGGAGTGGTTTTGAACCACCTACTTGAAAGTCAAGTGGATGATGTGCACCTTCATGAATTCTGACCTAAGTAGACAATTCAAGAACTTGATTGCAATGGAGATTGTTGATGAGCTGAAAAATAGTTTTTCAGCACAAGTTAGAATTGTAAGGTTCGAATGTCTGAACGGTTTTCTTTCACTCAAGATGGAAGAGAACACTTGCTTGGAACAACACCTGAGGATAATGCATGAGATACATCATCGTCTAGTGCTTGTTTGGAACCACGAGATGAATGATGGTTTCGCGATAGATGGGGTGATACGCTAGCTTCTCCCCAACTTCAAGAATTATGTCGGAGACTATGTCATAGGAAGGGATTTGATCACTTTCTATGAGTTTGTGTCTCGGCTGCGTCATGTCAAAGTGGAACTCATAGCAAGAGAAGTTGACAATGCAGAAAGTATATAGTGATATACAAGTTATAAGTGTTTAAGTCCAAATTGCAATTGTGGCGGTTCCGATAAGTATTTGATACTCATTCTGTTTTATGAAAACAGAACCTGCTGCTTGAGATTTGCATAAAGGATATGGGAAGACGTTGTGAATAGTGGAAATCAAGGAGTTGGTGCTGGCAACGATCTGTCTCTACATTTATCGTTTGGATTAGAGGATTTGAATAAGTTTTGTAATCGAATTAAGTGTGATTTTAATTAGTGTGTCTTGCTTATGTGAGACGGTTATTCATGTTAAAGACAATGGTTGTTCTATTTTCATGAGTGATCCTTTTTGGAAATCACAAGTTTTCGATTATAAGTGTGTTATTCTTATTATAATCTAGATGATAAATTGGTTGAACATTTATAAAATATGTGACATACTAAAATATCCAAAACTTAATAATGACAATTGTTTTAGTCGTGCTAAAGATTGAATAAACATTTTGATGTTTTATCAATGCGCCTTATTGAAGGAGTATGAGTAAAATGCCCCCCTTTGGAAGAGTGCCATGAGTTGCCGAAAATAAACACAAGTGTTGGTTGTATTTTCAGCAAATGTTAATTGTCATTATTTTGTGCGCTCCATCATAAATGATTAAATAGGTGTATTTATTCGAGTTATGATATTTGATGAGATCAAATAAATTTCTAGAGTTTAGGATATTAAGCTAACAAGAAAATTGAGTCTTTATGATTTGATCAAAAGAGACAAGATATTTGAGTTATATGTTAGTATGTGGACTTGTGAGAAGTGTTATCACAAATTACAATGTTTAGAGTATTTCAAAGGCATTTGATATGTCCTAAGATATTGTAATCACACACTATTTTATATTGTGTGGTCTCAAAGAAGGGTTTTACTTCGGGGTTTAATAATAGCATTTAGATTTATCTGATAAACACTCTGTTTTAGAAATAAGGATCTATTTAATGATTCGCATAAATATTTTTCATATGAGTTATGAGAAACAGTGGTTTCAATAATTATGGGATAATTAGAGACTATTGCGAATAATGTTGTAGTATATTCATAAGTATGACTATGAATGTGATTCCACAATATGAGACTTAAAGGGGCAAACCAATTTGTTGGTTGTGCTAAGTATTTTAGTGGTTTATCGTGAAAAGGTTTCATTGATAAAAGAATTGATGGAATAAATGGAAAAGCTAAAACCTTGCTTATTTATGTATCAAGTGGCACATATGTAAAGTGCTATGTTGGTTAAAACTTGACACATAAAGGAATTAATGATGGTGATCATTGAATTTCGGTTTAGCTTGTCTAAAGAAAAGTAGGATTCAAGAATATAAAATTTTGTCAGGTTACAAAATAATATTCATGATTTACTTGTCATGTTTGAGAAACAAGACATACCTACGAAACTACAAAGAAGAAATAGAAACCTTAAATACGAAAGTGACTAAGAGTCATCCTATGTTAAGTTTAAATCACAAAGTAATTGTTGCTTGATTTTGTGAAAGTGATGTTTCACATATTTATTCCTCAAAAGGGGTTTTGTAGAGAATAAATAAAACTTAAAGCTAGTAGAGTACTAGCGTTTCGTATAAAGAGTTCTCGATATTAATAGTTAATTAAGAATTTTGGAGGTGTCCAAAATATCGAGAAAATACACGAGTGTGATCTAATTAAGATATGTGGTGACATATGTTAAGTTAGAGCAGAAACTATTTTCCAAGATCAAAATATGTGGTGACATATGTTTGAGTGGGAGCTAGTTAATCATGGTCAAATATACGGATAACATATTTCTGAGTGGGAGCCAAAGTGGTTTCACAATTTAATATGTGTATGGTGTATATTTGAGTGGGAGTTTACAACATCTTGTTTGAGTGAAATGGAGATTTCATAAATGTTGTAAATAAGTCAGAACCAACGTATAACTTATGAAGTTAGTTTGAACGTCAAATATCCATGGAGATGGATGTATCTATGGTGGATAGATATGTTTGATAAAGCATTATGTCAAGATGTTTTACCTAAGTAAGATTTTGAAGGAGTTCAAAATAGAACAAGTGAAGAAAGGTTCATTTGCTTATGAGAAATAGGTGAAACATTGAGTTGATAACTCAGTACAAAAACGATGGTTGGAGGATATGTTAGTGATCGCTATGAATTGTTCATAGGACTAAAACATATAAGAACCATGTGTTTGTATTTGACGATATGTGACCCAAGTTCTTGGTTAGAAGAACGTGTTGGAATGAGGAGTCATTTTAACATAAAGATGAGATAATAGAATCTAGAGATTGGTAGACTTGGTTGAAGTCATAAAACCAAACTAGATTGGGGATCTCATAATAGCAGAAGCGCAGCGAAAGCATGATCGAAAATATCGAAGTGACATGATTGCACTGTCGATTTGTGAGTCTACAACATATAGGAGTATATGATTAATTCAAGGATTAAAAGATATAATTATGGTTTGAGAAATTTTATTTCAAGACTGAGTGAGTTCCGGGTGCACATGCTATGTGAAAGTCCTCTTGACTGATCATACGTCATGTAGGCATAAAAGGGAAACGAAAATCTCACTCTCTAACCAAATATATTATATTCATCATGTGATGATGTGAATTATCATGTGATGATAATAGGTTTATCATGAGATGATAAAGTAATGTCAATTAGGTGACATTGACGTTTTGCAAAGAACATAAAGAACTGTATAGTACAGAGCACGGACAGAACCTCTTCCACGAGCAAACATGATCAGCACTGAGACTCCATGAGTGTTAGACACCATGGGTGTTGGATCGAGAAAATGTAAACTAGATTATTGACTCTACTGCAAGTGGGAGACTGTTGGGAATATGCCCTAGAGGCAATAATAAAATGGTTTATTAGCATATTCATGTTTATGATAATAGTTTATTATCCATGCTATAATTGTATTAACCGGAAACATAATACATGTGTGGAATATAAACAAACATGTGTCCCTAGTAAGCCTCTACCGGACTAGTTCGTTAGTCAAGAGATGGTTAGAGTTTCCTAACCATGGACTTGTTACAGTCACTTGATAACGGAGTCATATCATTAGGAGTAATGATGTGATGGACAAGACCCGATAATAAAGAGTTGCAATTGATCGTGTCACACAAGTTTCATTGCCAATGCTTTTAGTATGCCAAGTATAGTTTCCTTAGACCATGAGATTATGTCACTCCTGTTTACCGGAGGAATGCTTTGTGGACATCAAACGTCACTTCGTAACTGGGTGATTATAAAGGTGGCTTTCAGGTATCTCCGACGGTATTTGTTGGGTGACATGAATCAAGACTGGGATTTGTCCTTCCTTGTGACGGAAAAGATATCTCTGGGCCCTCTCGGTAATATAGCATCGGAAAGGTTGCAACCATGTGATTAAGTGTTAATCACGGAGATCCTATATTATGGACGAGTAAAGAGAGTTTGCCAGGTAACGAGATTGAACCAGATATGGAGATATCGACGATCAAGTCTCGGGCAAATTAAATATCGGTGAGACAAAGGGAATCGTATATGAGATTAAGAATCTCCGGCATCGTGGTTCAATCGATAAAGAACTTCGTTGAATATGTAGGAGTCAATATGGGCATCCCGGTCCCGCTGTTGATTATTGATATGATCATGTCTGCATGTTCTCGAACCCGTAGGGTCACACACTTAAAGCTCCGATGTAGCTAGGGTTTACGATGAGATATTTGATGGTATGAACGAATGGTGATTTGGAGTCTCGGATGGGATCCCGGACGTCACGAGGAGTTTCGGAGTGGTCCGGAGAATAAGATTCATATAAGGAAAGTGGTTTCCGGAGGTATCGGAAAAGTTCTGGAATTTTTCAGCGGGGTACCGGAAGGTTCCGGAATGTTCTAGAGGAGTCTAGAAGTGGGGCCCACATCGTATGGGGCCCACATGGATCATAGGGTGGTGCAGCAACCCTAGTGGGCTGGCCGCACCAGCCTTAGACCCACGTGGGCCAAACCGGCCAAAGGGCCCAAGAGGGAGGCGCCCCAACTTGGGGGCCAAGGAAAAGGGGGGGCCGGCCAGCCCTCCCCAAACCCTAGCCGCCCCATATAAAAGGAGGGGAGGGGAGGGGTGTGCCCCATCCCAAGGCTGCATAGCCGCACCCCTTCCCTTGCCCTAGCCGCCGGCCCCTTCCTCCACCAAGCCGACGCCACCTCTCTCCCCGGAGGGCTGCCGCCATCTCCACCACCATGGCTGCTGCACCACTCCTAGATGTAGGGCTGCTGCTGCATCTTCTCCCAAGACGCACCACCCCTAAGCCCTAGGGCTGCTGCGCCTTGTCCTCTTCCTCTCTCCCTCTCACATGGCTTGGCGAAGCCCTGTCGGACGGAGGACTACACCATCAACGCCACCACAACCGTCGTGGTGCCGAGATCCGTCTAGCCATCTCCACCTTGCTTGCGGGATCAAGAAGGCAGAGATCTACATCGAGCCGTACGTGTGGATACCGCGGAGGTGCTGCCCATCGTGGCACTTTGTCAGATTGGATCGCGTGGATAATACATCTCCTCGCGACTAGATGAGTCTAGTTGCGGGGATCGACTAGCCAACCCCCGCACCGACAAAACGCGTTTGTTGATCTTCAAGGGTAAGAGATTGGATCTCATCTTCTCTACCTCCATCTAGTAGGTCTAGATCCTTGGGGTTTATTCCGCTTGCTGCGTAGGAAAACGGTGGGTTCTTGGGGGGATGCGCCCTGTTTCGGTAGATCCGTCTGATTGCCCATGGCTGGTTAGCTCTCACGCCCACTAACCCTTCCCGAGAGCGTTAAGCCTCCACGAATGCAGTAAAACTAATAAAACTTGGAAAAAGTTTATTTACATTCGAGATGTGCAAGTATACAAGTCTTATTTGGTGGCACAACTCCCAAAACGCAGTTCACAATCCCTGGTAATCTCTCGTTTGTTTTCAGGATCACTTGTCGTCCTCGCGGGAGAGACACTCCATGATCTCGTTCACCTGGCGGGTTACCTCGGGATCAAACAGCATCTCGGGGGTCGGGCAGCGAGGGAAGTTGCTGATGCCGCTGAAGGAGGGCCGCGACGAACTGGGCGGCCACCTGTCGGGCCGCAACCCTCCCCGCCTGGAGGGTGGCCTTGCTCACGCTCTCCTTGATGCCGCCAACAAGTGAAGCCACGAGCTCTAGGAATGAAGGGTAACACCGGAGGAAATAAGAGTGGTCCCGCGAAAGGGTGGGCAAGCCTTTCATCTTCAATGCAGCTAGCGCCTCCATGACCTTTTAAGACTCGGCGTGCATGTTGAGCAAGAGCTCGTCGTTTCTCCGCCGGTGGTTGCGGAAATCTCTCTCCTCTTTGGTATGCGCCTCCTTGGCCTTCGCCAGGTCACCCTGCACCACCTTGAGCTGGTTGGACAGGTTCTCGTGCCGGTCCTAGGCTATTTGCGCCTGTGATTTGCTCGTCTCCGTGGCCGCCCGATTCTCGGCGAGTTCCTTGGCCTCGGTCCGCCGCACGATGATCATGCGTTCGGTGGCTTCGTCCCGAAACTTCACTGCACCCTCCAGATCCCAGATTTTCTCTTCCAGTGCGATGCGGTTTGCGCCTGCGCTCTTCTTGAACTCTTCGGCCTCGACAAGGGCCATCTTCTGCGCATTGACGGTGGCTGTCAAAGACTCAATCTTCACCGCATGCTCGTTCCGTTCGTCTCGAGCCCTCCTGAAGTCCTCCCGGACTTGCCCCCGACGTTTCACCTCATGGGCGAAGTCTTTCTTCAACCTGGAGATCCTTCGGTCTCTCACCGCGATGGCCTCGTCGTTCATCCGGATGGTCTCTGTTGTTTCCGCTTTCACCTCATGACGTGTCCACCCCGCCACGTTCAGCATCCCTTGCTCCAGGCGTTCCTCGTCGAGGGCTGCCCTAGTGTGGAACATCTCCTCCGCCTCGAGGTAGGCCTTCTCCTAAGCTTCAAACGTGCGTAGACGCTGCTGCAGCTATTCAAGCTGACGAGACAGCCTAAGCTCACGGGCATTGAGCATCTCCTCGTCCGCTGCCACCCGCGCCTCTCGGGCGCACACCTCCTCCTCCCGGGAGGAGAGAGAGGGTGCCTGCCACCCAACCTCGGCCCTCGCGAAGGCCAAGAACTCCCCGATGTTGGGGAACATCCTCGAGAACCCTGGCGATGGGCCTGCTGCCCGCGGGCCAGGGTGGGGACTCGCGGGCCTCGACGCCGAGGCGCCGCCGGGAGCCTGGCCAGTCTCAGCGCCAAGTTCTGGGCGGGCCGCTGGGGGCTCAACGTCACCCTCGCCCTCAGCACGGTCCTCCGCCTCATGATCTGCATCGACAACGAAATGTCAGCCTCTGGGGGTGACATCACGGTCACCCGGGGGTGACAAGGATGACTCCGGAAGGAGTTACCTGAAGACGGCACGGAGGTTGCTGGGTCCCGACCCTGGGCAACCTGTTACTGCCCACGAGGGGGCGACTTCCGGGCTGCCATCGATGGCGACCCTTCGGTTCCTCTCTCCGGGGGTCCGGCCGTCGGAGGGGTCCCGGCAGGAGAAGGGAGCTCCTTCGCAACCGCCGCAGAGCTCTCCGCGGCCTCTCCCGCCTCCTCATCTACATCGACACGAACGCGCTTCCGGGGGCTTTCGGACCCGAAGGACCTGCAACGCATGACGACGGTCAGGGCAGCCGCAATCGCTGGCGGGCACGGAAGGATCAGGGTGGAAGTCCAAACTCACCTCAGGGCTCGTTTGGCCCCGGAGAAGCCCCATCGCTTCTCCACCAAATCTCCGAAGAGATCCGGCACCGACACGCTCTCGTCGTCTCCTTCATCAGCAAGAATCGGGGACGGGAGGGCTTCGGATTCTCCATCTGACTCCTGCCCCGCCGGCATGTTCGGAGGTGCTGGCCGCTCGCGGGTCGGCTCTACCTCAGCACCTCCTCCACTCACGGGCACTTCCCCCTCACCCCGGAGGGGCGCGGGGGGTGAGCGTCGGGCCTGCTCTTCCGGGGCCGCCTTTTCCTTGTCTTCATCACCAAAAGGCCTGGGTTCTTCCAGGGAAAAGTCACCAAAGGGCGGCCCCACTGCCATCAAAGACCTCCCGCGGGCTGTCGACTGTTTGGGCACCGGAGGCGGATCCAGGAACTCGGTACCCTGGAGCCCATGGGCATTGCACTGCGTCATGGGAGGCACGACGTCTCCACCCTCAGGACGGTCAAGCAATGAGACAACTCCCGGAAGAAGACAGTATGGCACCCTCGGGATCAAGAAGGCCATCTTCCCCCTCAGCAGCTTTGACGATACCTAGGTCCCCATCCTCTGGCGGACCTCCCACAGCAACTGAGGCCTGCGCTGCAACGGGGCGATCCCTCGACGGATGAAGTCACCCGTAATCATAGCACAAGTCACCTTGCTATCACGGAGCTTGGCCAGCCGCCTAATGGCTGGGAGGAGGGCTTCGTCCTTAGAGCTTACATCCCTGGAGTTGGCTAAGCTCACGGCCGGGGCAGTCGGCACCAGAAGATGGGGGCTGGTGTTGTCTGCCAAGATGAAGTACCAGTTCTGCCTCCACTCTCCCCAGTTGGCACGGATCTTCGCCCTCGGGTACTGGTGCGCTGATTCTTTCTTGAGACAGAAGGACACCCCGCCCGCTATCCACTTCGACCTCCCCGTACAGGGCATGAAGTAATGCCGGAACAATGTCACGGAGGGCATCACGCCGACGAATGCTTCGCAAGCGTATGCGAAGGTCGCCAAGATCAGCACCGCGTTCGGGTGCAGATGGAGCATATGCAGCCCGAATGCTTCCAGGACCGCGATGAAGAAATCATAAAAAGGAGGGAGCAATCCCATCACGGAGAAGTCGTGAAAGGTCACCACTTCACCTTCTCGTTGGAGGCCTGCGTCCGGGCGGATCTTCAGCTGGTCGCCCCCAAGGAACTCCGCGGCAAGCACGCTGCGGGCGCGAGCGATCCCCTCCTCGTTTGCAAACAAGCTCGGAGAGAACAAGGCTCGGGTTACCCTCGGTGGGGGAAGGGGAGCGGCCCGGGCGGGGCCCGCTGCAGCTTTCTCCTTCCCGGCGGATTGCTTCACTTTCCTCACTTCTCCTTTCTCCCGCTTGGGCACCATGAGTGGGGGAAGAGGGAGAAGCGCGCGGCGCACGGCGAGAAGGAAGAAGATGAAGTGCGATTGGGCGGCGATTTGGGGATTTCTGCGATTTGGGAGAAGTAACGGTTGCAGTTCCCACGAGCCGTGGCTTATAAGGCATTCCACGCGTCGCGTCGTGGCCCCACCAATCCGGCCGGTGCGGGGATCGAGGAGATGTTCTGTTCGGGATGCTTCCTCCTGTTGGATTCAAGACGGACGTTGGCAGTCCGCGCGGATTCCAACGTTCACCAAGGCGAAGAAGACCCGTGGGTTCGTGCTGCTCCCCTGCGAGCGCGGCCACGACGGATGGGACAAGACAGTCAAGACATGACGCTGTGGACCCACTTTGACTTTTTGGGTCATAGCCCCGGTAGGAGAAGGACGTGCCCGCCGAGACTATGCCCGGGGGCTACTGTCGCAACAGTGGAACACGGGGTTCCCCTGATGCAGTCAAAGTGGGTCCACCACCAGTGCGCACCAAAAGGCGAACAAGGCAAGGGTTCAAGACTGGCAGATGGGCCCCCCATCTGCCCCACGGCAACCAGGCAAGGACGGCATCGACAACCACGACTAAGGGTTGGGGAACCTTCCGGGGTCACCTCCAACCCGGCAGACGACACGGAGGTCCCGGGGACCCGGACACCCGGCAGGAGGCCAGGCTCACCTCCGGGTTCCAGCCTCCGTACAAGCTGAGAGAAGTTCCGGCTGGAAGCTCCTAGAAGATTTGGGCGCCAAGAAGATGGAGGCGTCGCGGGGGGACACGGTCGGTAAAGGTGTCAGCCTTTGTCCGCCCGCCCTGCAAAAGATGGGCGACCGCACCTAACCCCCCCCCAGAAGAATACTTGGACGAGAAGAGGCCACGTCGCCCCATAAACAGAACCCGGAGGGGTTTTCCCGCCTAAAACCCCTCCGCTCCCAAAGGTGCCCTTGTGCGATCCCCTTAGCCTATAAAAGGAGGACCGAGGCACCTGAGGGAGGGGATAGAATTCCAGAGAGTCGGAGGCTAGGCTAGGTAGCGCACCAGACGAGAGTAGCAGAAGTGAGAGGTGATCTCCTCCGGGACAGGATCTGCTCGTCCTCAACCTTTAGCCAACACCTCCCGGGTTCTCACCCGCAACCAACTCTGTAAGCTACACAATGAGAAACCACTCAATCCAGACATGCAGGAGTAGGGATTTTAGCCTCCAGGTGGCCTGAACCTGGGTAAACTCCCTGTGTCCCTGTGTTGCTTGCTAGTACGTAGATCGGAGGTCTTGACGATGTTCTCCCGGAAGTAGGCGTCTCCCAGCCTCCTTCGTGCCCCGTGCTGAACCTAAAAAGGGGGTATCCTTTACTCCCTGTGTCCGTGATCCAAGACACGACACACGATATTTTACTTGCCCGAGATTTGATCGTCGATATCACCATATCTAGTTTAATCTCATTACCCGGCAAGTTCTCTTTACTCGACCATAATATAGGATCTTCGTGATTACACTTTAATCACATGTTTTCAAACTTTATGATGCTATATTATCGAGAAGTCCTGGAGATATATCTACTCCGTCACATGAAGGGACAAATCCCACTCTTGGTACATGTCACCCAACAACTTACCATCGGAGATACCTGAAAGCTATCTTTATAATCACCCAGTCACGAAGCGATGTTTGATGTCCCCATAGTAATCTTCCGGTAAACGGGAGTGACATAACCTCATGTTCTAAGGAAATTATACTTGGCATATACCAAAATCGTTGGCAATGAAACTGTGTGACACGATCAATTGCAACTCTTTATTATTGGGTCTTGTCCATCACATCATTCTCCCAATGATATGACTCTGTTATCAAGTGACTATAACAAGTCCTATGGTTAGGAAACCTTAACCATCTCTTGACTAACGAACTAGTCCAGTAGAGGCTTACTAGGGATACCTGGTTGTTTATATTCCACACATGTATTATGTTTCCGGTTAATACAATTATAGCATGGATAATAAACTATTATCATAAACATGAATATGCTAATAAACCATCTTATTATTGCCTCTAGGGCATATTCCCAACAGTGCGCCATCTTCTTTGGCGGGGCGATGTCGCCGGCAGGATCCGCAGTGGCGGCGGCCTTCTTACCCATCATCATCAGGGCAAATGGACGGCGGAAAGCTCCGGCGAGATTTGCTGTGAGATGTGATAAAAGAGGAGGGAAGGATGGCAATGGCAGGAATGAGGCAAGTATGCCCTCTCCCCCAGATCCTTCTCTTTTATCATCGCCATGGTGCTAGATCTTGGCTGTTTAATGGGAAATCTCGCCACGTGCTACACATCCGCCCAGACATGTGTCAGCTGGGCAACGAGCGGGCGTACCCCCACTACTCTGTCGACGGGGAAATCGAGGAGGCCATCATAGCCTTGCTCCGAATTTTGTGCGATCTGCGGTCAATTCACCGCTGAACCGTCGCGCCGGATGGTCAAATTCTGGCAACAGCCAGAATTGTCACGTCCCATCTTGAGCTCAGAAGCGACGTCATATTTGAGGTCACGAAGATTCCGGCTCCTTTTCTCGACTGCTTTAGCAGTTGCATGACCGGGCCCCAGTCGAGTACCTCCTAGGCAGGTTCAACCCACATACGGGTCGATATATGCACTCGACAAGCTGCGTTTCCCAGATTGTTTCCGCGCCAACAAACCTCTGCATGCCATGTTTGCAACGTGAAGGTAAGCCCCGTGAGATCTGTTCTACTGGCCTGGGAGCCGCCTCAGACTGTGGCCACTCAGTAAATTTTCGTACCTACGGTGCGAAGAAAATCCCGACTGACACATTGGGTACCACACATATTGCGAGGGTCGAGATTCTGTAAGGCCTCCGCGGCATGAATCCGGCTACACTTGCCTTTCTGGGTTCAAGTCCGGGGACTCGAACCTGAAGTAGCTTAGCGTAGTTTTGCCCGAGTGTAGTTAACTGGACCCGATCCGTCGAGTGTTACAGGCTCGCTGAGCAACATCCCCAGTAGTCATAAAAATCTTGTTCTGATGTGTTTTTTGACTCGACATAAATCGTCGAGTAGTATGCAGCCACATGTAACTAATCGGATATTCGAGTTAGATTCTCCACCCGATTCTTTGAATCTCCTAAAGACTCGGGGGCTACTGACATGGTTATGGTCACCGGGTCCCACCTGTCGGGTACCCGGTGCGGCCTACGCTGAAGAACCTACCGGGTGGCCCATTAAAAATAAGCCCAGCCCGTTCAAGAGGCGGTACAAGCAGCTCTCTTGGTAGGCAAGTAAGGTTTAGGGTTTTCATCCACAATCTGTAACCTACCAGGATACGGACACCCGAGACCCAGCCTACTATAAAGGCTGGGAGGAGCCGTCGGGTAGAGGACATGCTTTCTAGATTGCATCACCACCATAGCCCTTACGGCGAGATTGTAATCCGGAGATCAATAAAAATACCAGCAGAGAGCAAGGTTTTCGCCTTACCGGGGACCCGAACTCCGGCGAGGTCATGTTCTTCCTGTTAATCGCCAGTGTCACCTAAGTCATGATGTTCTTCAAAAACCGTAGTCCCTCAAGGAGGGCCACTACCGAGACAATCCCTCGGCATGGCACCCCAAAGAGAAACCAGCGGTTCCTCCACGCATCCCACTTGGACTTCACGGCCATGTCGGGGTAGTCCTGTTTGACCTTCGGGCGGAAGGAGAATGTGACTCCGCCCCCCAGCCAGCCGTCCTTCCCGATGCAGGGATAGAAGATATGGCGAAACAATGCCACGGAGGGCTCCACCCCGACGAACGCCTCGCAGGTGTAGGCGAAGACATACAGGTCCAAGATGGCGCTAGGGGTCAGATGCAGATGCTTCAACCCGTATGCTCACAAGATCTCCAGGAAGAAGTCAGAAAATGGGGGGCGAGCCCCATCTTCATGAAGCAGTCGAATATGGGGATCTGCTCGGCCGTCCTGGTGTCCGACGGCGGCAGGATCTCCGTTGCCGCGCGAGATGGAGCATCGGACGTTGCGACCGACTTGATCACCCCGAGGTGCGCGGCCTTCCGCATAATCTCGATGTTATCGGCATAGCAGCTGGAGAACAGGGCTTGCAGCTTGCGGGCGTCCGCCACCGCAGCGGTGCGCTCCGTTTGCCTCTGTGCCCTCTTAGATCTGGGGGACCGTTGCCTCCTGATGATCGAGGTGTCTACGGGCTTCTTCTGGGCGGACTGCTTGATCTTGGCCATCGAGACAGGAAGCGCAGCGGCTCTGCTCCAACGATGGCGGAACAAAGGAGGGCGGCGCTCGGCGAAAGGAGGGAGGCTGAGCTTGCTGGGTGGCGATTTGGGGATATTGGCAATTTGGGGAGAGTAACGGCTACAGTGCCGACGAATTGTGTCTTATAAGGCATCCCACGCGTCACGTCGCGGCCCCACTACTCCAAATGGTGCGGGGATCGAGGAGGTGTTCCGCTCTGTGCGCTCCCTCCCGTTGGATTCAAGACTTACATTGGCGATCCGCGCAGATCGCAACATTCGCCAAGACAAGGAAGGCCCAGGGGCTAGCTTTGGATTCCCCTGGAGCACCGCCTCGACAACCAAGACCTGCACGACAAGACAAGATGCCGGGACCCACTTTGACCAATCTTTTTGCTCATAGCCCCCACAAATGAAGAGCGCACCCGCCGGGACTATGCCCGGGGGCTACTGTCGCAACAGTGGATCATGGGGTTCCCCTAAAGCGGCTAAAGTGGATCCACCGCCTGTGGGTGGGCCCACCAAAAAGACGGACAAGACATGGTGTCAAGACCGGCAGGTGAGCCACCCCATATGCCCCACGGGCATCGGACAAGTACCACATCGACTACCACGGCTGAAGGACCAGGTGATCTTCCGGGGTCACCTCCAACCCAGCGAAAACGCGAAGGACCCGGAGCCCGAACGCCCGGCAGGAGGCCAGGCTTGCTCCCCGGTTTTCCCTCCGTACATCTATGAAGATAAGCTTGCCAGCTCAGGCAGGAAGCTCCTAGAAGACTTGGGAGCCAAGAAGGTGAAGGTGTCGCGCGGGGACATGGCCGGTGGGGGTGTCAGCCCCTGTCCACCCTGCTTTCCAAAAGGTAGACGACCGTACCTAACCCCTTGGAGGAATACTTGGACGAGAAGAGGCCACGTCGCCTCCAAAAGGCCACCGGGGGGTTTCCCGCCTAAAACCCCCCACGCTCCTTGCATGCTCCTGTTGGATCCCCTTAGCCTATCAAAGGAGGACTGATTACTACTGATGAAGAGTTGGGTGGTGCCCCAAGCGAAGGCAGAGATGTAGCAAGCAGCAGTTTTCCCTCGATAACGACCCGAGGTTTATCGAACCAGTAGGATCTTGAAATCAACAACAAAGTGAATGTTGAAGATCTCTGGCGCTTAATCTTCAACAGACGTGGACCTGCACACACTCAACCAAAATACTTTGCCCCCAACGGCGGAAAGGTTGTCAATCTTTCCGGTCTCGCAGAAAACAAAGCGGTTAATTGTATAGTGAAATAGATGAATTATGAAAATGGACCAGAGGAGTAATGATGGTGAAAAGTGATGAATAAAGGTTGCAATCAATGTAAAAAGATGGACCGGGGGCCTTGGGTTCACTAGTGGAGTCTCTCGAGTAAATAGAACATTCATATGATGGGTAAACAAATTACAGCTGGGCAATTGACAAGATTATAATACAAACTTAATCTAGCTATGACAAAGAGAACATGATAATATTTAAGTAGGCATCATGACAATGAACAAAGACCGTTGAGTCCAACTGCATCTTTGTCTAAAAAGTCCACCGTGGGATCGCTATCCAGCCTGTCACCCATCGGTATTAAGTTGCAAGCAACAGACATTTGCATTAAGTAAAGCGCATGAAGTAAGCAATATTAAATATAAAAATAGACTTTAACACCACTGTTTTACCCTTAGTAGCAACATCACACCCTCTCCCTTAGACGTTTCTGTCACTCGTGCCCAGGAACAAAAGGGGGTATGAACCCACTATCTAGCATAAATACTCCCTCTTGGAGATACACACAATCACTTGGCCAAAGTAACTACGCACATCGGAGAGCATGCAAGAACATAAATCAATATATAAGAATCATGCACAATCTGATCATAACTTTATAATCCATCGGATCCCAGCAAACACATCACATAGCATTACAATAATCGATCTTGATCATGTTAGGCAGCTCACAAGATCATAAGACATGAAGCACAAGAGAGAGAGACTACCATCTAGCTACTGCCATGGACCCAAGGTCCAAGGTGGGACTACTCACAAATCATCCCGGAGGAAGGCATGGCAATGAAGAGCCCTCCGGGATCGATCTCCCCTTCGGCAGAGTGCCGGGATCTGCTCCAGAATCACCCCCGAACTAGGGTTTGAGTTGACGGCGCCTCGGGATGACTTTTCTAAAAAATAATGGCCGCCTCGTCGTTTTAAGGTTAAAAGGGATTTTATAGGCATCGGAGGGGGCCGAGGCGGTGCCCAGGGGGCAGGGGCGGGCCCCACCCACGGTCCTAGGGGGGCGCGGCAGGCACCCGCCTGTAGCCCCTGGGTGGCCCCCCAGGTCGCCCTTTGGTCCTCCTATGTCTTCCGTCGCATAAAAAATCTCCGTAAAGTTTCAGCTCAATCCGACGATATTTCCTGTGGTGGACTTTCTGAAATACAAAAACAGAAAACTGGCACTAGGCACCTTGTCAATAGGTTAGTCCAACAAAATGCATAAAAGTGATTAATATGATAATAAAAACATGTGACAACATCACAAAACTAGCATGGATCAATCAAAAATTATAGATACGTTTGACACGTATCAACATCCCCGAGCTTAACTCCTACTCGTCCTCGAGTAGGTAAGTGATAACAAAATAATTTTTGATGAGACATGCAACCAACACAATCGTGATCAAGATAGTAATGCAAAGCCTAGGATGTGAATGAAGTGATACGAAACAATTGTCTATAGTTGATAGCAAGAAAGCAATGAATAACCAAGTTGAATCATTCAAGCAAAACCTTTCATAAATAGTACATTAAAGACATGAAAGTAATGTGATCCACATATTTGATTAATTCACATAGGTAACAATTCCATGAAAAAAGTGTTTGAGAATCAAAACAAAGAAGATGTAAGTTTTAGCAAAAAGCCTCAACTTCCAACGGTAAAGTCAATATGAAGATTCATGTTTAATCTGACAATGCAATATGATCAATGATACCCACGGTCAATGCTAGATGTTTGCTTTGGTGGAGATAGAAGGAAGAGGAAAACTGACTCAACATTAAAAGTAAAAGAAAGGCCCTTCGCAGAGGGAAGCAAGGATTAGTCATGTGCTAGAGCTTTTTATTTTTATGAAACAGAAGTAAAACAATTTTGAGACATGCATGCTTTCTTCAACGACTTCACAACAGAGAAGCTATCTAGTCCCCCATAACAAGCAAGGCTTTTAGACTTGTGAGAGCAACTGTTTTTTAGAGAAGCGAGTACGCTCCTCTTTCTCCTTGGTTTCACTACTGTCCAATGTTTAGAGCTGATTTCTCAGATTTTCATTGCACGGAGAATGGTGAGTTATATTTATATTTTTGCTTAAGCCGCTCTCAGGTTGATTCAAGTGAAGACGTAATCCATCGACACCGGGTGAAAGGGGGGAAATGGCCTTGCTCGTCACGAGTTATATCTAGCTCTCTACTGCTCCCTCATGATCTTAAAAACAGAGGCACAAAAAGGAATATTTTGAATTTTTAAAGATAGCACAAGACAAATTTACTTGGAATGGCAGGAAATACCATGCATAGGTAGATATGGTGGACTCAGCTGGCAAGATAGTTTGGCTTTGGGATTTGGATGCACGAGTGAACCATACACTCAGTACGAATTTTAGGCGTAGCAAAGAAGGTATTTGAAGCAAACATCTAATATTAACCGGTAACAGGGTAACATAAGACATTAGTCAATAATAACCATAAAAGCTCCACACCGTCTCCCTTATTGACCAAACAATTCTTTTGATGGAAAGATTAGCTTAATGAATTAACAACTACGAAACACCACACAGTTTCAAGCGTTTAACAGTATTTCTTTACTAATCAATTCCACTAAAATAACCAGCAATTTTAAGCATTCATCTTAATATCTCAAAACAAATGAGAAGTATCAAGTATCCACACAATGATCTACAATACTATGCAGGCTTTCGTTTCATTCCACTGTCACATGAATAGCATTTTGTCACTTTGACAATTCAACCAATTTATCAATAACAACTCTCCAACAAATATAAGTGAAGAACAAGAGAGTTTAACACCAACTACTAGAAGCTCTAAATAAACTAAAAGCTAAAAGCGAGAGCTTACTAGCAAACAGACAGAAGCTAAGAATACTCAACAAAATATAAGCGAAGCACAGAAGTATTCAAACGAAAAAGCGGAGCGTGTCTCTCTCCCACATAAACAAAGCAAGGATCCAACAAGCATATGACCAGCAAACAAACAAACAAAACTGAAAGTAAAAAGACGCTCAAAGTATAGCACATAATATGTAAAGTGATAAAAACTTAGTTCAACGAAGACGACCTCATGATAGTCGATGAAGAAGAGGGGATGCCATGGGCATCCCCAAGCTTTGACGCTTGATAGTTCTTGATATTCAGAGGGGGTGCCATGGGGGCATCCCCAAGCTTGAGCTCTGATCCATCTTCAATTTCTTCATTATCCTCTCCTTTGGACTTAAAAACTCCCTTCACACAAAACTTCTCATAAATTGATTAGAGGGTTAGTGCTCATAAATTAAAATGCACATGTGTTCAACTCAAGACAAATTGCAAAACAAATTTATTAGGCATTAGCTACTGTTTACTAAGCCTCAATGTGGCACTCCACCTCTAGAGTATCACATTTGACGATAGTAAAGAGACGAATACAAAATAAAAGCAGAATCTGTCAAAATCTGAACAGTCTGTAAAGATCGAATTTGTCGGAGCACTTCTGTAGCTCAAATCAGAAAACTCAAAACTAACGAAAGATTGATAAAAGTATCAGGCTTTTCTAAAAATTACATAAAAACATAAAATTCAGAGATATTTTGGATTTTCGAACAGTGAAGGACAGAAATCTGTTTCTGGACAGCAAAACAACACCTCGCACTTTCAATGCATTAGAGGATAAACTTGGCACAAAAAACCAAAAGAAAAGGATACAATGAAGTTGCTACAGGCAACAACTTCAATACTCAAGAAAAGTAAAAAAGCAAACTGAAAGTAAAAGATGGGTTGCCTCCCAACAAGCGCTTTTCTTTAATGCCTTTTAGCTAGGCGCAATGTCAAATATCAAGTTTTCTCAAAATCGAGGGCATCATCATTATTCAAATGAACATTAGCAAATTTATCATAAATGAATTGGATATTACCAATATAGGGATGAGAATCACCCTTCTCCTTTCTCTTTGGTTGACTACTCTCATCGAATAGATTTTGAGGAGCAATCCAACCAAAATTGTTTTCCAAAGCATCGGATATCCCTAGGAGTTTAAATGGTATAGCAATATCAAGTTTTTCCTCAATCTTAGTTTTTCGAGTGTACTTCCTTAAATTTTCATCGCTAACATCCAAAGAGTAATGAATATTAGGATATGAACCAAGAGCACGATAACGAGCAAATATTTTCCTAGCTTCCTTAACTATATCATCAAATTCATGGAGAAGAGTTTCTAACAAAAGATCTTTTTCCTTTCCTCCTTCCATGCTATCAAGCATAAGAAACATTTGCTGTAATATGGGATTTAAATTATCAAACCTCTTCTCAAGACGAGCTACCAAACAAGATATAGCAGAATCATAACTATTAGTTAGCTCTACTATTGACCTTTTATCATGAGTATAGAGTTTGCTAACGAAAGTGAGGAATTATTCAATATTATCCTTTCCAACAACATCCCCACTTCCTACCTTAACATCTTTCATACCAAACTTAGGAGAAAACATGGCTACTAGATAAAAGATAAACAAAACTAAAATAAAGATTACACTGATTTTTTTTTTTTGGTTTTAAAATTTTGCAACAGGAAAAATAAGCTAACGAGAAATAAAACAAGCAAGACAAAAAAAAAGTAAAGTGATTGAGAGTGTGAGACTCCCCTTTCTGTAGCTCCATGATCCCCGGCAACGACGCCAGAAAAGAGCTTGATTGCTACTGATGAAGAGTTGGGTGGTGCCCCAAGCGAAGGCGGAGATGTAGCAAGTACTTCCTCCGTCCCGAAAAGGATGTCACAGATTTTTCCATTCATGAATGTATCTATATGTAAAACACGTCTAGATACACTCATGGATGGAAAAATTTGTGACATCCTTTTTGGGACAGAGGGAGTAGCAGTTTTCCCTCGATAACAAACCGAGATTTATCGAACCAGTAGGACCTTGAAATCAACAACAAAGTGAATGTTGAAGATCTCTAGCGCTTAATCTTCAACAGACGTGGACCTGCACACACTCAACCAAAATACTTTGCCCCCAACGGCGGAAAGGTTGTCAGTCTTTCCGGTCTCGCAGAAAACAAAGCGGTTAATTGTATAGTGAAATAGATGAATTATGAAAATGGACCACAGGAGTAATGATGGTGAAAAGTGATGAATAAAGGTTGCAATCAATGTAAAAAGATGGACCGGGGGCCATGGGTTCACTAGTGGAGTCTCTCGAGTAAATAGAACATTCATATGATGGGTAAACAAATTACAGCAGGGCAATTGACAAGATTATAACACAAACTTAATCTAGCTACGACAAAGAGAACATGATAATATTTAAGTAGGCATCATGACAATGAACAAAGACTGTTGAGTCCAACTGCATCTTTGTCTAAAAAGTCCACCGTGGGATCGCTATCCAGCCTGTCACCCATCGGTATTAAGTTGCAAGCAACAGACATTTGCATTAAATAAAACACATGAAGAAAGCAATATTAAATATCAAAATAGACTTTAACACCGCTGTTTTACCCTTAGTAGCAACAGCACACCCTTGCCCTTAGACGTTTCTGTCACTCGTGCCCAGGAACAAAAGGGGGCATGAATCCACTATCTAGCATAAATACTCTCTCTTTGAGATACACACAATCACTTGGCCAAAGTAACTATCCACATCGGAGAGCATGAAAGAACATAAATCAACATATAAGAATCATGCACAATCTGATCATAACTTTATAATCCATCGGATCCCAGCAAACACATCACATAGCATTACAATAATCGATCTTGATCATGTTAGGCAGCTCACAAGATCATAAGACATGAAGCACAAGAGAGAGAAACTACCATCTAGCTACTGCCATGGACCCAAGGTCCAAGGTGGGACTACTCACAAAATCATCCTGGAGGAAGGCATAGCGATGAAGAGCCCTCCGAGATCGATCTCCCCTCCGGCAGAGTGCCGGGATCTGCTTCAGAATCACCCCCGAACTAGGGTTTGAGTTGACGGCGCCTCGGGATGACTTTTCTGGAAAATAATGGCCGCCCCGTCGTTTTTAGGTTAAAAGGGATTTTATAGGCGTCGGAGGGGGCCGAGGCGTTGCCCAGGGGGCAGGGGCGGGCCCCACCCGCGGTTCCTAGGGGGGCCACGGTAGGCACCCGCCTGTGGCCCCTGGGTCAGGTCGCCCTTTGGTCCTCCTGTGTCTTCCGTCACATAACAAATCTCCGTAAATTTTCAGCTCAATCCGACGATATTTCCTGTGATGGACTTTCTGAAATACAAGAACAGCAAAAGCAGGAAACTGGCACCAGGCATCTTGTCAATAGGTTAGTCCAACAAAATGCATAAAAATGATTAATATGATAGTAAAAACATGTGACAACATCACAAAATTAGCATGAATCAATAAAAAATTATAGATCACGGAGAGGTTGGACCAAGGAGAGAGCAAGACAAGACTAACTAGGGCCAAGAGGGTAGAGCGAGAGGTGATCTCCTCCGGGTAGGATCTGCTCGTCGTCTACCTCTAGCCGCCACCTTCCGGGTTTCTCTCCCGCGACCACCATTGTAAGCCACACCACGATGAACCACTCAATCCAAACATGCAGGAGTAGGGCTTTTGGCCTCCGGGCGGCCTGAACCTGGGTAAACTCTCTGTGTCTCTGTGTTGCTTCCTTGCACGTTGATCGGAAGGACTTGACGAGGTACTCCCGGGGAATGTGTCTTCAGCCTCCTTCGCGCCCCGTGCCGAACCTAAAAAGGGGTATCCTTTACTCCTATTGTCCATGATCCGAGACACGACAACATACGTAAACAAGAACGCTTGATTTGCATGTCATACAGATATCAGACACTTATGTGTCGTACGCAGAGAGGTTTCGAATTGAGATAGTGGTGACCTTTTTTATTTCCTTCTACTCTTTTTTAAAGGAAATCCATTGTTGTGTTCGCCACATACATGTTACGGTATTAATTATCAAAATTATTGCAAGCATGTAGTGCCTGATAAAGGAAATACGAGTTAGACAGAATAAAATAATAGAAAACAACATGAGTCGCTTTGTAAATTACAAACCAGGCACGATTTGTAATTTCCTCTGCAGACTGTTGGATCGTCATGAAGGCCGCCTTGGGCGAGGAGCGGTCAGCGCTGGAGCTCGAGCTCATCAAGGTCGGAGCTTTCCACGCGCGGTGCAATCCGAGCGCGTGCTGGTGGTGTACTCGGGAGAGCGAGGGAACTATGAGCGCAGTAGAACAGTGGATGCACGCAAGTTATGGTGACGAGGATTCCGTCTGGCCTGGTAGTCGACAAGGACTTCCTCAATCGTTCACCTAGCGCACCTGCCTCCACAATTATCAGGTGAGGGATATTAAAAAAATACTAGAAGTATACCCCGCGCGTTGCATTGGGAATCTTTAAAAAAAATTATATTGCGTAAGTAAAAGGGTATAAAAAGTATGATACACTAAGTTGTTTAAAGCAATATGTACAATTTAGTTTGCCATAGATGAGATATAAAATTAAATTTGATACGAAATGTGTATTAAAAATTATTAGTGTAAACAATATAATGATTAAAAGATGCATGATGTTGAGTTTGCATGTATAGATTAATAAATATATTAGTGGAGATGACATGGACAATTGATTGGATCAATGAATGGATGATGTGGATAGCTTGTATGTAGAAATAGAAAAATCATAAATGAAATTAGTGCGGTTTTGCTTTATAAGAGGTATAGATTACCAAGTCTCTAGCATACAAGTTATCGATGAGAAAATAACTAGTAAGATGTTACCAATCGCATGGCAAAAAAAATATCTGCGGGGGTACTAAAAATTTATTACCAAGACTCTAGCATCTAAGTTATCAATGAGAAAAGAATTAGTAAGATGTTATCAGTCGCATAGCAAACAAGATAACAAGTGGGGGATACTAAAAATTTTATTACCAACACTCTAGCATACAAGTTATCGATGAGTTGAAAACTAGTAAGATGTTACCAGACGGCAAACAAGTTATCACGTGGGCGATGAGAAAAAGAACTAGTAAGATGTTACCATTCGTATGGCAAACAAGTTATCAAGTGAGGATACTAAAAATTTATTCCCAAGACAATAGCCTACAAGTTATCAATGAGAGAAATAGTAAGATGTTACCTGTCGCATAGCAAATAATTTATCAGGTGGGGGATATTAGAAGACTCGAGCATACAAGTTATTGACGAGAAAAAGAACTAGTAAGATGTTACCAGTCGCATAGCAAACAAGTTATCAGGCAGAGTATACTAAGAAATTATTACCAAGACTCTAGCATACAAGTTATCGATAAGAAAAAGAACTAGTAAGATGTTACCAGTCGCATAGCAAACTAGTTATCAGGCGGGGGATACTAAAAAATTATTACCAAGACTCTAGCATACAAATTATCGAGTAGAAAAAGAAGTAGTAAGATGTTATCAATCACATAGCAAATAAGTTATCAGGCTGGTGGTATTAAATTTTAGTATCAAGACTCTAACATACAAGTTATGAATGAGAAAGAGCTAGTAAGATGTTACTAGTCGCATAGCAAACAAGTTATCAAGTGGGGGATACTATAATTTTATTACCAACACTCTAGCATGCAAGTTATCGACGAGAAAAAGAACTAGTAAGATGTTATCAGTCGCATAGCAAACAAGTTATCAAGTAGAGTATACTAAGAAGTATTACCAAGACTCTAGCATACAAGTTATCGATAAGAAAAAGAACTAGCAAGATGTTACCCGTCGCATAGCAAACTAGTTATCAGGCGGGGGATACTAAAAATTATTACCAAGACTCTAGCATACAAATTATCGATGAGAAAAAGAAGTAGCAAGATGTTACCAATCACATAGCAAATAAGTTATCTAGGTGGGGGGTACTAAATTTTATTACCAGCACTCTAGCATACAAGTTATCGATGAGTAAGACTAGTAAGATGTTACCAGTCGCATAGCAAACAAGTTATCATGCGGAGTATACTAAGAAATTGATGGGCAATATATGGGCAACGTAAATATTGTTGCAACCATTGCTATTGTGGTGGGCCCATCTACGACCTAGTGCCGGCGCCCTCCCGTGGGGGCACGCAAAACTCATTTCTACCGTTGTTTTATCGTTGCCATTTCCGTAGAGGGGTATCCATAGTGTCATTCTGTACTAGTGACAAGTTATCCATCAGGGCATACTAGTCATTTATTAAAAGATTGCAGCAAACAAGTTATCAAAATGGGGATACTTAGTCATTATAACTAACACTAAATCCTACAAGTTAACGATGAGGAAACTACTAGTAAGTTGTTACCAGTCTCATAGCAAAGAAGTTATCAAGTGGGCGATATTAGCATTACTACCAACATTGTAGCCTACAATTTACTGATGCGGAAACAACTTTAAAGATTTACCAGACGCATATCAAAACAAAGTTATCGATGTGAGCAAAACTATTCTGGTATTACCAGTCACATAGCAAAGAAGTTATCAGGTGGGGGATACTAAAAAGAATTATTACCAATACTCTAGCATACAAGTTATTCATGTGACCAAAAAATAGTATGATATTACTAGTCACATATCAAAAAACTTATCAGGTGGGTGATACTAAAAAGATTTATATCACCAATACTCTAGCACACAAGTTATCGATGTGAGGAAAAATAGTAAGGTATTACCAGTCACATAGAAAAATAGTTATCGAATGGGAGATACTAAAATTGTTGCAAAGACTGTAGCACACAGTTATCCATGGGAGCAAAATTAGTATAATGTTACCAGCCGCATAGCAAAAAAGTTATCAGGTGGGTGATACTAAATTTTTTACTACCAAGACTCTAGCACACAAGTTATCGATGTGAGTAAAACTAGTATGATGTTACCAATCACATATCAAACAAGTTATCTGGTAGGAGGATACTAATTTTTTATTACCAAGACTTAGCACACAGGTTATCAATGTGATCAAAACTAGTAAGATGTTACCAGTCGCATATCAAACAAGTTATCAGGCGGGGAGAAAACTAGGCATGATTACCAAGACTATGGCATATAAGTTATTGATGTGAGAAAAACTAGTATGATGTTACCAGCCGAATATCAAACAAGTTATCAGCGCGCGGGATACTAAAACTTTATTGCCGGGGCTATAGCCTACAAGTTATCAATGTGAAAAGAATACTATGATGTTACCATATGGATATCAAACAAGTTATCAGGCTGGGGTTACTAAAACCTTATTACCAAGACTATACCCTACAAGTTGTCGATATGAGAAAAAAATAGCATGATGTTACCAATCGCATATCAGGCAAGTTATCAAGCAGGAGAACTAGGCATTATTACCAAAACTTTGGCATAAAAGTTATGCGATATGAGCAAAACTAGTATGATGTTACCAATCGCATATCAAACAAGTTATCAGGCGGGGAAAACTTGGCATTATTACCAAGACTATGGCATAAAAGTTATTCATGTGAGCAAAACTAGAAAGATGTACTAGCCGCAAATCAAACAAGTTATCAGGTGGGGGATACTAAAACTTTATTACCAGGGCTATAAACCTATAAGTTATCAATGTGAAAAGAAAACTATGATGTTACCATACGGATGTCAACAAGTTATCAGGCTGGATATATTAAAAACCTTATTATCAAGACTATACCCTACAAGTTATCGATATGATAAAAATGTATGATGTTACCAATCACATATCAGGCAAGTTATCAAGCGGGAGTAACTTTGCATTATACCAAGACTTTGGCATAAAAGTTATTCATGTGAAAAAACTAGTATGATGTTACCAATCATATATGAAACAAGTTATCACGCGGGGGGGGGGGGGGGGGGGGGGGGGGGGGGGGGGGCACTAGGCCTAGATGATTACCAAGACTATGGCATAAAAGTTACTGATGTGAGCAAAACCAGTACGATGTTACCAGCCGCATATCAACAAGTTATCGGGCAGGGGATACTAAACTTATTACTAGGGCTATAGCCTACAAGTTATCAATCTGAAGAAAACTATGATGTTGCCATATGGATAACAAACAAGTTATCAGACTGGGGGATACCAAAAACCTTATTACCAAGACTATACCCTACAAGTTATCGATATGAGCGAAGTTAGTCTGATGTTACCAATCGCATATCAGGCAAGTTATCGATGCTAGACCATGTACGTTGATTTAATCTAAAATGTTCGCCTAACCTGGTAGATCGATGTGTTCTTCTCTCTATGTATGATCTGCAAACGTCGAGTAGCTTCCCGAAAGCTGTCCCAAACCTCCTAACATCCCATGCCGAATCTCTAAAAGGGGTACCAAGAACTTCCGGTGTCCGTGATCTAAGACACGACAACGATCAGTAGTAGGAAATATCCTACTAATGACGTGTCAATTTGGCCTGTAGTGGCGCATTTTCCGCACGCCGCTGGTTATACGCCACTAGTAATAGCTAGCGGTGCACCCTCTACACGCCACTCTTGAAGTACACCTCAGTGTCGTTCGTGTACGACACGCCGTTGGTAAGTGTTTGTACTGGCGCACAACAACGGACGGGCACCGCTGGACGGCCGCCAGGAACTCGAATTTACCCTATTCCCCACCCATTTTTATTTGCCCTAAAAAACCACTATCCAAAAGGGAATTGAAAAGCCGCGTAGGGGCAAAAGAGAAAAGGAGAGACGAACGTGTTGCCTCCGCCCTGCACACGCGAAAAAAGCAATGACACGAAATACAAGGCAACACGGTAGGCAGAATCAGGTCCCGTGGTGCGATGGGCACAAGGTGCTATCTCTTGAGTTGACCGTTGAGCTGGCGATGGTTGTGGATAGGGAATAAGCCCTCGTTTTACTCTATCGGTTGTGCTGGTTGTAGTGCTTTGTCACTGTTTGGCTGCTTCGGCGAGTATAATGTATGATCGTTGTTTGTAAAAAAGTTGGAACAACCTAACACAATCACGTGCCTAACAAAAGTTAAAAAGAAGCTCATGATTTTTTTATACAAAATACATATTATAATTACACAAAAAGAATAAAAAAAAGAAGAGAAACGATGATGCAACGGAAGAGAGCATGCATTGCAAAAAAAAAGGACAAACGGAGGTATGCATGCAGCGGGTAATTAGGAGTGATTAATTAGCCCCATTGATGAAAAGTGAATAGTGGAAAGGGAATGGAGAAGCGCACAAGCACAGGTGGCAGGACCACCAAAGGCATGCATGCAGACAGGGGAAAGGGAATGGAGCAGCTCAGCGTCAGGGCGCGAAGAAACGTTCACGCGGAAGTCCTTGCACTAAAAAGGAAAAAAAAAATGGCGCTAAAAAGGGAAAGGGAATAGCGACGGGACACACTCACGCGGAGGAACCGAGCGAGCGCGCTCGCGCGCTCGTAGGTAAGCTATTTCGGGGCGAAGCTCATCTTGTTCTGTACAAGGAAGCCATTCGATTTTCGATCCTCTGGCCGGTTTTTGAGACATTCTGTCCCTCTGGCGAATCACTAGCATATCTGATTTCGAAAAGGAATACATCATCACTAGCTCAGCAAAATCATACATTCAAAGTTGTTGAGAACTTAATTTTCGTCAACGATGTAGTACTGAGTTCGTTTTCTTCTTCTTTTGCGATGCGAAGCGAAGCGAGACGTTCTGTCCTTTCGTTCCGGGGTCTACTAACTCACTGTCATGTTTGATGCAATTGAAAAAAAAAACAGAAGGGAGACGTAATTATTCAGGAAACTCGTCCACGCATTGCTTAATCGATCTAGCCAAGAAAAGTATGCGCGGCAGAGGTAGCTAGCACTCACAGCTGTGAGGCTAAATCAGGTGACTTCACTTCTCATTTCTTATCTCTATCTGGAAGTGCTTCGCCTTCAAGTGGAGAAGACGTAACAAGCAAGTCTTCAAATTTGTCAGTATAAACAAATGCGTGAGTCGAGCGTTCATAGAGTCTTAACTTTATTTAGCATGGAGGCTGCAATCATCGACGAAAATCGGTGCAGTGGAAACTATATATGCAAATGCGTGGCGAGCATCGATAGAGACTTAACCTAGCTAAATCTACTTTGCCAGATTGACCTCGATCGACATGCATAGCATTTCATTACACGCGTTACTATATTCCGAAGCTGGTGACGCGTGCATGTACTATACTAATTGAATTCGACAAACCAACCACAGCCATGCATGTAGTACTTCCTAAATCGCTATATTATCATTTATCTACAGTTAAATTGTTTATGAAACAGAAAAAATCACGAATTCTAGAAAAACAAATTGTCAATCATGTACGGCAAAGCGTAAGAATCGAGAAACAAATAAGCATGAGGTTCGTTTATGATTTTAGTATTACATTTACTATTTTAACATCAATATTTGTTATACTCTAAATATTATATGAAATGGACCCAAGTCTGTTTCGTCCTGCCTGCTCCCTCGAGCGGCAGGGCGAAATCCTAGCCCCCGGCGCCGCCAGCTCCTCCCCCCCCCCCCCCCCTCCCTCGATCGCCGCCGCCCGAGGGCGTCGCCGGGCTATGGCCCGGGGGCGCCGGTGGCGCGGGTCGCTGCTGTCGGCGTGGGCGCGGCGCTGGCGTGGGGCGTGGTGGCTGCGTAGCGGTGCGGGCTCGCGCGGCTGTGGCGGCGAGACGGCGGTGAGCGGCGCGAGCCGGTGCTCGATCTGGAGTGGGACGGATGGGCTCTGGCCTGGCGCGGGGGCCTGCGCGGCCTCGGCGCTGCCGGCGGCGGTGCGGCGGTTACCAGGAGGGAGCCTGGCGGGGACGGGTTGCGCGGCCGTGGCCGCCTTGATCTCGGGCCGGGGCAGGGGTCCTGGGGCACATTGCGAGCCCATCTCCCCCGCCCTAGATCCAAGGGCGGCGGCAGCCACGGGGGTTGCAGGTCGCCGATCTGGTACTGGAGCCCTCCATTGTAGTCTCGCCGGTCTCCGGGATCCCACGGCCGTGGATCCCGGTGGTCCTTCTTCTCGGTGATGTGCTCGGCTTGGTATCCGGAGTGGCGGCCCCGATCGGTGGGAGCCTTGTTGGTTGGCGGGCGAGCCAGAGGCTCTGGTGCTGGCTGGGATCCTCGGTCGTGTGGATGGCGAGGTCTCGGCATGCCACGTGTTGTGACGGCAGTTTGTTGCTACGGAGACGGCCGGTACCGGTGCGGATGTTGGAGTGTGATTGACGGAGGAAACCCTGGCCCTTTTGGGTCATGACGGCGGCGTTCGTGGACGTCGTCCCCTTCTTGAAGGCGTCGTGGTGGCTGCGCTCTATTTATCCGCATGCTCCGGGTGAAAACCCAAGATCCCTGGATCGGGCGGTAGCGGCGCCCTTGCGTCGTGATCTTCTTGAAGATACCGCTTTGGAGCTCACGACAGGTGGCTCTCCGATGGTGGTGTGGCCGAGCGGGTGCTTCGGCGACATTCTCCCTCGGCAAAGCTTGCTCTTTTGTCCTGCACCTCGGTTCTTTGTTGGGTCCTAACCTGGTGCTTCTTCTGCGGTGTGTGGGCGTTGCTGGCCGGTTCCTGGGGGTGGTAGGCCTCTGGTGGCGCTCTCTACGACGGTGGAGTTGTCTTGACGGGGTGCAGTTCGTCGGTTCGCTCGGTTTGGTGACCTCCGGCCCGACTTCTTAACCTGTCAAGCTTTGGCTCCTCTTCGAGTAGTCTTCGTAATGGTCGTGCCCTCTTCGCTCTCCGGGTTGTAGCGTCCTAGTTAAGCCTTTTTTTCGTTTGTGTGTGCAGTGCTTCTATGTAAGCTGGGTTCAACATCTTGTACCTTGGTCGCCGTTAAGGGCGTTATTAATTTAACGTCGGGCCTTTGGCCTTTTATCTAAAAACTATTATTTGAAATAGTATGTTCTGCACTTATATAATAAATTGAACGTATGGTTGTGTTCTACCGTTATAGGATTAAAGAAATAGGGGTCAATTTTGGCCTCCAATTTCTGCCTCACTCTAACCTTTTTGTTTTAGGGTCCTCCAAGATTACTCTAAGGACAGGCTGTAATCCGTTTTTCTTTGAGTCCTAAATCCTAATCGGAGCTTTGTACGACCGTTGTTGCTGATCATCTACCGGAAGTTCAGGGTCATTTTGAGAACAAAACAATGTAAAAAATGATGCATGGCACACCTGATGCACGGTACGCTAGTTTTTTTTTTTTCGATAAAAGAGATTTTCATGTCAATGTATCAAAGATACAATATATGCCACACTCGGCCTCTACATAACATGATGCACACAGGCCCAACAAAAGACACAAGAGAGAAAAAAAATCATAGCCATAATACAAGCATAACTTTAGAACGCCTATGAAGAAGGAGGGCCAATCCGAAGATCCCTAAGCCATCCATGTCGGATACAAATATACCTCGCCGTATGCTCCGGTCGTGCAGACGCCATCATAAAGAGGTCTTGATTTTCCACACGTTGTAATGTGGACCATGCACGGAGCAAATTTGTGCACCGGTATATTACCTGCATAAGAGAAGTATTTTTGTCATTAAAAATCTTGTCATTTCTATATAGCCAGAGCAACCATATAACGGCTAACGCTCCCACCCTAATAATAGTTCTATCCTTTTGATCAACACCATCTAGCCAGTTGCCAAAAATATTTGCAACAGAGCGTGGTAGATATAACTTAGAAGCTATTTGAATGGCTGACCAAATAGAACGAGCAACCTTGCATTGAAAGAATAAGTGTTTTATCGTTTCCTCATGAGGACACAAAACACATTTTGTACTTCCATGGCAGTTGAGTTTGACTAGGTTGTCTTTGGTTAAAATAACCCCTTTACGAAGATACCACGCAAAAATTCAGTTTTAATAGTATCTTCATCTTCCAAATTTTCTTATTGTCATCGACCGACATATCGGAGTGAACCAAAGCTCTATACATGGAGTCTACAGAGAACATTCCGTTCACATTTAGATTCCAACGAAACTCATCTGGTCCTTGTGATAACTGAACTGAAGTCAGTCGCCCCAATAAGGCAGTCCACATCGCAAGGCGAGGTCCATAAAGAGTTCGTCTGAACGTCATAGTAGGAGGCGAAGACTGCATAACTGTAACTATCGTATCGCTCTTATGACGGAAAATATTGTATAGAGCCGGATATTGTTCTCGGAGAGTGGTATGACCTAACCATTTATCCTCCCAGAAACAAATTTCCGTTCCATCCTTAATATTAAAACCCCAAAGCGAAAGAAGTGTTTCTTTGTCGCCATGAGGCCCGCCCAAAAGTGAGAGTCCCCCGGTTTCCAATACACCTGGGACAATGCTTTTGAGCCAATATATTTTTGCTTCAGAAGTGTCTGCCAAACACCATCGTCGATAAGTAACTTAAAAAGCCACTTGCCAAGTAGGGCTGTGTTTTTGACCTGTAGGTCATTGATACCTAGCCCTCCCTGGTCTTTTGGACGGTGAACCACCTCCCATTTAGCCAGTCGATACTTCTTCTTTTCACTATCCCCTTGCCAAAAGAATCTAGATCGGAAATAATCCAATTTATGTAAGACTCCTTTTGGTAACTGAAAGAATGATATCATATACAGTACCATATTACTTAGTACTGAATTAATGAGAACCAAACTTCCACCGAGGGATAGTAACTTTCCTTTAGCTACTCAACCTTGCTTGCAAATGTTCATCGACTGGTTTCTATTCAGCATTTGTCAATCTCTTATAGTGAATTGGGATACCCAAATACCTAATAGGAAATTGACCCTGCGCACAACCGAATAATTCGGCATACTGCACAGCTGCATCCTGAGCCTCGCCGAAGCAGAACAATTCACTTTTATGAAAGTTGATCTTCAACCCTGATAGTTGCTCGAATGCTGAAAGAATCTATTTCAGATTCCGAGCCTTTTCGAGATCATGATCCATAAAAAGTATTGTGTCGTCTACATATTGGAGAATTGAGAGCCCACCATCAACTAGTTGTGGTATAACTCCCTCAAATTGACCATCAATCTTGGCACGCTCAATCATATCCACCAACATATCAGGCACTATATTAAATAGTATAGGCGATAGGGGTCACCTTATCTTAGTCCTTTTTTGTTTAGAAGTAATGAACAGTCTCATTATTGACTTTAATAGCCACACTACCTCCCGAAACAAAATCACGGACCCAAACGCACCACTCCTCCGAAAAACCGTTCATCTTTAGTGTTTGCTGAAGGAACGACCATTTGACCTTGTCATAGGCTTTCTCAATGTCAATTTTTAGAATGACCCCATTGAGCTTTTTCCTATGCATCTCATGGACCGTTTCATGCAGTATAGCCACCCCATCCAGGATATTCCTGCCTTGCATAAAGGCTGTTTGGGTAGGCCCGACCACATGATCCGCAACTGAATTCAACCTCAAAGTTGTAGTCTTAGTAAATATTTTGAAACTAACATTAAGGAGACAGATAGGCCGATATTGTTGGATCCTTTCTGCGTCATTAATCTTAGGTAACAAA
Source organism: Puccinellia tenuiflora (assembly GCA_012064385.1). Lineage (NCBI taxonomy): Eukaryota > Viridiplantae > Streptophyta > Magnoliopsida > Poales > Poaceae > Puccinellia > Puccinellia tenuiflora. The sequence continues at coordinate 465,801 of QRDG01000143.1, forward strand.
ATAATCACCCCAAAATTAAGGCGGAACAGATCCAGATGCCCGCCATGTAAACATCCGAACAGTTCCAAAAGGTCCGACTTGATGACATCCAAAAAATGCTGGTAAAATTCTGCAGAAAGACCATCTGAACCCGGTGCCTTATTATGTTCCATTTAAAAGACTGCCTTCCTAACTTCCTCTTCCGAAAAGGGCGAAGTAAGGAATGCGTTTCCTCCTTAGAAACATGGGGAATGTCATCCGTATGAGACTCGTCAAGGGAGAAGTTCCCTTCATCCGGTGCCCCAAACAGACCCTTGTAATACCGAGTGATAAATCTTTTCAATTCATTCTGACATTCGATCCGGCCCTCGTCTTGATTTAAGGAGTGAATTAGTTTCTTTTTGTGTCTTCCATTAGCAACACTATGGACATAACTTGTATTCGAGTCTCCTTCAAGAATGAATTGGGCTTTTGATCTTTGATACCATTTGATTTCCTCTTCCCGCAATAGACGTGCTATCTGTGCATTTGATTGACTTTTTAGTTCAATCTCTTGCGGCGATAAAGGACGTGCAGCCGCGATTCCATCGAGCTCCTCAATTATGGCGTACACTCGAACTTTTTCTTTTTTTAGAATTCCAGTTGTATGGCATGCCCACCCTCGAAGAAATGTACGCATTATTGCGCATTTTATTATTCCATCTCCTGATTGGTGTATCACCCACAACTGGTATAGCCCAAACCTCTTTCACCAAATCATCAAACCCATCACGGTGCAACCAACCTAACTCAAACTTGAATTGGTGGTGCATCGGAGGTTTGGGGATCCCAGTGGATAAAAGGATTGGGGCATGATCCGACAGCGACTCAATTCATTCCAGAGCGCGTACCGATACCAAAGGATACTTAGATTCCCATTCGGTATCCATAAGCACACAGTCTAGTTTTTCATAAGTCGGCTGTGGTAGACTGTTCACCCAGGTGAACTACTTACCAGTCATATGGACCTCTCTTAAACTGTCAATTACATCATTAAAAAGAAAGGGCCAATGACCGTCGAACCGGCCTCTACTTTTCTCGTGTGGGAATCTGAGCATGTTAAAGTCCCCTCCTATAAGGGTAGGATGTGTGTTATCTCTAGCCAGATTTACCAACTCACGAAGGAAGTCAGCCTTGTACTCCTCTTGGGCAGCACCATACACAACTACCAGACTCCAGATAAAGTTATCAGCTTTATTTCAAACGTGAAATTTCATATGAAAATCACCCCCATAACGGCCAACACATCCAAGGATTCTGATTTTACGCCGAGTAACATGCCACCCGATCTACCACGAGGTGGACGGGAATGCCAAGTAAAATCCAAACCCCCTGACAGGCGATTTAAAAGATAAACTGGAAAATCCCGTCTACCCGTTTGCGAAATTGCCAAAAAATCCAAGTCATGATCTCGAATACATTGCGCGATATGTAAATGTTTATCCAAGTCACCAAGACCTCTGCTATTCATAAATATGCCATTCATCGAGAACTTGTTGGGGATTTTGACGCCTTCGACTTTTTACCTTGCTTTTTAGCCTTTTTGAGGTGGAGACTTTGGATTTCCGGCCTGTAGCTTGTAGGTCAAAAAGAGACCTTAGCCCAACCTCATCCAAGCTGACCTCGGTTACCTCCCCCACAAGATGAGATAGAAGCTGAACATCTAATGTGGCATCCGCCTCATCCTCGTCTATAGGAAGGGAACACAGACTAGCCTTTGCATCAGGATTTGCCTTCGGTCAAACTCTAACTGACGCAGAGCATTAGCCGACACCAATATTTCATTCTCATCTCTTCCCAACTTAACACCCACTTTACTTAATCTAGATGATAACTGAGCAGTATTCAAATTAAGAAAAGACATAGACTTAGACGACATACCAAGTGTCTCGGTGTCGAATTGCGCGGCCTTACGCCACATTGCCTTGGCCAACGAGTCCTCGTCAGTCGAGGCAGCCCTGTCTCCCGCCATGACATAACGGTTGATGCGTCTAGTCGGAGTCGGTGTAGCGATGGCGACGTCCACAGGCGATCCCATCGACACGGCCACAGGGGGAGACAAAGGTGATGTAGCAGTCCCCCCCAACTATGGTCGTCGATGGCGAAAAATCCACCGCAGAAGGAGATAACCCGCCGGCCCCTTCTGGAGTCGCTGGCGCTAGAGCTGCTAGCTCAGAAGCAGCCTGTGCGGTCTGATGGCGTGGATCACATGTTCGCCGGGGAACCCCAAGAGGAAGGTATGATGCAGCGTAGCACCAATTTCTCTTGATTACACAACCAAGGTTGTCAGATCCAGTAGGACTTGGAGAAGGCTTAGCAAGGTGTCAACGGCGCCATTTACAACAATTGACGTGGACCTGCACATAATGACAAACAAACTACTTTGCCCCAACGAAATAGAGAGGTTGTCAATCTCTCCGGCTTGCTTAACACAAAGAATTAAATGTGCAACTGTAATATATGATGAGAATGAAATATGACTAGCGAGCAAATGAGTACGGAAAGCAATTAAAACGGTTGTGAACAATGTAGGAAAATAGGAGCAGGGTCCAGAGATAACTAGTGGTGTCTCTCCAAAAGATATGCATGATGGGTAAACAAATTACAGAAAGGCAATTGACAAAATTGTGGGCGCATAACAATGCTATCATAAAACAATATAGTTCACCGTTTCATCTAATATGGGCATTACGTCAAAATACATAGACCGTTATCCAACTGCATCTATGACTAATAATCCACCCCGAGATTGCTATCCAGCATGTCTCCAAGAAGTATTAAGTTGCAAGCAACGGATCATTTCAATAAGCATGGTGCATAATGTAAGCAATGTAAATAACACAAGGAAATAACACCGCTGTTTTCTGCCAAGTGGCAATAGCACATTCATTGGCATGAGCGTTTCTGTCAGTCGCACTCTGCGGAAGAAGGTATGAACCCACTATTTGGCATAAATACTCTCTCATACAACACTAACAATTACTTGGCCAAAGTATCCACTAGCATTTGAGAGCATGCAGGATCATAGATAAAACACAACATAGAGATGTACAAGAGTAATGATTTCCACAATTCATCGAATCCAAGCAAACACATCATGTAGTAGTTATAGATAATAAGATCTTGATCATGATAGGCAGCTCACAAGATCTAAGCAATGGAGTACAAGGAGGAGAGACAACCATCTAGCTACTGCCATGGACCCGTAGTCCCATGGTGGACTACTCACGCATCACTCCGGAGGCAGGCATGGTGGTGTAGATGCCTCCGGTGATGATCTCCCCCTCCGGCAGGGTGCCGGGAAGAGCTGCAGAACCCTCCCGATCTAGGGTTGGCGACGGCGGCGGCCTCGGATGTTTTCTGGAGAATATGATCGGGTACTTAGGGTTTTCGGGACAAAGATGATTTATAGGCGAAAGGGCGACTCGAGGCGATTCCAGGTGGGACCCCGGCGCAGCCAGCACCTGGGCCACGCCTGGGTGGCGTCTGGGGGCTATGGGCCCCCCTGTAGCTCCCCTCCTGGCTCCATCTTTGTTTCTTCGTAAAAATAAATCATGTAAATTTCCAGCTGATTGCTGGTATTGGAACATCTGAAACAAAACGACAGCAAAAAACAGTAACTGGGACTGGGCATCTTGTTAATAGGTTAGTTCCATAAAATATGCCAAAATGATAAAAAAAACATGTGGCACTGATATATAATCAAGCATGGAACATCAAAAATTATAGATACGTCTGAGACGTATCATCATCCCCAAGCTTAATTCCTGCTCGTCCTCGAGTAGGTAAGTGATAACAAAATAATTTTTGAAGTGACATGCTACCAACACAATCTTGATCAAGTAATAATGTAAAGGACATGATCTAAATGAAGTGATCCAAGACAATGGTCCATTGAATAAAGTAAACAATGGTTAACCAAGTGTAACATCTAAGCAAGAATTTTTCGCAAATAGTTCCTTTGAGACTTAAAAGTATGAATCATGACATGATTGATATCTCACAAAGCAACATTCTTTCGTCAAAGGTGTTTGACAAACACAAAGGAAGATTTAAGTTTTCAGCAAAAGCTTCAACTTGCAACATATTTATCTCAAGATAAAGGCAATATAAAGTTTTCATGGTTAGACATAAAGATAACATGTAGTAAAAGTTGCACCAAAGTTGACGCTATGTGATTGCTTGAGAGGTAAAGATTGGGAAGGAAGACTGACTCAACATAAAAGTAAAAGAAAGGCCCTTCGCAGAGGGAAGCAGGGATTAGTCATGAGCTAGAGCTTTTTAATTTTTTTATGAAACGGAAGTAAAATAGTTTTGAGATAAGCATGCTTTCGTCAACGACTCCACAGCAAATAAATCAGCTAGTCCCCTACACCAAGCAAGGTTTTAGACTTGTGAATGTGGCTCCCATAGAGGAACGAGAACATTCCTATTTCTCCTTTGTTTATTACTAGCCAATGTTTGACTGATTTCTCAGGTTTGCACTGTGTGAAGGAGAGATTAATGCTGTTGAATTTATATTTTGCGGGCTAGCAGCCCTTGGCCAACTCTCGTCAAATTTAAGTGAGCACGTAATCCATGCTCACGAGGTGAAAGGAGGGAAATAACCTTGCTTGACACAGGATATAACTAACTTCCTTACTACTTCCTCATGAGCTAAAAACAGAGACACAAAAAGGAATATTTTGAAAGTTTAAAGGTAGCAAATGAAAAATTTACTTGGAGTGGCAAGGAAATACCACATGTAGGTAGGTATGGTGGACACAAATGGCAAAGATATTTGGCTAAGGGATTTGGATGCACGAGAAGTATCCCCTCTCCATAGAAAGTGTTTAGGCTTTGCAAGATATCAAGCAAACACATAACACCAACTTGGTTCAATGAATGACTACCGATATACATTAAGCATAACCATTAGACTTCACACCGTCCACCTTGGTAGCCAAACCATCTCTTTGCAAAAAGAATATCTAGACTTTGCGAGCTACCAAGCAGGACAAGCGACATAATTTTAAGCTTTACGGTAGTTTTTTACTATTCATATCTCTAAACAATTCACAAATATTAAATATTCAAGACAATGATCTACAAGATTATGCAAGCACTTCTTTTCACACTTCCTACATAATCATTTCCTTTCAACCAAACACCAATCAACTTATTTGAAACAACTAAAAGTGAGAACACAAGAGAGTACTTCCTAACTACAAAAGCTAATAGCTATGAACAAGAGATACACGGAAAATAAGAGCTAGCTGCAAGAATAGTAAAAGCTAAACACTCAACACATATAAATGAAGAACGGGAGTGTTTTATGAAAAAACGGAGAATGCAAGGACCCAATTTATTGCAAAGACCAGAGAACAAAACATAAACACACTGAAAGTAAAAACAAACTAACACTCCAAAATAACAGTTAATGAGTAAAGGAATAAAAATATAGTACCATGAGTAAACTGATGATTGTTGATGAAGAAGGGGATGCCTTGGGCATCCCTAAGCTTAGATGCTTGTGAATTCTTGAATATTGCAGAGGAGGGTCCATGGGAAGCCGCCCCAAGCTTGAGCTTTTATCCCTTCTTGATCTTCATTCATCACCTCGATCTTGAATACTTGAAAACTTGCTTCACGCAAAACTTATAGCAAACTTCATTAGAGGGGTTAGTCCACAAAAACCAATATCTTCCTCAGTTCCAAAGCACATATCTTGAACTTATTCTTAAACATTAGCTACTGTCACCAAGATCTAAGTAAAGCTCTAGACCTCAAAAGAACTTCACTTTGCCCGTAAAAGAAGCAATGCAAAACTAAGACAGAATATGTCAAAAACAAAATAGACTGTAAAGATGATTTTTTTCGGGGTACTTATAGACCTCAAATCAGAAAAATCAAAACTAGAGAAAGGTATACAAAACCCTGATGCTTGCTGTCAAATAGTTGCATCCACAGATGACGTCCTGTGATTTTTTGGAATTTCGAACAGTGAAGAACAAAAATCTGTTTCTGGACGGCAAACTCACAGATTAGTCTTCCTCTCTTTAAAGGCTATTCTTGGCACAAAAAACCAAAAGAAAAAGATACAAGGAAATTGTTACAGAGGTAACATCGCCCAAACTCAAAGAAAACAAAAAGAAATAGTAGGTGAAAATAAAATGGGTTGCCTCCCATAAGCGCTTTTCTTTAACGCCTTTTAGCTTGGCAAAAGGGCAAATTCAACTTTTATCAATATCCTCAGTATCAAAATCATTACCTCCCTAAATAAGCTCATCCTTCACCTTACAAGGGAAAAACATCTTTCGATTAATAGAAGAATTAAGTCTCATAAATCCATACTTAACATTAATAAAGCATTCAACAATTTTAAGAAATGACCTCCCTAAAACTATATTCCCTTAGAATTTTTCTAAGACCGTAAAGTCAATGGGGAACATTTTGTTCCGAAAAACAACTGGGATTCCATTAAATCTTGCAAAAATATTAGAGATAGTTCCATTAGCATGAGAATGGTAAAATGGGCAGTCAATGATATTCTTATAAGTAAGAGAGTCATACACCATTTTCGGCATGATTGAAGCAGTGGAACCTAGATCACAATAAGCCAGAAAGTTTTTGTGATCAATTTCAATTTTAATAAAAGGTTCCCAATCATTTTTCATCACAGCAAGGGGTTGCTTAATTTCAAAAGTACTCTCATTTATATTTATGGAAATATCATTTAAAGTTTTCTCCATCTTGTCTAATTTTTCAATAACCTTATCAGTTTTATCCATCATAGGAAAAATAGCCAACCCATTTATAATTCTAAAAGCTTTAATTGCATCATATTCAGAAAAGGTTTCTCCCACCATAACATCTAAAGCATGTTGATACACAGATGTAATACCAAAGTAGAAAAATTTAGGGAGAACACCCAGTTCAATTATGGGTTGCATTTTCTTGTAAGGCTCTGAAATTCTCTCCCAAGCATGTTTAAAACTCTCTCCAATATTTTGTTCAAAGGTACGAATTTCTCCTAAAGACGTCATATCTGAAGGACTAGTCATGATAACTGGGCAAAACCGAAACAAGCTTGGTGCGGGATTTTTTTTTGTGTGTTTTCGAGTTTTAGAGAAAACAAAAAGCAAAACAAGACTAACAAAAAATATACTAAGCAAGACAATAACAAATTGAAGTGAAAGGATGTGTGAAACTCCCCTAGCTGAAGCTTCCAAGTCCCCGGCAACGGCACCAGAAAAATATTGTGGCGTGTTGATGGAAGACTTTGTAGTTCGAGAAGCGTTATTCAAATCCCCGGCAACGGTGCCAGAAAAAGAGTTTGATGGCGTGGATCACACGTTCGCTGGGAAACCCCAAGAGGAAGGTATGATACAGCGCAGCAACAGTTTCCCTTGATTACAGAACCAAGGTTAGTAGGACTTGGAGAAGTCTTAGCAATGGCCAGCGAGAAAATGAGTACGGAAAGCAATTAAAATGGTTGTAAATAGTGTAGGAAAATAGGACCGGGGTCCACAGATAACTAGTGGTGTCTCTCTAGAAGATATGCATGATGGGTAAACAAATTACAGCAAGGCAATTGACAAAATTGTGGGTGCATAACAATGCTATCATAAAACAATATAGTTCACTGTTTCATCTAATATGGGCATTACGTCAAAATACATAGACCGTTATCCAACTGCATCTATGACTAATAATCCACCCCCGAGATCGCTATCTAGCATGTCTCCCAGAAGTATTAAGTTGCAAGCAACAGATCATTGCAATAAGCACTGTGCATAATGTAAGAAATGTAAATAACACAAGGCACTACTACAGAATAGCCTATCAGTGGCGCACCAAATTGGCTTTCTGTGGCGCATCCTGGAAAAAGAGGGATGCGCCACAGAATCGTCGCCACTAAATTGTATTTCTGTGGCGCATGGGCCAGATGCGCCACAGAAATGTAGATTTCTGTGGTGCATCCAGCTGCATGCGCCACAGAAATATTTTGGAAAATATTGAATCTGGAAATTCAGAAAAATTCAAAAAAAATCAAAAAATTCTGGAAAAAACAAAAAAAGAAAATATTTTGGAAAAACTTAAATATTTGAATTTTTACCAATTTTTCTGAATTTTTTGAGATGACTTCACGCTACCCATCTCAAATGATGACTTCCCGCCAAGTCACCCATCCTCAAATTGCTCCAACCCAAACACGCTTAACTTCTAAGTTCTATTCAGTTCAGCTACCCTTATGTACTCAAGTTCTTATTGATATAAATACCATATCAACCCTCTTAAGCCTTGTATGTGTATACATGTGTGTGTAGTTTATGTGTGGTAAAAAATCAAAAACTTCAAACGTTTCAAAAGCAAATCCAAATTTTAAAAAATCTAAAAAAAATTCAAAAAACCAAAAAAAATCAAAAAATCCCAAAAAAATAAAAAAATAAAAAATCCAAAAAACTCATAAAAATAAAAAAATAAAAAAATCAGAAAATTCCAAAAAAAATAAAAAAATCCAAAAAATCCAAAAAAAATAAAAAATCCCCAAAAATTGAAATTTTTTAAAAATCCCAAAAAATCAAAAAATTTAAAAAATCCAAAAATAATTCAAAAAACACTTAGAAGTTCAAAAAAACTTAGAAAAATGTTGTTGAAAGTTTTCTTGAATTTTGAATTTTTTTGAATTTTTGGGATTTTTTGATTTTTTTGGATTTTTTGAAATTTGTTGGATTTTTTGAAGTTTTTTTTGGATTTTTGGATTTTTTTTTGCACTTTTTTGGATTTTTGGAATTTTTGAAATGACAAAAAATAAAAAATTCAAGGTTTTTTCCCTCTCGTGCATGAAAAAAAAGTTATTTAAAAAAGAAGATTTTTTCTACAAAATCAAAAAAATTCAAAAAATCTTAGAAGTTAAAAAAATTTCAAAAAATTCATAAAATTCTTTTTAGAAAAATATTGTTTTTTTGCAATTTTTGAATTTTTGTATTTTTTTTGAAGTTTTCTAGATTTTTTGATTTTTTTTGGATTTTTTGAGTTTTTTGGATTTTTTGAATTTTTTTGATTTTTTCAAACTTCTGTGGCGCATATGCAACATGCGCCACAGAAAGCCACATTTCTGTGGCGCACATCCAACATGCGCCACAGAAATATGTCTTTCTGTGGCGCATATAGCTAGATGCCAAGGTGTATGTCATCAAAATTTTGAGGGCCAGCCCCCCAGGAGGAGGGTTCCTGCCAAGGTGATGTGGTATGCTCCTATAATACCACGGTTGAAACGTTTGTCCAGAAACAAAGAGCATGCCAAGTTGTTGCGATGGCACAAAGAAGACCACAAGAAGGACGAGATGGTGAGACACCCCACTGATGGGTCGCAGTGGGGAAAAATCAATAGAGAATACAAGGACTTTGCAGATGACACAAAGAACTTAAGGTTTGGTCTAAGTACAGATGGCATGAATCCTTTTGGGGAGCAGAGTTGCAGTCATAGCACCTGGCCTGTAACTCTATGTATCTATAACCTTCCTCCTTGGTTGTGCATGAAGTGGAAGTTCATTATGATGTCAGTGCTGATCCAAGGCCCGAAGCAACCCGGCAACGACATTGATGTGTACCTAAGGCCATTAATTGAATAACTTTTACAGTTGTAGGGCAAAAAAGGTGTACATGTGTGGGATGAGCACAAACATGAGCCATTTGACCTACGAGCTCTGCTTTTCGTAACCATCAATGATTGGCCTGGTCTTAGTAACCTTTCAGGACAGACAAACAAGGGATACAATGCATGCACGCACTATTTACATGAGAGTGATAGTATATATTTGGAGAAATGTAGGAAGAATGTGTACCCGGGGCATCGTCGATTTCTTCCGCCCAGGCATCTCGCAAGAAGGAGAGGCAAGCATTTCAAAGGTGACACAGATCAGCGGAAGAAGCCTGTCCGCCATACTGGTGATGATGTATTTGCTATGGTCAAGGATTTGGATCAAATAGTAACCTTTGGAAAGGGTCCTGGCAGTCAATCTGTTCCGAATGACGCTAACGGGTATGCGCCTATGTGGAAGAAGAAATCAATACTTTGGGAGCTACCCTATTGGAAAGTTCTAGAGGTCCACTCTGCAATCGACGTGATGCACGTAACGAAGAATCTTTGCGTGAACCTGCTAGGCTTCATGGGTGTGTATGGGAAGACAAAAGATACGCCGGAAGCATGGCAGGACCAGCAACATATGAAAGACCCAGACGACCTGCATCCAATGAAGACGGATAAAGGACGTCTAAATCCTGCCAGCTACGCTCTTACCAAAGAAGAGAAGGAAATATTTTTTGAAGTCCTGAGCAGTATGAAGGTCCCGTCTGGCTTCTCGTCGAATATAAAGGGAATAATAAATATGGCAGAGAAAAAAATTCCAGAACCTAAAGTCTCATGACTGCCACGTGCTTATGACTCAATTGCTTTCGGTTGCATTGCGGGGGATTCTACCAGAAAATGTTTGACTACCCATTGTGAAGCTATGTGCATTCCTCAATGCAATTTCTCACAAGGTAATCAATCCACAAATTCTACCAATGTTACAAAAGGATGTGGTTCAATGTCTCGTTAGTTTTGAGTTGGTGTTCCCACCATCCTTCTTTAATATTATGACGCATCTCCTAGTACACCTAGTCGAAGAGATTACCATTCTGGGTCCTATATTTCTACACAATATGTTTCCCTTTGAGAGGTTCATGGGAGTCTTGAAGAAATATGTTCATAACCGTGCTAGACCAGAAGGAAGCATCTCCAAAGGCTATGGATCAGAGGAGGTCATTGAGTTTTGTGTTGACTTTATTTCTGACATTAAGCCGACTGGTCTTCCTGAATCGCGGCATGAGGGGAGACTGAGTGGAAAAGGCACTCTAGGAAGGAAATCAGTAATATGTAGGGACGGGCGTTCTTTCACTCAATCACACAACACAGTTCTACAGAATTCCACCTTGCCGGCTCCGTATATCAAGGAACACAAGAATATTGTACGCTCCATCAACCCGGGGAAGCCTGACTCCTGGATTAGACATGAACACATGGAGACTTTTGGCGGTTGGTTGCAAACACATCTCAACAATAACAACACTGTTGAAGACCAGCTGTACTTGTTGTCCAGGTCACCATCTTCGACTATATGGACTTTCCAAGGGTACGAGATAAATGGGAATACATTTTACACGATCGCCCAAAATAAAAAGAGCACCAACCAAAACAGTGGTGTCTGCTTTGATGCAACAAATAACAATGGTTCAACGGACACATATTATGGTTACATAGAGGAGATATGGGAACTTGACTATGGACCTACTTTTAAGGTCCCCTTGTTTCAGTGCAAATGGGTCAACCTGACAGCAGGCGGGTTAAAGGTAGACGAGCAGTACGGAATGACAACAGTGGACCTCAACAATCTTGCGTACTTAGACAAACCATTCGTCCTAGCCAATGATGTGGCTCAGGTTTTCTATGTGAAGGACATGTCTACCAAACCGAGAAAAATAAAAAATACTCCCTCCGTTCCTTAATATAAGGTGCCTAAGGTTTTGGCATTGATATTAAGACATCAGTATTTTACATGTGGTGGATTTATTTCTCATGAAAAAAATCGAGAGATAGGAGTCTATAATAGCCACAAATTGAAAACAATACTTCAAATCCATCAGTTCCGTATTGTGACTCATTTTTGAATGGGTACAATTGTCTATAAATTGCAATACACCCTATATTTTGAAATTTTTTGCAAAACCTTAGGCACCTTATATTAAGGAACGGAGGGAGTAAGCAAGAGAATACATCAGACGATTAGCCAAAGCGCCACATAGTTCTTTCAGGGAAAAGAAACATCGTGGGAGTGGAGGACAAGACAGAAATGTTAGAAGATTATGATAAGTTTGATGAAATTCAGCCCTTCGCAGTGAAGGATGACCCAAGTCTCCTGTTAATTAATGAAGATGCTCCATGGTTATGGTGCAGAAAAAACCCAAACACTAGATGGGGATGTTGGTGATGTGTAATAATGTATTAAACCTTTTATATAACTGTGTTCTGAAAACTCAGAAGAAGTTGGAACAAAACACAAGGTTCCCCTGCATACAGCACAACGGTGGATCGTGAGTGCCTTCATATCAAATGCACCGTTGGATGTATGCAGGGAATCCGAATGATTTTTATTCGGTCGATGAACTGAAGGATTTCTAGATAGAACAAAACACACGGTTTCTCCTGCATACAGCCCAATGGTGGCTCTCGAGTGCCTGCATATCAAATGCACCGTTGGATGTATGCAGGGAATCCGAATGATTTGTATTCGGTCGATGAACTGAAGGTTTTCTAGATAGAACAAAACACACGGTTTCCCCTGCATACAGACCACAGTGTCTAGAGAGTGCCCACATATCAAATGCACCGTCGGATGTATGCAGGGAATCCGAATGCTCTGTATACCAAATGAACTACAATGAGTACACACTGAGAGTGCCGAAGATGTCCGAGAGGTGGGCTATATATAGGGTCGCGTGGCTCACGAAGTGGTCATGATAGTGCTGATCCAACAGCTCACAAGTCCTCAAAAGAAACACACACCGCTGATCCAACGACTCACAAGCACTCGAAATAAACACACCGCTGATCCAATGACTCACAAGCGTTCGAAGGAAACACACGATCTGTGTGCTTCTTCCTGATTGGGCATACTACATGCACTGATGACGATGAGCCTGCTGACACCCCAGAGTGAAAAGCCAGACTCATATGTCTACACCCTGTACCGGCATCAAAAGGGGGTAGAAAAGTGAAACAGAAAATATGCAAAAAATATTAGTTAATGTATTTTTAATTGAAAACTAGCAAGGTGGCTCTCGCAAATGCGAGGGCATCACATATAGTTCGTCTAAATGGTTAAATTGTTTCTTATTTATCTTATGTGGTTATTTTTTCCTCCTATGCACACATAGCGTCATTGTGACATACACGCAGTTTTAGACATGGTTACAAGAATAACGGTATAAGACCTTTAGTTTTAATATGATTAAATTATAAAAATAAATAAAAAGTGGATTTTTGAAAAATAATAATAACCTGGTTATACTGCTAGACTTAAGTTAAAAGGACACTAATAATAACACATAAGCGACATGCATGCCTGCTAGATCAGCTATCTCGAGTTTTCTAGCGTAGGTCTACGACTCTACGCATCTATGTCGTTTTGTGTAGATTAATAAATAGTAATCTCGTATGACTATTTCTATCCTCATTTAAAAAAAGTATGATTGTGGTTAAATTCTTGATTGCAGAAATAATTTGGTCCATCTTTTTGGAAATATTTCAACTTTGTATGTTTATGTTTCCAATAGTACAAATTGTTCGACGGATCATTATATGGTAAAATTGAGCTTCCTATAGGCTAGTTTTTTTATAGGAGTCAATCTTATATTTATTCACTGCACTATACATTAGTTGTTATGTGTATAGTTATCAACAACATGTTTAAATCAGGTATCACATATACTTGATAAGTCCAATTAGTAAATATTTTTTTATGTGAGAACGTCCTATGTGCGACTATGATATAGTATCAGTTGTGATTTATCTAACCATTGTAAGCAAGATAAACATGTGTTTTGTGATATTTTTACGTATGGTTATGCGATCTATTTAAGTATAGTTATTACTATGTGGCCTATGTCGTCTGCTTATGAACGGATATGTCGATTTAGCGAATGAAGTTTGTGTACGTACGTTTATGTAATTCTAATAGTTATGATCTAGTTTGGTATACTTGCTAAGATCAAATGGATGTGATATGTTTAGTAAAACTATGAATATGATATGAATGCATTTTCCTAACTGATGTGATGTGCTTAGATACAAAGAGTTGTGATCTACAAATGAAAGGATGGTTTATTTTAAGAATTTCCAGTGCACTTCTCTAATAAAACGATAGTTTTCTACGTGATGTGGTACCAATTTGTGAGGTAAATTGAAATTTACATTCTTGGTTGTTCCTACCAGATGTACCTGTATAAAAGTCTATCTATTGGGGTTCAAATCGTGATGAAGTTCCTTGATAATGTTGTCCAATTGATATATAGGTGATCAATCGAATGGAATGGAAATATAAATTTATCAGTGCAATGAAACGGTGATATAATTGATTTGTACTTTCTTTTTATTATTTTCCTTCCTCATGTTTACTTGCTTTGTTCTAAGATAAGTTACATTTTATAATGGACGATCTTCATGGTGAAATTTTGAAAATTATATCGTATATAAATATGTTATAAATAAGTATAGAATTAAGCCATATTTATATTTTTGGTTCGCTAAATATCTCCAGCTTATTATATTGTTTCTGTCTTAACAGGTTTTAGATCTCGCTTACATGTATTTATTATGTCACATACCATCACTCTGCAGCTTTGTTGCAAAGTTCTAACCTCTTAAGTTGTCGATTTATTGAGTCATTGAAATTACATGCACTCTTGATTCAGCTATGTCATAGGAAAGATATATAAATAATTCTAAAAAACTCATATTTTGTGAAGAAGGCATAAAATGTACTGATTAGTCACTTGTTTAGATAGGTCCAAACATTCAATTTCATCCAACATGAGTCAATTTTGTGAAGAAAGGTGCTTTGCATGTTGTTTAGGGATTATATTAGTAGGATTCCTCGTCAATTTTCTTGTATCTATCGAGTGTGTTATGTTTAAATTGGTCTGACTATGGTTCGGCGTAACATGCGTATTTCTTGTAATGAAACTAATATTTAGGATCCACGAAATAACAATTGGATGTTGCAAGAAACATAATTATCTAGCATAGATCGTATACGGAGATGCTATCACTTCATACTATGATTGTATCGTCTATCGTAGCACAACTTTGCCTTGCACCACATTCTATCTAGCTAACATGTCCTGAATTTCTTCTCAATTATTTTTTCTTTTCACGTCTCATCAGCTAAAACTTGGCCGGCCTGCGTCACGCGATGATGATCTCCTTGGCCGGCGTACATTGGATTAATGAATTTTATCTTTGTCCACCTAACAGGAAATCGGGATTCGTAACACATCTTTACCTTGCACGGTTGCACCACGACCTACCTAGCTACCATGGTTAATTAGTTTTTTCTTTTCTTTTGGAACACACGCACCATGTCCTACCATATCAAGAAACTCTGCTTTTCACGTCTCATCACCTATGGAGGTTTGCTTCTGAATTTGGCGTGGACAGTTTTTACGATATAAAACGTGTCAAACTGGGTCGGTACGTTATATCAGTGTTATCTCTGGTTAAATCATAACCGCAAGTTTTGGATCTAACTACTAAAATTAATTCGGATGATGTGGCTCAACATGGTGCTTCTATTAGACATCCTTATATTGCTTTTAATATATAATAGATGACAAAATGGTTAATAGTTTGAATAGTTAGAATAATTATTTTAGAAAACAAAAAATGTTTTTGATTAGTTATTTAAACTCAAATACTTTTCATGTTGAAATTTTTGTCAGATTCAAAAGTATGCAGAAGTTATTCAAATTCACTTTGAAACACTTGTCACAGAAAATTTGGGCCTTTGCGCGTAAAAAAAACACCATTAGTCCCGGTTGAAGCCACCAACCGGGACAAAAGGGGCATTTGCGCGCGCCCTTTTTGGCTTCCACCGAAAACACCTCTAGTCCCGGTTGGAGCCACCAACCTGGACTAGAGGACACCCTCTAGTCCTGGTTCGTGGCTCCAACCGGGACTAAAGGTCCCTGGGTATAAATACCCAGGGCCTCCTCCCCGGTTCGAGCCACGTACCGGGACACAGAGCCATGACTTCCCCGTTCGCGTCGCCGCCGTCGTCCTCCTCCGCGCCGCCATCGTCGTCGTCGTCCGCGCCGCCTACGTCGCTCCTCCGCGCCCGCGCCGCCGCCGTCCTCCTCCTCCGCGCCGGCGCCGCCCAAGGTTGGTGAAATTTTAGAAATTTTAGGTGAAATTTTAGAAATTTTAGGTGAAATTTTAGAAATTTAGGGTAGATTACTTAGGTAGATTTTAGAAACCCTTAGAAATTTGTTTTTAGTTTATTGTCTCGCCAACGATGTCCCTGTTGGACCAGAGGGGCGATGTCCGGGACTGGGCTCCGCCGGGCTGGCACTGGGAGGTACTTCCGGGACGCGCAGCTTGGTGAGGAATCCGGGTGACGTCGTCGACCCGGATCTTCTTTGGTGGCAATCACGTGGGCCATGCTCGGTGCAGAGGGAGCCGGCCCCCGAGGAGGTGGTACGTCGCCGTATCAGGGAGGAGGACGCGCACGTTCGTCGCTACATGTATTTTTTGGATAGGCAGTATAGCAATACCTGGTAGTTTCTTCAGAGGGTTCCTTATCACGTGAGCTATGACCCTGTGAGGGTTCCTTCTCTTTGGATGCGCAGCGCCGACGGCTAAGCACCTTGCGGCTCAGGACCCGGTCGAAGTTAGTTTGAGAGGTTCATGCATGGGAGATGTATTAGTGATATTATTCGTGATGTATTAGGGTTAAATAAAAATGGACCCGAGCTATGTAACTGGATTATTCTAGATGTAAGGGCGAGTTTGGTTCATGGGAGATGTATTAGTGATACTATTGCATATTTGATCAATGTTGCTTTTGTAAAGTGAGGAAAATAGTGTTCCCTACTTTGAATTATTTTGCTAATGCAAACATTGTTTTATCTTTCTTTTGTAATAGTTAATCAACGGATCACTTCAACTACAGAGACAATGAAGTGGCCATTTTCGCCATTGTACAGCAATCCGAGGTTGGAGCAGAAGTCGCTGGAGCAGAAGACAGTGGAGCAGGAGACGGCTCACAGTTTCTGAATGAGTCCGGTCCGGGAATGGAGCTGGAACGAAGAGACGAAGCGCAAACGAGCATCGAGTGCGATGATGACTCGCAAATTGATGGACATCCGCAGTCTGGCAAGGTATATTAAGCCTCTGGTGATCAGATGCAATAATTGATTTGTATATATATGTATTAACGAATGTTTCTTGTTTTAGACCTCCGCATCGACCCAATCTGGTAGAAGTAAACGAGGCCATGCCAAAGGGATGGGCGAAGATGCGCACCTCCGAATTGAGCTCGTCTCTCCAGAGGGCAAACCGTTGCTTCCCGAGGCGAACGCAAATAAGTTTGTGCATCAATGCGGAGTTATTGTTAGGGACAACGTCCCGATCAGCGTTCAGGAATGGAATAAGCCAAAAAAGGTAGAGGGAGTTAGTTATGTCGACAATAGATCGAAGAAGATGCTTTGGGCCAAGCTCATTGCACATTTCACCCTACCGGTCTTCGATGATGAAGTAAAGACAAATGCCATGAGGGACTTAGTCAAGCATTTCGCTCTTAAGAAGATGGCTGAACAATTTAATAATTACAAGAACAGATTATACCATGCGTATGTCAAAGATAAGAAAGTTCCAGATTTCACTGGCACACTAGAGAGGCAGCGGGCTCACTGGGACTCATTTCTGGAGTACAAGAATTTGGAAGTAGCTAAGCAAAGGTTGGAAAAGAATAAGGAAAATGCAAAGAAAAAGAAATATCACCATAAGCTGGGGACAGGTGGCTACAGAAGTGCCGAGCCTAAGTGGGATCAAGATGAGGCCGCCATGCATGAAAAAGGGATCATTCCAGCTACAGAGGCCTGCCCCATAGGGCAAGAAATTGGATACTTGGGCATGGGGCGGAGTATGACATGGAAACAGGGGAGCTAAAAATGATGAAAAGAAAGAAATTTCTATACCCCAGAAAGAAATTGTTGAAGCAATCGTCGAGGTTCAAGAGGGAAAGTTTATTCCCGATAGAGAGAACGACGAGCTGACAATGGCCCTCGGGAATCCTGAAAAATCAGGACGAACACGAGGCTTTGGACCTAGTGTGCCGTGGAAGATTGGGTTTCCCGAGGACCGTGAATCTTATTGAAGCCGAGCAAGAGCAAAGAAGAGGAAGGAGCAGGATGAGAAAGACCGGTTGAACAACCTAGAAAGAGCGAACGAGGAAATACTTGCTATCGTAAAGCACCAACAGAAGCAAATAGAGGAATTGCGCGAGCAAGGGCCAACTCATCAGCTACAGCAAGATAGTCAAGGCGGCCCATCTCAGCAGAGAAGCAGCGTGGCTTCCACGGGGGTTGGTGTTGATGAGGCACCGATGGATCACTACCCCGTGGATGATATCATGGATAAGACAAGTTGTGAGCTACATGTGGGAGTGAGGAACTTATCCTTGAAGGCGACGGACGGCTATGCTTTAACTTGTGAATCTACAGTACTGTGGCATTGCAATGAGATTGCAGATGGCTATGGTCGTGTCGACGTGGATCAACTTGTACCGGGATATTAATCACTGGAGCTTGACATCCCTGGAGCTGATGATGAGAGGACACTGGGAGACGTCAGGGGTGGTATCATTCTATGGCGCAAGAAATACATCGTGTTTCTAGGCTCGGCGCCAAGGCCACCATCGTCTCCTCCGAGTCGCACAAACCTGGTAGCTTAGTTGGTTCCACCTGCGAGAAAATTTCACCACCTCCAAGTCCACATGATGACAAGAGGGACGACCACCACAACACGAGTCCATCTCGATCTCCGCCGCCGCATCAGCCGACTCCGTCCTCTCCGCCCACTAAGGCTCAGGGCCAAAACGGGAAGCGCACCGCTTCGTCGATGGGTAACCGACGCGGACCCCGAGAGGAGCCCCTCCCAAGAGTACCGCCGAAGTAGTAGTGCCAGCGGGAAAAAAGACGTTGCCAAGCTCGGAGAATAGGCAAAACAGTCGATCTCCCCGCTCAAGGTGTTACCCACTGATCAGGGCTTCGCGGCGGACATTGCTATACCACCCAGTATAAGCTACGCAGCGGAATTTGCTGCAGAAGATGGTATTACTCTTTCTCAACTAGATGGCGGAGATATCCCCGAGTTGGATGCAGAATTATGGAAATGGGAATACGGGAAGTCTCTGCTGCCACCTGATCAGATCAAGCTTCTACCAACACAAATGCGAAAACTGCATGACTGGTACTTGAAAGTCACAAAGGAAGAGCGAATAATGATCCTTGTGAAAGTTACAGAAGAGCATTACATAGGTGCAGACCAGGTACAAATTTATCTTAAAGAACTCTATATGTTATACAAGCTTGACGCCCTCGACTTGAGTCTCGTCAGTACCTATTGTCTGTAAGTGATTCAATTCATTTATTTATATAATAAAGTCTCTAGCTCAGCTCGTTCATTGCCTGTAATTTATGCACTACGCTATTATGCAGAATGAAGAGTGATGAATGTGACCAAAAAACAATCTTTGACATTGGGTTCGTTGACCCAAAACGAATTAATGAAAAATTGCTATGGGACTTTGCCAAGGAAACGGAGGACAACTTGCTAAGGTTCATACAAAGGCAACATTACAAAAAGAAGATATTGTTTCCTTACAACTTCGAGTAAGAGTGTTACTGTCTTGTACACATTAATTTTTGCTTACTCGATGTTACGTGTAACTGATGAGTTACTGGCGTATATAAACATGCGCAGCTTCCATTACATTCTGCTAATCATTCAAGTTGACTCTGGAAGAGTTGAAATCTATGACTCATTCGTGAAACCCGAAGAGAAGTACAAAAGCATTATAGATGCGCTCCAAAAGTAATTTCAATCATTATCGCACTATATCGGTCTCTTTTGTTCATTTCCTGAGATATCAAGTAACTAATAACTCATTTATTCATTTTTTGCCAGGCAGGATTTGGAAAATTTTCACCAAGAGGACACATGGTGAATTTAAAGAGGAGCTTAGTTTTCATCATGTCAAGGTAAGTAGTACGAGCTAGGTCCGTGCATCTCTTTAATTCTAATTTCAATACCATTATATCATGTTTGATTATTATTTGATTGAATTATAGTCTCGTAAAGTGCGAGAGGCAGCCACCGGGGAGCAATTTGTGTGGATACTTCGTTTGCGAGTGGATTCGCGGGGAGGCCAGTGAGCAGAATGCAGCGACATTTTTAGAAGTACGTGAACAAATATATTCACAATTTTATTTTATTATCATCAATTGTGCTGAGTGTCATTCATAATTTTTGTTATGATGATTGATATTCATATTGATCTCCTTCTTTTATAGTTGGATAAAATGTGGAGGATTCTGCAACCAAAGAAGCGCTTTGTAGCAATTTAAGAGAAAATTGCGGGATTTTTTATGGACCATGTCATAAACCCAAAGGGAAAATACAATGACACCGAATAGACGGGCTGTAGTCCCGGTTATGATCTCCATGTAATCGAATAGACGGGCTCTAGTCCCGGTTATGATCTCCATGTAATCGAATAGACGGGCTCTAGACACGGTTGTGATCTCCATGAAATTAATTAAATGATTGAATTCTTATAAAGAATAAAGTGTATTTTTATTAGATAGATATTTCTTTTATGAACATTTGATATGCTATATGTATTTTTCTAATTTTTAATTAATTAACCGTATATTTTGCAAGATTGATCATAGTATTAAATATTCAATAAGGCGGGAATAAAAAAAGACAGAGCCAGAGGCTGCCACGTGGGAACTTCTCTAGTCCCGGGTCGTATTACGAACCGGGACTAAAGGTCCTCGACCACGCGCTCAGGCAGCGGCCACGTTGGGAACTCTTTTGTCCCGGGTCGTAACTAAACCGGGACTAGAGGGGGGCTAGAGGTCCTCCCGACCCGGGACTAATGACCTTGTGTGCACGTGGGCCATTGACGTGGAGCAATGCAGTTCCCGGACCGGAGGTGAAGACGACCTCTTCCTACCCACCTCGTCACCATGAACGAAACTCCCCCCGGAAGCTGGAGAAGACGACCGCGCACGCTCGTCCGGAGACCTGCACGACAAAGCACACGACTTACCTTCGGGGTTAGTTTCCTCGGATGGGTGTTCCCAGAATCCCGATGCCGGCATCGGATAGCCGACGTCCTCCCAGAATTCCTGCAAGATCACTGCCCTAGGCTTGATCGGACGACGAACCACCGTTGACCAGCCGCCTCCCTGATCCTCCTCCTCCAGCACCCGTAGGGCGGATTGAGAAGCTACATCCGCCGCCTACTAGAGATCTTCCTCCTCCATGGGAGATAGGACGGAGAACCTCGATCCGCTCTCATCGGTCTCAGGAGAAGACAGAGATCCAGGCGCGAGCGTGAGCCTTCGCCGCCGGTGACCGGCCGCCGGTGTCATTGCCATCAGCTAGTAGGTAAACTCAACTGGGCTCTCAATCCCTGTCATCGCCATCAGCCGGACGGACGGACGGTATGCTAGTAGTTACGTTTGCTCAGCTACCTTAGCTAAATCTTGTATTGCGAACACGACCCTTGATCTTCACATCACTTGATTACCGAGACAACTAAACGTCACTCAATTGAGCTTGACAGAGGTTAATCTTTGGTCCATGTCCAGAGCAGGGTATGGAATAACGGCACCGGCTCGTCAGACGAAATGTAAGTACTACTCCGTCCGTTCCTAAATATAAGATGTTTCAGATCTCTCACGTGTTGACTAGATGTGGAGGTAAACGAGTGAACATACACACTAAAACATGTCTAAATACATATTGACACATGTGAATGTGGACAAAATCTGAAACATCTTACATTTCAAAACGGAGGGAGTATATGGTATACCTATGTAGAGTTCTGTTTTCAGCACACTGAAAATACGCGTGTCAGAAATGGCGAAAGACCAAAGAAAACAGTAGCTTCCGGTTCCTTTGTTTCGAAGCAAACAACAATGTACTATGTACTCTCTTTTTTATGTTAATGAAAAAAATTGTGTAGATATGAAATATTTTATGACATTTTCAAAATTAGTAGGTAGACTCTTTTTTATTATTATAAGCATTTTAATAAAAATTATGACAAGAATTAGCATTGTTTGAAGGATAAGGCTATAGTTACTATTACCCACCAAAGTTGTTCCTATAAACATTGTTTTTAAAATTATTTCTAGCAACAAAGTTGATGTTAACTTGATTTTTTTTGCATTATTATGATCTGTAGAAATTCTTTTAAAAGCAAGCATAGACATGATCATATCAACCTTTTAACTGAGAGACGAGATCTTGTCAACAAAATTTACCATCTTACCAGTTGGATCTTGTTCGGTATGACATTGAGAATAATTAACCATCGTATCATCTAGGAGCTTAATGGCTGCTGCCAAAATAGTGGACATAAAGGTCCCTCATGCTGCCGAATCTAGTAGGTTTCTTGACATAAAATTCAATCCTATATAAAATGTTTGAAAAACCATGCAAATTGTTAAGTCGTGAGTGAGACAATATTTAACCATGGCTTTAATTCTCTCCCACACTTGGGCAACATGTTCAGTATCAAGTTGTTTAAATTTATAATATTATTTCTAAATTGTATAATTTTAGTAGGGAGGATAGTCTATTTCCAATAAAAGCTCTTTTACATTTTTAATCCATAAATTAATATAATTCTTTAGCTCCACCTCTTAATAAAAAGGGAAAAAAAGTTTCAGTTTCACAATGTCTCTTTGTACTTCTTTATATTTTTCATGTATGTGTTGTCTTGCAGTTTGTTCTTATTTGAGTCCTCATCGTAACTTTGTACGACCGATGTTGCTCACCTAATGGAAAGGTCTGGATCCTTAGGGAACCAACCAGTGTAAAAAAAACAAAAATAGATGGCACACCCGATGGGTACTAGTTACGTTTGCTTAGCTAGCTTAGCTAAATCTTGATTTGCGAGCACGAGCCTTGATCTTCGCATCATTTGATTCGTGAGACTTGATTAGTGAGACGATTGACGTCACTGCATACGCAACAGAGCTCGACCCTCGACGGAGGTTAATCTCAGGTCATGTGCAAAGCAGCAGGGTAGTGAATAACGGCACCGGCTCATCGCTCATCGGACGAAAATGTAGAGCTAAATAAAGGCTGACGAGGCCGATACCAACTGCATACGCAACTGAACTATACCGGTACGAAAATACGTATGTAGAGTCCTGTTTCAGCACCCTGAAACTGCGCGCGTGTAGAGACAGTAGTTGTTTTTTTCATGGTATATATATAATACGTGTACTTTTTTTTTCATGGGTACGTCCGCTTCCGAACCCAGGTGGGCCCTCATAATTCCAGAGCTCTACAAATACTCCCCAGAAATGCTAGACTCGTTCCACCCGAAACATTTCACAGTTCACACCACCATGGCCCGCCTGGCTGCCACCGCCGTGCTCCTCCTCTGCCTCCTGACCGTCATCAGCTGCCGCGTCCTCGAGCCGGAGCCCGAAACTGCCGTCGCCATCTCCGACGAGCTGACCCAAGCCGATCTCGCCGTCCCACACGAGAGGAACCGTGTTGAGGCGATCCCGAGTTTGCCAACCGCCACGGTGGTGGATGCCATTCTCCGGCTTCCTTCCCACCGTCGCCCCTGCAGCCGAGGCGAGGCCCGCGTCTTCCCTGCTGTCTTGCCCGAGGAGCCCAGGGAGGCGGTGGTGGAGGTGGAGGCTGTCGCAGAGCCTGACCCTGACTCGCGCCTAGACGCCGACGGCAAGGCGAAGCCGTTCCATGGCAACGAGGAGGAGAACGAGTTGGTGAAGGCGTGGAAGAGGGAGATGCTGAGGAGGTTCCGGGGCCATGGGCACGGCCTCCGTTTCCACCACGATCACCACCACTACGAGCGTGCCGTGGAGAAGGACGACGGCGAGCACCCGGAGCAGCAGGACAAGGAAGAAGGCGTGGGGGATATGCACGTCAAGATGTTCAGCCGCGACTTCCACCACCACAACCACGGCGACGAGGAGGAGCGGGAGGAGACAGCGATGAAGCACCACTACTTCCACCACCACCACAACCACGGCGATGAGGAGGATCAGGAGAGGAAGCAACACTACTTCCGCCACCACCACGACGGCGACAGCAAGGTTGACGATGTGGAAGAACTGGCGAGGAGGCTGAGCAAGGCGATCATGAGGAGGAGTTTCAGCCGCGGCAGCATCCGCCGGCACCACCGCCACCACCACGCGGAGGAGGGCGGCGTGAGGAAGTGGTTCAAGGGCCTCATGAACATGCACATGTTCTAGACATATACGCGCATATCGTTGGCGGCTGCTGATTGATTTTGCCGTCCGATTACATCGTTTCCTTGTGGTCTGCGCCGTGCGCGGTGGAGGGACTCTATCATTTCGTTTCCTGTATTGGTGTTCTACTTCCTTGTGACTTGTGAGTCTTGTGAGATTGTACGATCGAGTAGCAGTCTGATATGTTTTGTTCAGAATAACTTTAAATTGTCTTCTGGTGTACGTGTACACGTTGACCATTATTATTATTATTATTATTATTATTATTATTATTATTATTATTATTATCATTTTGTGGATCCTTATCAACCTAGCATGCTCGTCTTGTTTTTCATGTGCACTAGTCTGCTCCTTGTGCTTTTTCATAGCCATCGAGTGAGTGAAGCTCATCTTGTTCTGCACAAGGAAGCCATTCTACTTTCGATCCTCTCGTCTGAGAAATTCTGTCCCTCTGGGCGAATTACTAGCAGCTGATTTCGACAAGGAATGCATCATCAATTGCATGCTTAGCTAAATCCTACTTGCAGAGTTATTACGAACTTACTTTTCGCCAACCATGTAGTAGCATTTGTGACTGTGAGCGCTTTCATGTTCCTTCAGTTGGTGTTCCTTTATATTTCTTCTTCTGCGAAGGAGACGTACGTTTTGTCCTTTCATTCCGGGGTCTACTAACTCACTGTCAAGGTTGATGTAATTGAACAACAGAAGGTAACAAGCAAGTCTGCAAATTTGTTAATACTAAGGGATATGGAAACACTTCACATGCATCGATCAGTGTTTTCGTCTATTGTGTCCAGTCTGATGATGTACGTATATTACTTTATTACCCGGTATAAACAAATGTGTGATGAACGTTGATAGAGTCTTAACTTTATTTAGTGTCGACGCTCCAATCAACGACAGATACAGTGCACTGCAAGTATGCAAAATTGCAAATGCATGACGAGCGTCGATAGGTAGCATTTCATCAGTACACGCGTTACTATATTTCGAAGCTTGCGTGACGCGCGATGTACTTTACTAGTCGAATGCAGTCACTGCGTACGCAATTGAATTGGACAAACCAACCACAGTTGGTACCCGGCCAGCTTGTATACTCTGTACAAATTAGTCTATCTCTAGCGTCTCATCATGTCATGCACACAATTGTCAGTTGTCATGAACCTGAACGGGCAGGTGGGTGTGATCGATATTCCATAGACTGAGAGCTCTATTATGGTACACAGATCGAATTGCTAATCTTAACAGCTTGAGTCCGCCGATCATATCGCCTCGGGCTGCGTCTACGAGAGGTAGGTGTGGTACAAGCTGCTCTTGAGTCCGACGATCATATCGCCTTGGGCTGCGTCTACGCGAGGGAGCTGTGGTACAAGCTGCTTCGTCGCGGCAACTTACTCCAGGTAGTGCCGACAACTGATGCGAAGTTGATTGAGTTGTGGCCGGACGGGCGTCTCTGTGTGCCACGGCAGAGTAGGAAAGGCTTCGATTCCCTTGTCCTCCTCAGGCCTTGTTTACTTCAGGCCTTGTTTACTTCTAGTGTATTTTAGGGGATTGGAGGGGATTATCCCGGGTCCTCAAAAATCCCCACTAGTTTGTTTACTTCTAGTGTATTTTAGGGGATTAGAGGGGATAATCCCTAGATATCCCCACCAACCATCTTATTTTTGCCCAAAACAAAAACTCTAGTCCATGCTAGTGTATTCTAGGGGAAGAGTATTTGTGGGGATTAGGTGTTCACCAAATCCCCTCCCATCCCCACTCTTCCCATCCACTAGAAAACTCTTGAAGTAAACAAGGCCTCAAGAGTTTTCTAGTGGATGGGAAGAGTGGGGATGGGAGGGGATTTGGTGAACACCCAATCCCCACAAATACTCTTCCGTTACAATACACTAGTATGGACTAGAGTTTTTGTTTTGGGCAAAAATAAGATGTTTGGTGGGGGATATCTAGGGATTATCCCCTCTAATCCCCTAAAATACACTAGAAGTAAACAAACTAGTGGGGATTTTTGGGGACCCGGGATAATCCCCTCCAATCCCCTAAAATACGCTAGAATTAAACAAGGCCTCATAGTGTGGTCCCTCTGGAAGGAGAGGAATGCTAGGATCTTCCAGCAAGCTGAGGCGACGACGGCTACTCTCTGTGACAAGATCGCCGAAGAAATCGAGTTCTGAAAGCTCTTCGGTGCTGTAGGGCTGGGCATCATTTGGAGATAAGTCCATAGTTGTGATGTCGGGCGCTGTCACTTTTTTTGCCACGGGTGTTGCCCACTTTTTTCTGCGGCTATGTAACCGCATCTCTGATGCCGGATTCACTGTAGTTTCTTTCTTTCTATCTAATGCATTCGACAAGCAAGCCTTTTTGTGTGTTCGCAAAAAAAAAACTATCTATCTTGCTGATTTTGTGTGCACATGGGCTAGCGGTAGTACCACGTGATGGGCTGGTACATAATACTAACTCTGATCCTTAATAAGTGTCACGGTTTTATAATAACCGTAGTTCAAAAGTGTGACACTTAGTTTAGATCGGAGGGAGTAGTTTGGGTCTATCGTTGGCCGTTTTGCTACAACAAGTGGTTCCCTAAGGAATTAATCTTCTATATACTATATCTAAATCGCTAATCCCCACTAGTAGAAAAAAGGTCAATAGTCCCGGTTGGAGAGAGCCTTTAGTCCCGGTTCCCCAACCGGGACTAGTAATCCGGGACTAAAGCTAGTTCCGGTTGGGACTCCAACCGGGACTAATGCCGACGTCACGTGGCCCCTCCGCTGCCGTCGGGCCCATGAGCTTTAGTCCCGGTTCGTAATATGAACCGGGACTATTGGCCGAAATTTTTTGTTCACAAATTCCGGAAAAAGGTTTAATTTTGTAGAATCAATAATGCTTATTCTGTATCATAAAAATATGAATAAAATACTAAAATGTTCAGAAAAGTAAGACCTATTTGATTATGTAAAAAAAATGAAATTAAAATACCAAAATGTAGAATCAATATGGGGAACCACTATATATTAAACATCATCGTCACACATATATTACACACACGATCGTCGTCACATCTTTTTTACACTCGATCACCTTGTAATATAAACACATCATCTTCTACTTTCCGCATATGCATTAGAATCAGTATAGTATTCTCCATTCTTATTTAGGACCTCTGCATCTACGAATCCGGCAATTTCTTTCTGGATTGCTCGTACACGATCCATTGGTAGAAGGCCGTCTCGCAACCGTTCGATCTAATTAAAAAAGTGGTCAATATATATGAATGAAGCTAAACAAAATTGATGGAAATAAACAAAAATTGTGAATATTGCATACTCACTTCAAGTTGTTTTAAAATTCTGCCCTTCTCACAACACGTCTGACGAAAGTCTCCATGTGTTTTTGTTTAATCCAGGAGTCAGGATTCCCTGAGTTTTTGGAGCGTACACTATTCTTGTGTACCTCGATATACGGAGCCACGAAGGTGGAACTTTGTAGAACTGTGTAGTGTGCTTGAGTGAAAGAATGCCCGTCCCTACATATCATTGCTTTCTTTCCTAGCGTGCCTTTTCCACTAAGTCTCCCCTCATGCCGCGATTCAGGAAGACCAATCGACTTAATGTCGGGAATAAATTCAACACAAAACTCAATGACATCCTCTGTTCCATAGCCTTTGGAGATGCTTCCTTCTGGCCTAGCACTGTTATGAACATATTTCTTCAAGACTCCCATGAACCTCTCGAAGGAGAACATATTGTGTAGAAATACAGGACCGAGAATTGCAATCTCGTCGACTAGGTGAACCAGGAGATGCGTCATAATATTGAAAAATGATGGGGGGAACACCAACTCAAAACTAACAAGATATTGGGCCACACCCTTCTGTAACCTTGTCAGACTTTCTGGATCGATTACCTTCTGAGATATTGCATTGAGAAATGCACATAGCTTCACAATGGGTACTCGAACATTTTCCGATAGAAGCCCCCTCAATGCAATCGGAAGCAACTGCGTCATAATCACGTGGCAATCATGAGACTTCAGGTTTTGAAATTTTTTATCTGCCATATTTATTATTCCCTTTATATTTGACGAGAAGCCAGCCGGGACCTTGATACTGCTCAGGCACTCAAAAAATATTTCCTTCTCTGCTTTCGTAAGAGCGTAGCTGCTTAACTAATGACGCCCTTTATCCGTATGCTTGTTGTTTGGGTCTTTTATACGCTGCTGGTCCTCCCTTGCTTCCGGTGTATCTTTTCTCTTCCCATACACGCCGAGGAAGCCTAGCAGGTTTACGCAAATATTTTTTGTCACGTGCATCACGTCGATTGAAGACCGGACCTCTAGGACTTTCCAATAGGGTAGCTCCCAAAATATAGATTTCTTCTTCCACATGGGCGCGTGTCCGGTAGCGATGTCTTTCGGAACAGATTGACCGCCAGGACCCTTTCCAAAGATTACTTCTATGTCCTTGACCATACCAAATATAACATCACCATCAGGGAGCTTAGGCTTCTTCCCGTGATCTGCCTCACCATTGAAATGCTTTCCTTTCTTTCTTACGGGGTGACTGCCTGGAAGAAATTGACGACACCCCAGGTACACGACCTTCTTACATTTTTCCAAATATTTACCTTTAGTCTTATCTAAACAGTGCTTGCATGCGTTGTATCCCTTGTTTGACTATCCTGAAATGTTACTAAGAGCATGCCAATCATTGATGGTTACGAACAACAACGCTCGTAGGTCAAATTCCATCTGTTTGTGCTCATCCCACACACGTACACCTGGTATGGCCCACAACTGCAAAAGTTCATCAACTAATGGCCTTAGGTACACATCAATGTCGTTGCCGGGTTGCTTCGGGCCTTGGATGAGAACTGACATCATAATGAACTTCCGCTTCATGAACAACCAAGGAGGAACGTTGTAGATACATAGAGTCACGGGCCAGGTGCTGTGACTGCAGCTCTGCTCCCCAAAAGGATTCATACCGTCTGTACTTAGACCAAACCATAAGTTCCTTGCGTCACCTGCAAAGTCCGGGAACTCTCTCTCGATTTTTCTCCATTGAGACCCATCGGCGGGGTGTCTCAACTTCCCGTCTTTCTTACGCTCTTCTTTGTGCCATCGCAACAACCTGGCATGCTCTTTGTTTCTGAACAGACGTTTCAACCGTGGTATTATAGGAGCATACCGCATAACCTTAGCAGGAATTTTCTTCCTGACGGGCTCGTCATCGCCCTCAACATCACCAGGATCATCTTGTCTGATCTTGTATCGCAGTGCATTGCATACCAGATATGCATCCAAATTCTCGTACTCCTCACCACGGTAAAGGATGCAGTCATTGATGCATGCATGTATCTTCTGCACATCTAATCCTAGAGGGCAGATAGCCTTCTTTGCTTCGTACGTAGTCTCGGGCAGTTCGTTATCCTTTGGAAGCTTCAGCTTCATTATTTTCAGTAACTTTTCAAATCCCTTGTCAGATAAACCAGTCTCTGCCTTCCATTTCAGCAATTCCAGTGTGGTACCGAGCTTTGTGCTGCCATCTTCGCAATTTGGGTACAACAACTTTTTGTGATCCTCTATCATGGCCTCCAACTTCAGCTTCTCCTTTTCTGTATCGCATTCTCGTTGTACATCGGAAATGACCCGACCAAGACCATCAGCATGCTCATCTGGCGTCCGTTGTTCTTAACCTCCTTCTTCTTCATTGTCTTCCATCGCAGTATCACCGTATTCTTCAGAGAACATACGATAGTTCTCATCATCATTTTCTTCTTCATCGTCTTCCATCATAACCCCTCTTTCTCCATGCTTGGTCCAACAATTATAGCTGGGCATGAAACCTCTCCGAAACAGGTGGCCTTGAAGGGTTTTCAAGGAAGAGTGCTCCTTAATGTTCCAACAGTCCACACATGGACAAGGCATAAAACCATCCTCTTTGTTTGTCTCAGCCACATGGATAAATTTATGCATGCCTGCAAGAAAATCGGAACTGCATCGATCGCCGTACAACCATCGCCGCCGGGCATCCATCTGCATATCATATAATTAAGTTTATCAAATACAATTAGAATACATGTTCAATACTGAAATGACCACCGTATATCGACACATGCAAAATTTGTATCAATTACAGATGAAATTAAAAGACAAAGCTAGGTTGGTAATTAACCTCGATCGATCGGAGGAAAGAGAGAGGACAAAGCCTAAGGGTGGCTCGGGCACGTCATATCATTTTGTGTGAACTGAAATGTGGCTCGGGCATTTCATCGAACACCTCTAGTGCATAGCAAAGGAAAACAAACTAGCACCCACCTCTCACACCTCCTAGCAGAAAAAAATAGAGGAGTAGAAGCTGGCTGCTGGCTTTTATAGGCAGGGGACTATTAGTCCCGGTTCGGGCTACCAACCGGGACTAATGCTCTGCCGGAGCTTTAGTCCCGGTTGGTAGCCCGAACCGGGACTAATGCCCCCAGCCCAACCGGGACTATTGGCCCACGGCGCTGTGGCAGGTCGAACCGGGACCAATGCCTGGCATTGGTCCCGGGTGGTGTTCCAACCGGGACTAATGGCTCTCCAGCCCCCTTCCGAAAGCCTCATTTTCTACTAGTGCCCACTACAAGGAAGTCTCTCAACATGCGGTCTATCCACCTCAGCAACCTACCATATAAGCTAATTTTGTGTTGTAGACCCTCCCGCATGGCTCCTCAATTTGATGAAGCCATGCCATCCACCATGTCATCAATTGTTCATGTTTTTCAAAACATACCACTCCATTAGGCCGGTCACAATAGGGAGTAACATCGACTAGTAACATGCTTATGTTACTAGTCCATGTTACTACCTCCACAGTGGGTAGTAACATGTATGTAGTATCATATTTATTAGCTTCTAGATGTTACAGTAACCTGTCTTGGGATATGTGATGTTACAGTAACTAGCTAAGTTATCACAACAACCTCTCTACTCATTAAATAGTTGCCACGTCAGATTTTTTGCCTACATGGCATCTATGTTACTATTTATGTTACTCCCACTGTGGGTAGCCTTACACGGTGCCTTCGTCTCCCGCACTATCAATGCCACCAAGGGTCGTTCGTCTCTTCCACAATCAATGCCACCAAGGGCCGTTCGTCTCTTCCACAATCTGTCATAGCCCACACTCCATATAATCGCCTTGCGGCCACAGGTACAAGATCCAGATTCAGAATTGGGAGATTTGGGAGAGGGAGCAGGAAGAAAGGGAAAACAGGTGGAGGAGAGCAGAACGCTACAGGTTTCTTCTTACTTGCCTTACAAGATCGTCGTCGTGGGTTATATACCCCCCACACTTACACTGGCCCACATGCCATACTCACACCTACTACATTGAGGCCCAGTTCTTTTGCCAGCTTAAAAAATAAGCTGCCCCCTCCCCAGCTTATTCTATAAGCCATCCGGCTTATTACTCGGACCTTCTAAACTAGGGAGGCTTATAGAATAAGCTAGGGAGGGGGCAGATTATTTTTTAAGCTAGCAAAAGAACTGGGCCTGACTCACTGACGCTGGGGTCCCTGGCTGAAGTCGATGCTGCCGTGTTATCGTTGTTGTCTTCCCTTGCCTTGCCTTCCTTGTCCTCCCAGGGTGCCTCTGGGGTTTTCAATGGGTTGAGAAGGCCTGGAGTGCTGCAATGTTCATGCTTCGCCTGCTGGCACACGGCACACTGCTTAACATAGTTTTCTACAGCCTGTTTCAATCCTTACCAAATGAATAACTTCTTGATTCGCTGGTAAGTTTGTTGTACACCAGAATGACCTCCCACTGGTGTGGCATGAAAGGAATTGATCAATTTTGTTTGCAGCCCAACATTAGCTCCCACCCAAATTCTGTTGTGTTGTTTAATTAAACCCTCCGAGAAGGAAAACCCCCCAGCATTGGAACTGGTGATGGCTAATTGCTTCAGTAGGTCCTGAGCTTGACTATCCACTTGATATGAATTGAGAATTTCTTGCATCCACACTGGCTGGCTGCCTGAATTTGCTGCCAACTGGAAATACTACCCTACTCTTGACACGGCATATGCCACTTTGTTATCTTCACCCTTTTTGTACTGAAATTTGTATTTGAGCCCAATTAACTTAGTCATGGTTTTTTTTTGCAAATCAGAGGTGAGCACTTGGTCTTCTAGATTGCAGAGGCTTTTGTGGTCAGTTCTGATAGTAAAAGGGCATCTATGAAGATAAGATCTCCATTTATCGAGAGCCATTATAATAGCTAGAAACTCTTTTTCATAAATCGACAGTTTCTGATTGACTGGTCCCAATGCTTTGCTGTAATAGGCAATTGGGTGACCAGACTGCATCAAGACTGCTCCAATACCCACATCACAGGCATCAGTCTCAATCACAAAGGGTTGTTGAAAGTTTGGTAGTGCCAATACTGGTGTTGTGGACATAGCCAGTTTCAGCTGATCAAATGCTTTCTGAGCTGCTGGTGTCCACTAGAAGACCTTTTGTTGCAACAACATGGTGAGAGGCTTGACAATGAGGCCATAGAAGGCCACATACTTTCTATAGTACCCTGTAAGCCCAAGACACTAGTAGGAAAAGGCTTATAGGTGGATTACTTAGCCATGGCGCACCACCATTTTGGTGCGTCACGAGTATCTAGCCGTGGCGCACCAGACACAGATGCGTCACGCATATGCCATTACCCGTGGCGCACCAAAATAGCGGTGCGCCACGGCTAAGTGCACGCTGGGTCGACGGAGGGGCACCCTTCTTAGTCGTGGCGCACCCAAGACTTGTGCGCCACAGGTAAGAGTATAGCCGTGGCGCACATTATTCCAATGCGCCACGGCTATGTGGTGGCCGGGCTAGAAGGTGTGCCCTTTCTTACCCGTGGCGCACCCCATAAAAGTGTGCCACATATACTTTATTAGCGGTGACGTATCCGAATACTGTGCGCCACGGGTATGTAATATCAGACCCGAACTGCTGCTACTCGTACAACAGTGTATTTTGGTCCATGCATGTGCTGTCCATGTGCTGTCCAGCGGAAAGAAAAAAATAGGTCGATCCGTGGGCCGTCCATGTGCTGTCCATGTGCTGTGCAGGACCCAGCGAACCAACCACCAACCAATCATAAGCAAGGACAAGCACACCGATCCGTGGGCTGTGGATCCGATGGTCGCGGGGGTCTCCAAGCCAGCATCTGACGGTTGCAGTACGCCTCAACAAGCACATGATCCGCGTCTCCACACCCAGCGAACCAAAAGCACTCATCTCCACCGATTCGTCTCTGCTCGATGCCACGGGCGGCAAAAGACGAAGCAGCTGGGGACAGGCGCAACGCGTAGCAGGAGCATGGAGCGATGGCGGCCCGGGGCGTCCTCGGTCCTTCTCAAGATCCGCAGCCCACACGCGTGGAGGTCCAAGGCCGAAGCTCCGCGGATGTCGTCTTCCTCGTGGTTGGTGTGCCGGATCTACGACGCCGCCGCCGCCGCTCAAATCTGGAGCCGGTGTGCGACCGTCGAAGTGTGCTGGTGACGGAGGAGGGCACCCACATCCCAGACGGAGCCGCCGAACGCATCCACCTCTGGATCCCCCACCGGTCACCACTGCTCCCTCTCCCTTTCTTCCCCGGCCACGGCCAGCCCGTCCCCTGCCGCAAGTCAACCACCACCATAGCACCTGCGCATAGCCGCCCCTCAAACCCGACCGGATCCGTGGCACCCTCCTCATCCCCTTCGCCAGCGCGCCTAGGCCGTCGTCCTCCCTGCGTCCTCGTCTCGGTGCGCAAAGCCCCCCGCAGCCGGCTGGTGTACATGAACGTGCTCCGTACGCCGCCTCCGGGCGGCGGCGGCATTTTTTTATTTCCCGGAAAACATAGCCGTGGCGCATGTAGTTACATACCCGTGGCGCACGTTAGCCGTGGCGCAAGGTGTGGATGTGTGCCACGGTTATTTTTTTTACCCGTGGCGCACTGGGGCACCTGCGCCGCGGCTAAAGTGTTACCCGTGGCGTGGCAATCCGTGGCGCAGGGCCCTGCGCCACGGGTAAGTAAAATTCGTGCGCCACGGGTAACATTTTTCCTACTAGTGAGAATTCCCCTGAGCTCAGTAAAATTTGTTGGTACTGGCCAGTTCAACATAGCTGCAGTTTTCTCAGGATCTGTTGCAGCCCTTTGTCTGATATGACATGACCCAGGTAGTCAATTTTCTTCTGTGCAAATGAACACTTGCTGAGTTTGGCAGTTAGTTGATTGTCCTTCAAAACTTGTAGCACTGTCTGCAGGTGTTGCACATGTTGAGCTAAGGATTTGCTATAAACTAAGATATCATCCATAAATACAAGGACAAACTTCCTAATGAATGGGGCAAAAATGGTGTTCATCAGACACTGAAATGTGGATGCAGCATTGGTTAATCCAAAGGGCATCACTCGAAATTGGTATTGACCAGCATGTGTTTTAAATGCTGTTTTGTACTCATCAGCTTCCAGCATCCTTATCTGATGATAGCCTGATTTCAGGTCCAATTTGGAGAAATAGGCTGTGACAGCTAATTCATCAAGTAACTCATCCACAATATGCTGTGGGAATTTACTCTTGACAGTTATTGAATTGAGCTTTCGATAGTCAATACAAAAACGCCAGCTGCCATCTTTCTTTCTGACAAGCAAGACTGGTGAGGCAAATGGGCTCATGCTTGGCACAATAGTACCTTTTTGCAGCATTTCCTTGACCTGTCGCTCAATTTCATCTTTTTGCAAAGGTGAATATCGATAGGGTCTAGAGTTGATAGGTGCTGCATCAGGAAGTAGATGTATGGCATGATCATACTCCCTGTGTGGATGTAGGCCTTCTTTATCATGAAATACCACTTCATATTGTGTCAAGAGCTCCTGGATTTCTAGAGGGAGAGGTTGTTGCACTTCCTCTTGTGTGTCTGTTAGAACCACAGCTGCCCAGATCTCATTGCTAGCCTGCCACTTCAACACTTGGGTGCAGGAGACTTCTGAAACCTCTTTATCTGATTGGTCCACTTGTCCTTGCAGTCTAACTATTTGTCCCTCGTGAACAAATTGGACCCACTTGTCCTTCCATTGGCACACCATTTCACCTTGGGATTCTAACCAGTCCGTGCCCAAAATACAATCATAACCTCCCAGGTTTAAAATTTTCATAGGATGCTGAAAAGTATGGCCCTCTGTTAGCCATTGGAATGCTGGTACAGCTTCAAAACAGAGCAAAATATCGCCATTTGCCACCTTGACCTTGGTTGGCGACACCCCCACCGAGTGACACTGTAATTTGGCTGCTAGTGATTTACCCAGAAAGCTGTGTGAACTGCCAGAATCCAATAAAATCAGCATGTGTTGATTCTTCACTTGTGCCTTGAGACGTAGGGCGTGTTTGGTAGCCCGTATGGGCTATCCCACCTCATACCTGCCCACCCCATCTATGCTGAGTGGGTACATGTGTGTTTCAATAACTGTGTTTGGTAGCCCGTATGGGGTGAGCTGTGGCCAGTTGAGACAGTGTTTGGTTGCCAGTACGAGATGAGCTAGGCCAGACAGAAAATAAAACGCAATCAGGTCCCTGGACGGAAAAAGAAATCGCAATCAAGTCCCTGTCGCCATTGCCCAGCTCCGTCCCGGCCGGAAGTCGCCGAGCTCGGCGTCGGAGGAGGACCGGCGCGCCTCAGAACCGGCGTGCGGCGCGGACGGGTCCGTCTCCTCCTGCTCCTCGGCCGCCAGCACCGGCGCGCGACACAGAGGGGCTCCTCCGTGGAGGGTGGTGGTAGAGGGCGGTGGTGGGGTTGCGCGGCGGCGGCGGCGGGGGTGCTGCGCGGCGGCGGGCTCTGGGGCGAGCTGTACTTGCTTGCGCGCGGGACCTGACCGCCGGCCTGGGATGCTTCCGTCCCCGCGCGCGGCCGACGGGGACCTGGCCTCAACGCGGGCGGGCGGGCGGGAGGGCGGATGAGGACGCGTGCGAGGGGCTTGTGAACAGTGGCTGCCGCGGGGCGTCGGGCCGGTCGCTCGCTCGTACGTGGAAAAGTGCTCCGCGGGGACGAGCTCAGCCTGGACGAGCTGAGAAGCTCGATTTGGGTTTCCCAAGCGGGCAGTGCCCAGAGCTCTTTTCCGTATGAGAACGGCAGTGCCGGCGTGAGCCGACCCGGGCTACCAAACAAGGAACAGGCGGGTGAGCCAGGTCGAGGGGAGAATATCTGAGGTCGGCCGACCTACCAAACACGCCCGTAATGTCTTGGGCTGTTCTGTACCGGCTAGGGCATTGACAGAAATGTGCATTAGTTCCCCATCCTCTGCTGCCAAACTGTCTAGAATCTCATCGGGAATAATGGTATCGCCCTCTTGAACAGCTTTCAATTGTACTTGTTGTTGCACAGTACACTGATGGTCAGGAACATATTTTTCACCACATTTATAGCACAGGCCATTTGTCCTACGATATTCCTTTAACTGTCGTGCTTTCCATAAATCTCCAGTGCTGTGTCAGTTTTCTGCCCGGTCACATAACTTTTTGCTGGTGTCTGAAACAGTTTGCCCTTTTTCTGACTGTCAAGCAATTCCTGATGGATTATGGCTAAGGTCGTTGCTTCTTGCACTGATGTAGGCATGTGTGGTTCGACATACGCACGCAGCTCATGTTTCAGTCCTAAGATGAACTGAGTGACAAAGAAATTTTTGCTTGGGGGCTCATACAACAGTAACTCGTACATGAGGTGATCGAACTGCTTACGATATTCCTCCACCGTCCCCACTTGTCGCAATTGTAACAGCTCACACATCCTTCTCCTGTGCCCATTAACCTCGAATTCACCCAGCACCGCTACACATAGGAAATCCCAATCTGTGAGAGTATGCATCTTCTTGAATGACTGAAGCCAGAGAGCTGCGTCACCAATCATGTTCATCGAACCAGCAGTCACCTTGAAACCGTCAGGAATTTGGTAGAGTGTGAAGTAGTTATTGCGCTAGTCAATCCAAACCACAGGCTTCGAACCATCAAATTTCGGAAAATCCATTTGCGGGATCCACTGCCGCTTTTGCCTACTGCCGCTGGATCCCCAGGGTCACCGGGATCAAACGCAGGGGACGTCGGTGCACTGGCTAACGGAGTAGGTGTCGGGCGTGCACCGTGCGGTGTTGGAGGTCGCGGAGGGGGACCCATGATGCTGGCTGCGTCGCGTTGCGAAATCAGAACTGACGGCGGCGGCGCCGTCTTCAAGGACTTGGCGAGTTCTTCATGCTCCTTCTGAACCACTCCGAGGCAGTTCATCGAGAAATCTACCTTGACCTATAACTGGTCGATCTGCGCCAATTGGTGCTCCAACTGAGACCCCAAGCCATCCAGCTTGTCCTTCACCTCCGCCAGGCCGCCGATCTGCTGTGTGAGCTCAGCCAACCCCTCCATGATGCGTGCCTCCGATGCCTCCATCGCCTCCACAACCCGACGAACCTGCAGGCTTGGTTTCGAAGGAGCCGTGGTCGCCCCACTCCAAATCGATCAAACCGAGATCGGGATTGACAGCAAACCACCCGAAGGAGTTCGCCAACCTTCTCAATGGATGTTACCGATCAACCGAGATAATACGGAAGCGATTGCCCAACGAACTCAACCTCTGATACCATATGTCATAGCCCACACTCCATATAATCGCCTTGCGGCCACAGGTACAAGATCCAGATTCAGAATTGGGAGATTTGGGAGAGGGAGCAGGTAGAAAGGGGAAACAGGTGGAGGAGAGCAGAACGCTACAGGTTTCTTCTTACTTGCCTTACAAGATGGTCGCCGTGGGTTATATACCCCCCACACTTACACTGGCCCACATGCCAGACTCACACCTACTACATTGAGGCCCAGTTCTTTTGCCAGCTTAAAAAATAAGCTGCCCCCTCCCCAGCTTATTCTATAAGCCATCCGGCTTATTACTCGGACCTTCTAAACTAGGGAGGCTTATAGAATAAGCTAGGGAGGGGGCAGATTATTTTTTAAGCTGGCAAAAGAACTGGGCCTGACTCACTGACGCTGGGGTCCCTGCCTGAAGTTGATGCTGCCGTGTTATCGTTGATGTCTTCCCTTGCCTTGCCTTCCTTGTCCTCCCAGGGTGCCTCTGGGGTTTTCAATGGGTTGAGAAGGCCTGGAGTGCTGCAATGTTCATGCTTCGCCTGCTGGCACACGGCACACTGCTTAACACAGTTTTCTACAGCCTGTTTCAATCCTTACCAAGTGAATAACTTCTTGATTCGCTTGTAAGTTTGTTGTACACCAGAATGACCTCCCACTGGTGTGGCATGAAAGGAATTGATCAATTTTGTTTGCAGCCCAACATTAGCTCCCACCCAAATTCTGTTGTGTTGTTTAATTAAACCCTCCGAGAAGGAAAACCCCCCAGCATTGGAACTGGTGATGGCTAATTGCTTCAGTAGGTCCTGAGCTTGACTATCCACTTGATATGAATTGAGAATTTCTTGCATCCACACTGGCTGGCTGCCTGAATTTGCTGCCAACTGGAAATACTACCCTACTCTTGACACGGCATCTGCCACTTTGTTATCTTCACCCTTTTTGTACTGAAATTTGTATTTGAGCCCAATTAACTTAGTCATGTTTTTTTTTGCAAATCAGAGGTGAGCACTTGGTCTTCTAGATTGCAGAGGCTTTTCTGGTCAGTTCTGATAGTAAAAGGGCATCTATGAAGATAAGATCTCCATTTATCGAGAGCCATTATAATAGCTAGAAACTCTTTTTCATAAATCGACAGTTTCTGATTGACTGGTCCCAATGCTTTGCTGTAATAGGCAATTGGGTGACCAGACTGCATCAAGACTGCTCCAATACCCACATCACAGGCATCAGTCTCAATCACAAAGGGTTGTTGAAAGTTTGGAAGTGCCAATACTGGTGTTGTGGACATAGCCAGTTTCAGCTGATCAATGCTTTCTGAGCTGCTGGTGTCCACTAGAAGACCTTTTGTTGCAACAACATGGTGAGAGGCTTGACAATGAGGCCATAGAAGGCCACATACTTTCTATAGTACCTTGTAAGCCCAAGACACTAGTAGGAAAAGGCTTATAGGTGGTTTCTGCAGGCAGCATGCGGTGATGTGATAATGATTTGTGAATTTTATGTACGCGCATGATCATAGATGCATACGTACCATCAGTGCGGAAGAGAAATATTTTTCATCTGGTTTCTGTTTCACCAGTTTTCAGCTATGCATTCCTTCTACATCAGTCATTGTTTGTGCTCATGTTTAGGTGCATAGCTTACATCAACTACCGAAGGTGTTTGCTCTTAAAGATAATTTCCTTATATAATTTGATAGTTCATTATGGTTCGCTTTAAACATGTCTGAATCGATGCACATGAAACATCTACAAAAGCACCACAAGGTCGTCCGATGGATTAAAGGCAGAGTAAATAAAACCAATAACTTTGCATAAAAAACTTAATTAGCTAATTCATCTTTTAGTACACACAAATGTTTTCCTCATGTTCCTTCCAACCAGTTTTAGCATTTTTTGCTACAATGTACCAAATGGTTATATATCAAATATATTGCTCTAAATCAATAAAGGTTGTACCACTAGTAGGAAAACCCCATATAGTCCCGGTTCGGTTGGGCCATTAGTCCCGGTTCGCGAACCGGGACTAGCAAAGCGGGACTATTGCTAGTCCCGGTTCGGCCCCGAACCGGGACTAATGGGTCACCACGTGGCCCGCTGTCGCGAGCTCTGGTAGGAGGACCGGGACTAAAGGATTTTTTTATTTCTTTATTTCAAAAAATGATTTTATTTTTTAATTTTTTTTCTAATTTTTTCCCGAATTTCAAATCTTTGAATTATTTGACAATTTCATCTCTAATCACCCATATTCTTAGGTCAAAGTGCATACCTACAGGTCAGCCCGAATTTCTAACTTCCCGTCCGGTCACCCATCCTCCCACTGCTCTAGCCCCAGCAAGCTTAACTTCACAGTTCCCTCTCCCCCAGCTGCCAAGTCTGCAATTGTTGTCTTCTTGACAATAGTAAGCTATCAATCCTATTAACCCTTAGGTCTTGATAGCACGTGATTAAATGTTTTGAATTCCAAACAATTATTAAAATAAACAACAATGATTAATTTATAAACTCAAAAATTTGAAAAAACTCAAAAATTTCAAAAAAAACTCAAAATTTCAAATAAACTCAAAAAATCCAAAAAAAACTAAAAAATTCGCAAAAAACAAAAAAAATCTAAAATTCTAAAATAATAATAAAATTGAAAAATAAAAGAAACAACTAAAGAATTTCAAAAAT
This sequence comes from Puccinellia tenuiflora, assembly GCA_012064385.1. Classification (NCBI taxonomy): domain Eukaryota; kingdom Viridiplantae; phylum Streptophyta; class Magnoliopsida; order Poales; family Poaceae; genus Puccinellia; species Puccinellia tenuiflora. The sequence goes on from QRDG01000143.1 coordinate 506,231, forward strand.
TTCAAAAAAAATGAAAGTTTCCCATTTTTTCCTGGCAAAACCTTAAAAAAATGAATTTCTGGCAAAAACTTAAATCTTCCTGCACGATGGCACATGATATTATTTTTTGAATTCCAAACCTATATTAACATAAACAACAATGATTAAGTAATACTATTATGCAGAAATCAATTATTAATTCCAAAAAAATTAATTTTTTAAAAATAATTTGAATTTCTGGCAAAAATCTTCCTGCTTTCGTAGTTCCCTTTGGAATTCTGAAAATCTAAAAAAATCTCAAACGAGTAAACCGAGTTGCGAGCGGATGCGGAATTTCGCACTGAACGTTTTGATATATTAAACAATTTTTCCGAGTTCATACGCAAAAATTATTGCCATTTTACTGAGAATTTGCAAAAAAAATCAAAATTCAAAAATTTCAATTTTCCCTAAAAGTAGGTTGTGTGAGGTACATGCATGTCGAAGGATTTTAAAATTTGAAGTTTTTATCACTTTCGTTTATTCGTTTTGGACGTTTTTGCTACGCGGGGGGGGGGGGGGGGGGGGGGGAGGCATGGGAGGCTAAATTCTGTTTTTTTTTTTCAAAAACCTTTAGTCCGGGTTGGTGGCTCCAACCGGGACTAAAGCATACACCTTTAGTCCCGATTGGAACCACCAACCGGGACTAAAGGACGCCACCCCTTTAGTCCCGGTTCATAGCACGAACCGGGACTAATGCCCCCATCCGAACCGGGACCAATGGCTCACGGGGACCTGGCAGCTCGAACCGGGACCAATGCCGGGCATTGATCCCGGTTTTTGGCCGAACCGGGACTAATGGCTTTGGGGCTCCTTCCGAAAGACCACTTTTCTACTAGTGTACTGATTTTATCCAAGTCGTATTTGCATATAACACTCCAAACCATGTTCTCTTACCACGCTATATCCAGGTTGTGCAATATTTCTCTCACCTTCAGGTTATTCTACCATTTTTATAGCATGATATGTCAACAACTCCAACTAATGGTCCCGGCAAGACGCGGTGCATCATCTAGTTCTACTAGTAGGCCTTCGCACGGCGACACGTCGCGCCCATGGAATTGGGCAAATAAATTGTTTGTATATAATAATAATAATAATAATAATAATAATAATAATAATAATAATAATAATAATAATATAAGGAGATATGTACATTCGGTAGTGTATTTTTGTTAGGCATTTAAAATATATAATTTTTTAGTTTCTCATTTTCGTAAGTTGATTTCATGTAAATGTCGTCGATATGGAGTGTAAATGGGCTTTGGCCGGTTATGGATGTAATGGTATGGAGTATCAAACTAACTTAGCCCACTAAAGTTGAGGTCCGTATGTGTAGCGCACCTATGGCTACACTCTTTGCTCAAAAAAAAAAACCTATGGCTTCACTTGAAAAAAATACAATGGTTTGACCAAAGCGTTTCCCGTTCAGATGGCCTCCCTGGTCTTATCGACTTCACCCCTTGGGTGCTTCTTCTTCCAAATCACAGAGAAAGAATGAAATTATGTCGTTGTGTTTTACAGTTCTCTTCGTTAAATTGACCGGCGCAAGATTTTATGTCGCCAATTTTAGCAACTATCTTTTCAATTCGAAATGGTTAGTTAAATCCCCTTTCTTTTATTTCTCTTTAGGTTTATTTGGTCTTGCTCGCTGTATCTAATTCGCTTTGATTTGGTTGTATGGCTAGGTCTCGGCGGGGGGAGGTTTGCCGACGGTGGCAGTCGAGCGGGCTGCGGCGGGAGGGTTTCCGACGGTGGCAGGCGGGTTGCGGCGGGAGGGTGGCTGATACCTCTCAAACGTATCTATAATTTTTGAGTGATCCATGCTAGTTTTGTGATATTGTCACATGTTTTGACTGTCATTTATATCATTTTTATGCATTTTGTCGGACTAACCTATTGACAAGATGCCCAGTGCCAGTTCCCTGTTTTTGCTGTTTTTGTATTTCAGAAAATTTACTTCTGGAAATATTCTCGGAATTGGACGAAAATTTACGGAGAATTTTTACTCGACGAAAGACACCAGAAGACCAAAGGGGAGCCTGAGGGTCCACCCACAGGGTGTAGGCGGCCTCCTGCCGCGGCCCCCCTAGGACCCGCGGGTGGGGCCCGGCCCTGCTCCTAGGGCACCCTCTCGGCCCCCTCCGACGCCTATAAAATCCCTAAAACCGTAAAAACATCGGGGCGGCCATTATTTTCCAGAAACTCGACCCCGACGCGCCGTCACCGAAAACCCTAGTTCGGGGTCCAGTCTGAAGCTGATCCCGGCACTCTGCCGGAGGGGTGATCTATCCCGGAGGGCTCTTCCTCGCCATGCCTTCCTCCGGGATGATTTGTGAGTAGTCTCACCTTGGACTACGGGTCCATGGCAGTAGCTAGTTGGTAGTCTCTCTCTCTTGTGTTTCATGTCTTATGATCTTGTGAGCTACCTAACATGATCAAGATCAATTATTGTAATGCTATGTGATGTGTTTGCTGGGATCCGATGGATTATGAAGTTATGTTCAGATCGTGCATGATTCTTATATGAGTAATTTATGTTCTTGCATGCTCTCCGATGTGCGTGGTTATTTTGGCCAAGTGATTGTGTGTATCTCCAAGAGAGGTATTTATGCTAGATAGTGGGTTCATGCCCCCTTTTGTTCCTGGGCACGAGTGACAGAAACGTCTAAGGGCGAGGGTGTGCTGTTGCTACTAAGGGTAAAACAGCGGTGTTAATGTCTCTTTTGATGTTAGTATTACTTACTTCATGCACTTTACTTAATGCTATTGTCTGTTGCTTGCAACTTAATACCGTTGGGTGACAGGCTGGATAGCGATCCCACTGTGGACTTTTTAGACAAAGACGTAGTTGGACTCAACGGTCTTTGTTCCTTGTCGTGATGCCTCCATAAATATTATCATGTCCTTTTTGTCATAGCTAAATTGGGTTTGTGTCATGATCTTGTCAATTGCCTAGCTGTAATTAGTTCACCCATCACATGCATATTTTATTTACTTGAGAGACTCCACTAATGAACCCATGGCCCCTGGTCCATCTTTTTATATTGTTTACAACCTCATTTACTTGCTTTTAATCATCATTACTCCTCTGTTCACTTTTCATATTTTATCTATTTCATCATACAATTAACCGCTTTGTTTTCTGCGAGACCGGAAAGATTGACAACCTTTCCGCCGTTGGGGGCAAAGTATTTTGGTTGAGTGTGTGTAGGTCCACGTATGTTGAAGGTCAAGCGCCAGAGATCTTCAACATTCACCTCGTTGTTGATTTCAAAGTCCTACTGGTTCGATAAACCTCGGTTCGTTAAACAAGGGAAAACTGCTTCTAGCTGCAATTCCGCCTTCGCTTGGGGCACCACCCAACTTATTTTAATACAGCAACAAGCTCTTTTCTGGCGCCGTTGCCGGGGACTTTGGAGCTACAGCAAGGGGAGTCTCATATTCTCAATCTCTTTACTTTGTTTTTGTCTTGCTTGCTTTATATCTCGTTTAGTTTATTTTCCTGTTTCAAAATTTTAAAACCCAAAAAAATTAGTGTAATCTTTATTTCAGTTTTTTTTATCTTTTATCTAGTAGTTATGTTCCCTTCTAGTTTTGGTATGAAATATGTTAAGGTAGGAAGTGGGGATGTTATTGGAAAAGATAATATTGAAGAATTCCTTACTTTCGTTAGCAAACTCTATACTCATGATAAAAGATCAATAGTTGAGCTAACTGATAGTTATGATTCCGCCATATCTTGTTTGGTAGCTCGTCTAGAGAAGAGGTTTGTTAATTTAAATCCTATACTACAGCAAATGTTTCTTAAGCTTGATAGCATGGAGAGAGGAGAGGAAAAATATTTTGTATTAGAAACTCTTCTCCATGAATTTGATGATATAGTTAAGAAGCTAGGAAAATATTTGCTCGTTATGGTGCTCTTGGTTCATATCCTAATATTCACTATTCTTTGGATGTTAGGGATGAAAATCTAAGGAAGTACATTCGAAACACGGAGGTAAAGGAGAAAGTTGAAATTTCTGTACCATTTAAGCTCCTAGGGATGGCCGATGCATTGGAAGACAATTTTGGTTGGATTGCTCCCCAAAACCTATTTGATGAGAGCAATCAACCAAAGAGAAAGGAGAAGGGTGATTCTCAGCCCTATATTGGTAATATCCAATGCATCTATGATAAATTTGCTAGTATTTGCTTGAAAGATAATAATGCCTTTGATCCCGAAAAAACTTGATATTTGGCATTGCGCCTAGCTAAAAGGCGTTAAAGAAAAGCGCTTGTTGGGAGGCAACCCATCTTTTATTTTCAGTTTGCTTTTTTATTTTCTTGAGTCATGAAGTTTGGTTTTTGTGCCAAGTTTTTGTGCCAAGTTCATTTTATCTTTTTCTTTTGGTTTTTGTGCCAAGTTTAGCCTCTAATGCATTGAAAGTGCGAGGTATTGTGTTGCTGTCCAAAAAACAGATTCTGTGCGCCTGTTGCACGAAAATCCTAAAATCGCCAGAATTTTATATTTTTCTGATAATGTTTGACAGCAAGCCTGATGCTTTTATCTATCTTTTGTTAGTTTTAAGTTTTTTGATTTGAGCTGCAGAAGTGCCTCGAAAAATTCGATCTTTACAGACTGTTCAGATTTTGACAGATTCTGCTTTTATTTTGCATTTGTCTCTTTACCATCGTCATATGTGATACTCTAGGGGTAGAGTGCCACATTGAGGCTTAGTAAATAGTAGCTAATGTCTAATGAAGTTTGTTTGCAATTTGTCATGAGTTGAACACATGTGCATTTTAATTTATGAGCACTAACTCTCTAATCAAATTATGACAAGTTTTGTGTGAAGTGAGTTTTTAAGTTCCAAAGGAGAGGAATATGAAGAAATCGAGGATGGATCAGAGCTCAAGGTTGGGTATTCCCCCATGGCACCCCCTCTGAATATCAAGAACTATCAAGAGTCAAAGCTTGGGGATGCCCAAGGCATCCCCTCATCTTCATCGACTATCATAAGGTCGTCTTCGTTGAACTTCGTTTTTATCACTTTACATATTATGTGCTATGCTTGGAGTGTATTTTTACTTTCATTTTTGTTTGTTTGTTTGCTAGTCATATCTTTGTTGGATACTAGCTTTATTTGTGTGGGAGAGAGACACGCTCCGCTTTTTCATTTGAATACTCCTTTGCTTCTCTTATATCTTTTTGAGTATTCTTATTGTCGGGGGGAAGCCCCCGAGTGGGGTCAATATGGTAAAATAAGGTTGACTCGGAGTTGACCGAGTCAATGGAAACCGACATACCATACAGGTTTTATTCGGGGTCAACCGGGTAAATGTTAACCGACATATCTCTATGTCGGATCATGATTATTATATGTCGGAATCCCCTTTATTGTTCTTATATGCAGGAAAGGGCAAGCCGAGTTATGGGCATGGGTGTGCCTATGCCGGATGAAGGTTATCTCGGATGGGGGACTAAGCTCCTTGAGACGCGGAGCGAGACAAGGGCGGCAGCGTGCTGCAAGTGGACGGCGTGCCAAGCCTCGGCCACGCCTCTGACGCGGGTGACGCGGCACAGTGGCGCTAAGCCTAGGCGTGGGCATGCTGTCTGACACAGAGGAGACCGTGGCGACCAGCGCTGCCACGGTCTGGGTATGGCGCAGCGGCGCCCGTGTCGGCCGGAGACCAAGGAGTATGGCGACAGTGGCAATGTTTTACACTGTAACCCTGGGTTTCCCTATATAAGGAGTACCAGGGGTTCCTCTTAGAGGGACGGGCAACACTTCATTAGAGCCTAGACGCTGAGCAAAGACGTCTTCCCTTGAGAGCTAGAGAGCTGTTCTGAGACTCGGTTGAGGCTTAGATATTGCAGTTCTTCGCATACAGCTCGAGGAGCAATCTTGTAACCAGTTGTAATCCACATATAAATCAAGTAGCAGGCAGGAGTAGGGGTGTTATCTCCTCACGAGAGCCCCGAACCTGGGTAAATCGTGTGCGTGTGTGTGAGTGAGTGTGTGTTTCGTGTCTGTACGCCGTGCATGCAAGCCCTCCCCGGTACCTCCAGCGTCCAATCGGCCCCACATCAAGCCTATATGGCATCTGCCGTGACACCACCACGACAGTTGGCGCCCACCGTGGGGCCAGCAGCGGCGCTGGCTGGAGTTTTCATCCGGATGGGCTCTATCATCGCGTCGGGTGAGCGCGTGGTCTGTGGCCTTGTCCACAGATTCGGCTCCCTCAACGTCATCAGCGACAACGCAGGCTGCTTCGGCAGCAGGCCACTGCCCCGGAACGGATGCCTCATCGACTTCGGCGCGCTCACGGTCTACGTCGCCACCGAGGTCCCTTGCAGGTTCCCCGAAAGGGTGCAGCTGGGAGCGGATCCACCCGCAGTCTGCGCAGCTCGCGGCCGGTGTACCGCTCGCCCCGCCAGTTGCGTGGAAGTCATGATGACCGCCCCGGGCGCCGGTGTCGGCAAGGCCATGGCGGGCGAGGCTGATCCCGGCACCAAGTCGGCAAGAACAGGGCGTCCGCCCTTGGAGAAACCGGAGAACCGTGCGGCACAGGCCAGCACATCCAGCGTGCCGGTGACGCCGAGTCCTCTTCAGGACGTGATTCAGAAGCTGGCAACCCCAGTCGCACCGAGTGCGGATGTTGCTCTGACTCAGGCGGAGTTGGAGCAGCAGCGCCAGGAGATACTCCGAGAGGCTCAGGAGGTGGCCCGAGTCAGGCAGGAGTTCGACATATCAATGCGTGAGTATAACTCGGCTCACGGTTTTACTCCAGTAGCAAACCCAGTTAGTCGCATTGACGAGGTGCGTGCCCGAGGTAGAGACCTTAATGCAGAGATAGCTAGAGATGGTAGAACTAGATCTGCTAGAACTGCTAGTCATGTGTCGGCCGAAAAGCCGAGATACAGCACGCCCGGAAAGAACCTTAGGGCGGCACAGGCAGCCATAGCCGAGTTGCCTAATTTATCCGGTGAGGCTCGCAGTAGGCAGCAGGACCGAGTCAATGAGTTGGTAGCTGTAGCCAACCGTCAGAATGAGGTCTATCGTAAGGACAACCCGGATGCGGGTGGATCTCGGTTCCTTCACTCGGATGGTGGAGCCGGAGGAATGTCCAAGGGACAGGCCTCCTCGCCGTATGTCGGTAGGAGCAGAGGCCAGAGTGTGAACTCTGGCAAGAACAAGCAGATACAAGCGTACGATCCGGCTTATGCCGGAAAGAAAGTAGCCGAGCAAGGCAATGCCGGTCGGGGAAAGTCAGGACCCGCCCAGGGCAGACAAGAAGAGAACCAAGTTATCCCGGCAAATCAAGGTCAGCCACCTCGGTATCCGGTACCCATTCCACCTCGTCGTCAAGCGGGTGCCGGGTATGCCGAGCCGGCCGCTGACCGATATGATGACGGTTACTCGGCCATGGAGCGGGCCGGGTACACAAGATACCGAGATTTGGCATCCGAGGGTGCACTCGGCGCAAGGCTGGGAACTCGCCAGTTGCCGGCACACGATGTCCGGAACAAGCTTGACAGAATCTATCTGTCCGAGCTCTTGGAGGAGCAAGGTCCACCGGGTCCGGCATGCTTCGGACCCCGGATAATGAAGCAGGCACCTGTGCCGAATTTCCAGCTACCTCGGGGTGCCAAGATGTATGACGGCAGTACCAAGCCGGAGGACTGGCTGACAGACTATGTCACCGCTGTGCACATTGCCGGCGGAAGTCGCAGGTGGGCAGTGCGGTATGTGCCGCAAATGCTTGAAGGACCAGCCCAGATCTGGCTGAATAACCTAGAGGAGGACAGCATTGACTGCTGGTTGGACTTCTCCGAAGCATTCGTCAGCAACTTCTCCAGCACGTACAAGAGACCGAATCGCCCTCAGCAGCTGTCCATGTGTCGGCAGAGAGAGGACGAAACCGACCGAGAGTACCTGACTCGGTGGAGCACGATCCGCAACTCCTGCGAAGGAGTGATTGAGTCGCAAGCCATTGCATGGTTTGCACAAGGGTGCCGACATGGCTCCATGCTCTGGCAGAGACTCCAGAGAGAGATGCCGGCCACCTTGGCCGAGACAATCAAGATCGCTGATAGCTATGCTTTGGGTGATCCGACACAGCCCTTACTGGCCCCGGTCGACAGAGACAGATCGGGTCGGCGAGGTGATCGCTCGGATTACCGAGGAAAGAGAAGGGAAGAGAGGCCGGATTACCGGTATGGGTCAGACCAGGTTGCTGCCATCGACCAAGATCAGATGGGTGCCGGCAGTAGCCAGCGCCAGAAGAATTAGGGTCCCTCTTGGGGCCAGAACTCGGAAGGAAGAAAGCCATGGAACGGCGAGAGGAAGCCGTGGATCGGCGAGAGAAAGCCATGGAACGGAGAAAGGAAGCCATGGAGTGGCAACAAGAAACAGTTGGATGATCAGGAGAGGTACATCTACGAGAAGATGCTGGATGGCCCTTGCTGCTTTCACACCCGACATCCCAGCAAACCAGCTCAACACTCGACTCGTGACTGTGACCGGCACAAGAATCAGCCAGCGGCTGCTGGTCCGACACCGAGACCCGCACCTTTGACAGGTGCCAACACTCAGCCTCTGAATGCTCAGCCGAGGCAGGAGGACGTCAACCAGGTAGCAAACAACAACAACAATTACAACGGCAATGCTGGCCCGAGTAGGCAGAATCAGTACCGAGAGCCTCACCAGAGTTACATGGTCTTTGTGACCGAACCCAATGACAAACAGAGTCAGCACAGGCGTGCGATGGAGGTAAATGCTGTTATGCCGGCGGTGCCGAAATTCATGTACTGGTCCGAGGATCAGATCAGTTGGAGTGTCAAGGACCATCCCAAGGTCATGCCGAATCCCGGAGGTTATGCTCTGGTTGTGGATCCGACATTCGTCGGACCAAGCATTAATGTCAGGTTCACCCGGGTCCTTGTGGACAACGGGAGCAGCATCAATATTATGTACCGAGATACCATGGTCAAACTCGGTATAACCGAGAACATGATGCAGCCAAGCAGAACTACCTTTCATGGTATTGTGCCGGGTGTCTCGCATGCACCTATGGGCACCGTGTGGGTCGACGTTGCCTTTGGCGACAAAAGCAATAGCAGGACCGAGAGTCTGCTGTTCGAGGTTGTGGACCTCGAAAGCCCGTATCATGCCTTACTCGGTAGGCCAGCACTCGCCAAGTTCATGGCGTCCATGCATGTGGCTTACTTGAAGATGAAAATGCCGGGTCCGAATGGTGTCATCACTGTCTCGGGTGACTACAAGCGTTCCATGGAGTGTGCCTCTGCCGGGTCATCCCTGGCCGAATCACTGGTGATCGCCGCCGAGAAAAGGAGAATCCATGAGGTGGTGGCTCTGGCCCAAGCAGCTCAACTCGGTATACCGAGTCCGGCCAACCCGCAGCAGACTGCAACCTTCCAGGCGGCGAAGGAGTCCAAGAAAGTTGGCATCGACGAGTCTAACCCGGACCACCCGTCATTATCGGTGCCGGGTTGAAAGCAAATAGGAAAGCGAGCTCATCCACTTCCTCCGTGAGAATCGGGATATCTTTGCATGGTCCAGTCAGGACTTGCTGGGTGTTCCGAGGGGAGTTGGCTGAGCACTCTCTGCATGTCAGGCCAGATGCTAGGCCTGTGAAGCAACCGACACGGCGTCTTGCCGAAGGAAGAAGGAAAGCTGTGGGTGACGAGTTAGCCAAGTTACTCGCATCAAATGCTGTGGTAGAAGTGAAGTACCCGGACTGGTTGGCTAACCCGGTCCTGGTAGAGAAGAAAAAAGATGAACCGGATGCTGCCACTGTCTGGCGCATGTGTGTCGACTACACACACCTGAACAAAGCATGTCCTAAAGATCCATTCCCGCTGCCCCGGATCGATCAGGTGATCGACTCCACGGCCGGGTGTGAGCTACTCTCCTTTGTAGATGCGTATTCTGGTTTTCACCAGATACCACTGAACTCAGATGATCAAATAAAGACTGCTTTTATCACCCCGTACGGGCTTATTGCTATCGTGTTATGTGCTTTGGCTTGAGAAATGCTGGCGCAACTTATCAGCGTTGTATGCAAAAATGTCTACATGACCAGATAGGCAAAAATGTACAGGTGTATGTCGACGACATAGTCATTAAAACTAAAGAAAAACACACATTGCTGGATGACCTTAGGGAGACATTCGCAAACCTGAGAAAATTCCGACTTAAACTTAATCCGGATAAGTGCACATTCGGTGTGCCGGCAGGAAAGTTACTCGGTTTCCTCGTGTCTAGCCGAGGTATCGAGGCAAACCCGACTAAGATCCGGGCAATAGAAAATATGAAGTTGCCGAGATGTCTCCGAGATATCCAGAAATTCACCGGATGTCTGGCATCTCTGAGCCGTTTCCTAGGTCGGTTGGGAGAAAAGGCCTTGCCCTTATACCAACTGATGAAAAAATCAGACAGGTTCAGCTGGACTCCGCAAGCGGACGCGGCGTTTCATGAGTTAAAAGCAATGTTGGCTACTGCGCCGATACTGGCTTCACCACTACCGAGTGAGCCCATGCTGCTTTACATTGCGGCCACTAACCGAGTTGTTAGTGTCGTAGTAGTGGTGGAGCGAGAGGAAGAAGGAGTTACCGTGCAGAGGCCGGTATATTATTTAAGTGAGGTGCTCTCCGCATCGAAACAAAACTACCCTCACTATCAAAAAATGACTTACGGCGTCTATATGGCGGCCAAAAAACTAAAGCATTACTTCCAGGAGCATCCCATAACCGTTGTAAGTGCGGCCCCTGTGTCGGAAATTCTTGGTAACAAGGATGCCAGTGGCCGAGTCGCCAAATGGGCTATTGAGCTTGCGGCTTATGCGCCGCAGTATGCAAGAAGAGATACCATCAAATCTCAAGCGGTGGCCGAGTTCCTTGTGGACTGGGCCGAGATGGAGTATGAACCCTCCCTGCCGGACTCCAATTACTGGAGAATGCATTTGACGGATCCAAGGTAAAGGATGGCCTGGGAGCTGGTGTAGTTCTTACCTCGCCAAAGCGAGATCAGCTGAAATACGTATTGCAAGTGCACTTTGCAGCATCCAACAATGTCGCTGAGTATGAAGCACTAATTCATGGACTCAAAGTGGCCAAGGAAATTGGAATCCGCCGGATCATCTGTTATGGTGACTCGGACCTAGTGATTCAGCAAATATCAGGCAACTGGGATGCCCTAGATGCCAACATGGCGGCATACCGGTTTCATGTCCAGAAGATTTCAGGATTCTTTGATGGGTGCGAGTTCACTCACATTCGGCGGACAGATAATGAGAGTGCAGACATGTTGTCCAAGATCGGGTCATATCGGCAAGGCCATCCCGCCCGGAGTATCATTAGAACATTTGCGCAAGCCATCAATCAAGCCTTCACCCGAGTCAGAATCGATATTCATCCCGGGTAATCCAGAGCTCGGTGTCATTCCAATGGAAGTAGATATCGGAAGCAAGTTGCAGGACTCGGGGACTGCTGCGCAGGACCCGGGGACTTCCATGGAGGTTGATTACATTCAGCAAGACTCGGTGATTACGCTGGAGAATTGGAAAGCCGCTTGGCGGAATTCGGGGACTCCTTGGGAGGACTCGGGGACTCACCAGCCTATGTCGGGTGTGGTTGATGTCGGTTGATGCAATGGAAATCGACGAGCCTGTACTCGGTACTCGCCCAGTACCGGCATGGGCACAGCCCATCATGACATTCATGTTGGATGGTACTCTACCGAGTGATGAGGTCTCGGCCAGACAGATTCAGAGACGATCCAAGTCATTCACCATCATCAACCGAGAGCTATACAAGAGAAGCGTGACTACCGTGCTTCAGCGGTGTGTCGAACCAGAGGAAGGAGAAAGGATTCCTCCGAGATATTCACCAGGGGGAGTGTGGTCATCACGCCTCTTCCCGAGCTATAGTGGCTAAGGCATTCCGATATGGATTCTACTGGCCCAACGCTTTACAGCAAGCAGAAGATATTGTCCGAAAATGTGAAGGATGTCAGAGGTTTGCTCATAAGATTCATATGCCGGCATCAGCTCTTAAGACTATTCCTATCACTGGCCATTTGGCAGTATGGTTGTCTGGATATGGTGGGACCATTTAAACCAGCCCGAGGTAACATGACTCACATTCTGGTGATGGTGGACAAGTTCACCAAGTGGATCGAAGTGAAGCCAATCAGAAAGTGCGATGGCCGCACAGCCGTGTCATTCCTAAAGGATATTATCCTAAGGTATGGGCACCCGCATAGCATTATCACGGATAATGGCACAAATTTCGCCGAGGGAGCCTTTGCTCGGTTTTGCCAGGAAAAAAGAATCCGGCTAGACCTGGCCTCGGTTTGCGCATCCGCAGTCGAATGGCAAGTGGAAAGATCAAATGCTCTGGTCCTATCCGGCATAAAACCCCGGCTAATCGAGCCACTGTTACGTGCTCCGGGGTGTTGGCTGGACGAGATCCCGGCAGTACTGTGGAGTCTACGGACTACACCGAATCGCTCTACCGGCTATACGCCATTCTTCCTGGTTTATGGAGCAGAGGCAGTTCTGCCGACCGACATAGAGCATGACTCGCCGAGAGTCGCGTTGTATACCGAGTCAGAGGCAAAAGAAGCCCGAGAAAATGATGTTGATCTGCTCGAGGAAGCAAGAGAATTGGCATTGTCCAAGTAGGCAATATATCAGCAAAATCTCCGACGATATCATAACCAGAAAGTAAACCCCCGCAAGTTCCGAGAAGGAGACTTGGTGCTTAGGCTGGTACAGCGCACCGCCGGAATGCACAAGCTCTCACCTCCCTGGGAGGGGCCATTTATTGTGAGCAAGGCCTTAAACAATGATGCATATTATCTTATTGATGCCCAGGCACAGGTGAAGAACCGAATGGATAGATCCGAAGAGGAGACCAAGCGACCTTGGAATGTAGCTCTTCTTCGCCCTTTTTACTCTTAAGGACTCACTGTATGTATCTCGAAACTTTGAAATGAATTATCGGCACTCCGAAATAAAACTCGGGGACTGCCTGGCTATGAATCTTGTGTTGTATGCTTGTTTATCTCTGTTTCCTTTATGTCGGATGGCTCCAAAAATCGTGTTTCCATGTTTGCAAGTATTGTATGCTATGTTTTTTGTGATTTTGTGACCCGAATGCCAAGAAACCCATCGAGGTAGGCAAGGGCAGAGATTGCAAAGGATAGTAAACAAGAAAACAGACCCGGGGACTCGGTCCAGGGGCGATTCGGTTTTCTTTTCTGTTTTATGTCGGATGGCTCTAGACCATGTTTCAAAGTTTTGAGTATTGTATGCTATGTTTTTGTGATTTTGTGACCCAAATGCCAAGAAACCCATCGAGGTAGGCAAGGGCAGAAATTGCAAGAGGTAGTACACAAGAAAACAAACTCGGGGACTCGGCCCAAGTGCGATTCGGCACAAGTCATTTCGTTTCTAACCTTTATGTCGGATGATTGTGAGCTTTGACTCAAAGTTTCATAGTATTGTATGCCATATGTCGGTAATCTTGTGACTCGACTGTCAAGAAACCCAATAGAGGTAGACAAGAGCAGAGGTTGCTAAGTATGGTAAACAAGAAAACGAGCTCGGGGACTCGGCTCAGAATGATTCGGCATAATAAGTAAACCATGCTAAAAGTGTGCAAAAGTAAAAAGAACCAAGTACCAAGCGTGAAAAGCTAAAGGTTTATATTACATTTGCACCCGGCATTCCGGGGATTTGACGATTTGAGTTTTATCTAAGTTAGGGCAGCAGGATTCTAGGTACTTGGAGCAGAGGCAGCGGCATCGATCCTGGCCGATCCCGAGGTCGAGGTCTCGGCGCTATCCTTGGTCGCAGCGGCCGAGGTGGTGCCTGTGGCTGTGTCGGGAGGAGTATCGGCTTGGATTTCTTCATCGACGGGCTCTTCGTTTTCTTCTTCAATCTCGCCGTCGGTCTCCAATTCTTCCGAGTGAGGAACCCGATCACCCGGTACAAAGCTGTGCACTGGAGCGTACTGGATAAGCGAGTGAGCTAACTCTTGGCGGCGCTGGATGTGTTCCGGGTCAGAAAGCCACCTGGACCCGTCCCGCACTGTCTTCAGCACGTCGAGGTCAAGCTCCTCGTACCAAGATAGCACATAACTTAATGCCTCATCCGCTCCGACGCGGGCAGCGGATGATCGCCAATCGTCGAGTCTGTCCTCGGAGGCCAACAGGCATGTGGCCAGTTCATCCACAACCAAAGGGGCCTCACACCCGGGCCAGAGGACGTTGTAAGCTCGGATTGCAGCGGTGAGGAGATTCATCCCAATAGACCTCATCGGCACCAAGCGCGCCTTCAATGCCACCAAGTGGGCATCCATATCCCACTCGGATGAGATTGAGCCATCCTGGATTTCCTTGAACCGGTGCTCGGCAGCGCTCTTGTCCGCGGCAGCCTTGGTGTGGGGGAAGCGCTCTGAGTAAGGAATGGCTAACGCCAGAATGAGTTATTTGAGAAGAAAAGTAATAGATTGAGTAAAGGCAGAAGGGAAAGTAGCTTACTGTCCATCTCGGAGTTAATTTTGGAGATATCCACCAGCCACTGCGCAATCTTGGCCTTCAGATCTCGGAGCTCGCTCGCAGCCGAGGTTACCTCGGATTTGGATTCGGCAAGAGATTCCTTTAGCTTCCGAGTCTCCTCTTCTCGGAGTTGCTTCTCTGTGGCAGCGGTTTTCTCCGACTCGGCGGCTTGACCCCGAGTTTTCTCCAGCTCGGCCTTCAGCCGAGATAACTCCTCCTGCTCCTTCTTCAGCTCGGCCTGGAGTGCAAGCTCGCGCTCCTGATGTGCGGCTGTGCCGAGGTAGCTGATGTTAGAATGAGAATTGGTGCAAGTACAAGTTGGAAGGCGAAATATGCATTACACTCGATTTCCGAGATCCGTTTCTCCAGCCCTTCCGCCTTGGACTCCGAAGCAGCTAGTTGCTGCAGCTTGAACTTATCAGAGAGGCTCTTGTGAGCCAACAGCAGCTTGCGGTGCACCTGTGTGCGCTTGGTCATGCAAGCCTGGAAAGAAGGAATGTTAGAATGGTTGATAAAGATTCAGGCCGAGTTACCCTCATTCAACCGAGTCAGCTTTACTCGGTCCAGTTCAGTCACTCGACCCAAATCTCGGGGACTGGGGATGGATGATATCTATATTAAAGAAATTAACCGAGTTATCTTTACTCGGCAGGACTTACCGCAGCTGCTTGGTCGGCTGCGAGAACGGCAGCTTTTACTGCGGCCATCTTTTGGGCCACCAGACTCGGCCCTGCCGGATGTTCTGAAACGATCTGGCCTGATGGTGCCTTTGAGCTCACTTCGCTCAAATCGGCAGCGTTCCAATCCATATGATAATGCTCGAGGGAGCCCAAGCTTTTTCCGCTAAGTGTTTGCAGTGGCGCAAACCCCTAGCTGGTGGTCTGGATGCTGCCGGATGTCGCTGCTCCGGTGCTTAGTGGCACAATCAGTTGCCGTTCCGGGTTCGCCGACACTGGTGTCGCCGGTGCCTTTTCTGCCGATACCCCAGTGGCTGGAACTGGGGCTTTAGATGGTTGTGGCTGCGGCTGTGCTGCGGTGGCGGTGTTGGCTTAGCCATGGATGTCGATTTGGATTTTGAGGGCGAGGGCTACGACTTGTGTTTTGGCGGCTGCGGTGCTGCTGGAGCTGGCTTTTGCTTCTTCTTCTGGTGCTGCTGTGATGGAGGTGGCGGAGCTTGTTGCTGCTGAGGTTGCTGCTGCTGTTGTTGTTGTTGTTGCGGCCGAGTCTGCTGCTCTGGCTGCTGCTGCTCTGGCTGCTGCTGTTGACTCGGCTGTGCCAAGTCCTCTTGGACCTCGGGAGCCGAAGAGCTGGCCCCGAGATAAATTACTTCAGGCGCTGCGGTTGCGGCCCCGACCGAGTCTTCAGTTCCGGCTCCGGATCCCGGAGCCGAGATGTCCGCAACCGGACTCATTCTCATTGGACTCGGAACCCGAGTATCGTCGGGCCGAGGTGGCGTCGGTGTCCTTGGTGGGATCCGGTCGGTAGACCCAGTAGTGGGGGCCTTCGTCTTCAGAGGAGCCGCGCTGGAAAATCAAGACAACAATGTATGTTGTCAAAAGGATAAGTACAGAAAGAGCAAGTTCAGTCAAATGCACGAAGTATATGTCGGCAAGAGGGGATCTTACCCCTTAGTGACAGGGCGCTGGCGCTTCGCCGCCACCTTAACTCGTTGCTTCTTGGGCGTGGGACCAGAGGTCCCGGAGGTTCCGGCATCTGCGGAGGCGGCTGTTCCAGCTGGGCGCTTCCGGGCTGCACCCTTGGGTCCCGTGGCGAGGGGTGCCACCTCGATCACCTCGTCCGAGTCAGCTGAGTTCGGAGACAGCGGATATGAGTATGAAATGGGGAGAGGATCATACACCTCTGAAACCCGACAAGCGTCGCCTTCATCTTCAGACCAATTTCGGATGGAGGAAGCGCGAGTCTTACCCGTGGCAGAAAGTAAGCTGGCGTCGGGAATCAGCACGTTGTCCTCGTCGTCCGGGTCTTCCGAGTCGGCCTCGACCCGGTCTCGACCCCAGTTGGCGGAGGGGTTCTCTCCGTCCTCCGTCCACTGACGATCGAATCTCTGAGAAAAGAAAACAAGAAATGATTAATACCAAGTACAAAGTTGTACCAACATAAGAGTTTATGTCGGTGAAAAAGTTATGTCGGCGGAGGTGCTTATGTGTGCTGGTAGGTTGTTCCGGCTGTGGGGTTCTTTGCCCCATTCCCATGTCTCCGGCATCTTGGTCCGGGCTATGGCTTTGATGCGCCGCCGAATCTGGGCATTATCCAGCTCGACGGTGCTGACTCGGGTCGGGTCCAGCGGGCCACTCATGTGGAGATCTTGTGGACTCGGCGCTGGAGGGGCAGGACTCGGCGGCTGATGAAAGTTGCAAGTAGGTCATCTGCAGTTAATCCTTCATCTCGGAGCTGCTCGACGACCTGGTGAATGTGGTTGACCACCAGGTTTGTATCCGTTGGGTTGTACCCCCAGTTGAGTTGAGCGGTTGGTGGGCCGATGGAGAAACTCGGCAAGTTGATCATGTCCACCTCGGTGGAGTTCTTCACGTAGAAGAAGGAGCGCTGCCATTTCCGGCATGACTCCAGCCCTTGGATCCGGGGGAAGATGGAGCCGCGCCGAGGTACGACGGTGGCGGCCCCGCACTGAGTCATTTCCTTGGGTGCGCCCGGATGATCAGGATTCGGAATGACTTGTTTCCAGAAATGGAAGTACTTAGACCACGCCTCAACGGTGGGCCAGAGTCCGAGATAACCCTCCATGAAAGAGGCAAAGGCAGAGAGTGTGGTGAAGGCGTTCGCCGGAAGTTGATGGGGTTGGAGACCGAATTTGTGGAGGAAACTGCGGAAGAAATCGCTGGAAGGAAGACCGAATCCTCGCTCGAAGTGTTCGAGGAAGACGACATACTCTCCCTCTTTGAGATCCGGAGAGGTCTCTGGACCCGGGAGCCGACATGCCACCTCGGCTGGGATCCGCCGGGTCCGGATCAGCCAGTCTATGTCGGCTCTTCCGACATAAGAGCCTTCCCAGCTGGCCCGGGTGGTTTCCTCGGCCACTCCCTCTTCTACCTCGACCACCTCGAGGTTGGGGTTGTTCGACATGTTGGAGAGGAGTTACAAAGATCTGTGAAAGGGGTCATGGCATTAAGATCAAAATCGTTGCAGAAAAAAGAAACAGAAAAGGAAAAATAGAAGAAGAGCAAGAAGCAGAAGGCTCTAGTGCGTGACAAGAAAGGAGAGGGTACAGAGCTACGGCGGCTAATCCACCGGCGGTAAACCCGCATCTGGAACCACAATCTAGACGGTGGCGCCGGATGTGTCGCCGCGGTGAAGAACTAGAGGAAGAACAGGAGGAAGAGCTAGAGCGGACGACATCGATAGATTCGAAGCGCTAATGCGCAAAAGAGAAGAAGAGAAGAAGATCTTACCGTGGTGTCGCGGCGTACGGCGACGGCGTTGCGCGTCGGCGACGTTGGCGTCCGGTGGCTCGTCGGCGTGCGTGGTCCTTGTGTGCAAGCGGTGGCGGTGCTGTGTGCGGAGGCGTGCGGTGCTCTGCTGGTGCTCAGCGCGCTGGTGAAGAAGACGAGGGCAAGAGAGAAAAATGGTGCAGAGGGGAGGACAGGTGCCTCCTCCCTACTATTTATGGGCGGCCGGAGGAGATCGTGGTTGCGGGATCTGCTGCGCACGATCTTGTAACCGACGGGGAGTTATGGCCCCACGATCTCCTCCACGATTTCCTCTGCGGCTTAACCGCCGCCCGATCGGCCACACGAGAGGCAACGGTTATAACGCCGCACACTTGATTGGGCAAGAACCGAGGAGACGCGGGCGGTGTGGTCAAGACTGCACTCAAGTGCTGTCGCGTGCACAGTTCCCGAAGCGACCAACGTGACGCAAGTGGCGTGCGTGCCAGTGGCACGTCCATCCGGGCGCAAAAGTCGAGGCGTTGGGCAGAGATGCTCTGCCACGTAGAGGAACCAATGACTCGGAAGAATTGTGGGTTCTTCCGGTGATTCGGAACAATCCGACATTAAGTCGAATATCGCAAAGGAAGGCAAAAGCAGCTTTCCGACATATAAATCGTTTACCGACGTATGTTATATCGGTGATCACTTAAGAATGTTGGTTTTCGGGTAAACCTGCCGTGGTCCTACATCCGAGGCTGCAGGATCGCGCCAGCTTCGGGGACTAATGTCGGGGGGAAGCCCCCGAGTGGGGTCAATATGGTAAAATAAGGTTGACTCGGAGTTGACCGAGTCAATGGAAACCGACATACCATACAGGTTTTATTCGGGGTCAACCGGGTAAATGTTAACCGACATATCTCTATGTCGGTTCATGATTATTATATGTCGGAATCCCCTTTATTGTTCTTATATGCAGGAAAGGGCAAGCCGAGTTATGGGCATGGGTGTGCCTGTGCCGGATGAAGGTTATCTCGGATGGGGGACTAAGCTCCTTGAGACGCGGAGCGAGACAAGGGCGGCGGCGTGCTGCAAGTGGACGGCGTGCCAAGCCTCGGCCACGCCTCTGACGCGGGTGGCGCGGCACAGTGGCGCTAAGCCTAGGCGTGGGCATGCTGTCTGACACAGAGGAGACCGTGGCGACCAGCGCTGCCACGGTCTGGGCATGGCGCAGCGGCGCCCGTGTCGGCCGGAGACCAAGGAGTATGGCGACAGTGGCAATGTTTTACACTGTAACCCTGGGTTTCCCTATATAAGGAGTACCAGGGGTACCTCTTAGAGGGAGGGGCAACACTTCATTAGAGCCTAGACGCTGAGCAAAGACGTCTTCCCTTGAGAGCTAGAGAGCTGTTCTGAGACTCGGTTGAGGCTTAGATATTGCAGTTCTTCGCATACAGCTCGAGGAGCAATCTTGTAACCAGTTGTAATCCACATATAAATCAAGTAGCAGGCAGGAGTAGGGGTGTTATCTCCTCACGAGAGCCCCGAACCTGGGTAAATCGTGTGCGTGTGTGTGAGTGAGTGTGTGTTTCGTGTCTGTACGCCGTGCGTGCAAGCCCTCCCCGGTACCTCCAGCGTCCAATCGGCCCCACATCAAGCCTATATGGCATCTGCCGTGACACCACCACGACAAGGACAAGTCCAGCTTTGCTCATGC
This sequence comes from Puccinellia tenuiflora, assembly GCA_012064385.1. Taxonomy (NCBI): domain Eukaryota; kingdom Viridiplantae; phylum Streptophyta; class Magnoliopsida; order Poales; family Poaceae; genus Puccinellia; species Puccinellia tenuiflora. The sequence goes on from QRDG01000143.1 coordinate 525,940, forward strand.
GACCAATGTGATTGAAGCATTTGGTTTGGTTCCTCTCATGGAGACACAGTGTGATTATAGTGTACCTCTCGTGCTGCAGTTCTTTTCAACCCTTGTAATTGAGGATGATATTCCCAAGACTCTCAAGTGGATGACAGGTACCACTTTCTGCCAGTCCAGCTTCAGGAAGTTGTAAAATCCCAAATTTTCAAAATTTCAAAAACATGCATTCATGCATCATCATCTTGCTGCATTGCATTTAAAATTATTTGATTGGAGTTTTAAACTCAATTTTTGGTGTTAAAATAATTATTTTGACATAATAGGGTATTAAATAACCCTTGTCATAAAATCAATTATTTTATTTTATTTTGTTGGAAAACTTTGTACCAAAATGTTCTAAATTGAACAAGATTTTCAAAATGTATTTTATCAAAAAAAATTGAGTGGGTTTGAATCTGTTTTGAAAAACAGGAAATAGGAAAAGGGCCAGCCAGCCAACCCGGGCCAGCCCTGCGCCCTCTCCCCTCCTCTTTCTCACTAACGTGTGGGGCCCACACGTCAGCAGCATCTTCTAACACCACGGGAGCTCTCCCGTCGCCCCGTCGATCTTCTCCTCTTCAATTTGCACTCCCGCGAGTGCAAACGGCAACACCACCATACGCATCTTATAGCACTCCCTCTCCTCTTCATTTTCCCCCTCTTCCCCTCTCGAATAACGCCCCTAGGCTGCCGCACTCGAGCTCGCCGTCTGCCGCCCGCCGCCGGCAAGAGATCAAGAGGAGCGTCCTCGACCGACGCCAACTGCCGTGGGAGCCAACTCCGGCGAGGAATTGAAGGAGCACCGGGGCACCCCGTCATCGCCGCCCTCGCCACCGAGTCTGCCTTGACCCCCTGCTTCGAGTGGTAACGAAACCCCTCTCCCACGCCCTCTCTCGTCGCTGGAACGCACGTCGTCGTGCCGCGCCACCGTCTCTGTTATGGTTCCGGGCGGCGCGCGCCGCCAGCTTTTGGTGGATCTATTTAGGGCCGCTAGATCAAGATCCAGCGGTCACATATTAATTTCTATAAACCGAATCGGTACGCTGATGTGGCAGCACAGTTAGCAGCCCAGTTAGCATAGAGTCAGCAGACCCAGCCAATAGGAAGCTGCCATGTAGCAGGGAAATTTCTGTGTATTTTCCCGAATTTAGCAGTTTCTGTCTGTTTTGCAAAAAAACCCCTGCAACTTAGATGTATCATAACTTTTTAGTGGTTTGGCCAAATTCAAGTATTTTTATATATCTGAAATCCTTAGAACCTGTAGAATCTTTCTGGCATTTTAGTTTTAAGTTTTGAGAAGTTTAAATTTATTCAAATTTCAAATGTTATATTTGAGTAAATTTGTCATAACTTTACTTTAAAAATAGATTTTCGAGTAAATCCAATTGTGTTAGCTTAGTTTTGAAGCCCTCTGTCCGGAGAGACCAATCCTATATTTTTGTAGTTATTTTGTTTAATAGTAGTATTTAATTTGTGTTTATTCCCTTTTTGGGAATTGTTTTGTGTTGTTATTATATTAAAAATTATTTTAAATGCATTTTGACTTCATGCATGTTTCTAAAAACCAGAAAACAATAGTTAGTATTTTACTTGTGATTTTAGATGCATTTAATGAATAGCATATTTTTTTTGTATTGTTATTATTGTTTTATGTGTTTATGTGTGGCTTGTTTATTTTAATTAGATTATTCGGAGAGTCCGGAGAACGTTTGCGTTTGTTGCACCTACAACTCCTGCCAAGGCAAGTGATTATCACACATAAAATTCCTAAGTATTTTTTATATGCATTGTAGTTTACTTTTTCTAAGTAGAATTGCATGTCAGGTTTATGACTATGCTATGCTAGACCTGTTTAGTATTACTCGAAAAATTTCTAAGTGTCTAGTACCTATATGATAACTTAGTAGAATAGGTAAATGCTATGCTATGTGTTTTGTATAAAAAACTAACGAAAATTCTACTAAGTTAATAAACTACCTGGGTGGGTGGTTGGAATAAAGCAATTCCCCATATATGGGAGGATGAATTGTAGAAGAGGGTGATTCCCTAATTTGGGGGGAAGGATCATATGTGGTCCCCAGGAGGATGAACACTTGCGGAAAGCCACCCAGGAACAAAGAGATTGAAGTTGCTCCAAGTGAAGATTACTTTTTGTGCAGCCACTAGTCATATGGGCTCTTGGTTGACTTAGTAAGTTGCGTGGAACCGGCCCGGCTTGACAAGCAGATGTAGTGATGTAGGTGGGAACGGGTCAAGACGGCAGTGGTCGGGGAAATGCTTCTGAAGGGTTTCGTCTCAATCTTCTCCTTTCCTTTTCACTTCAAGAAGGGTCAAAGTCAGAATGGGCTGATTGAGTCAAGTGGTGAAAGTGCACAACCTCTGCAGAGTGTCAAACTAAATACTTAGCCGTGTCCCCCATTACGGACAATTTTTAGTATCGGAGCAAGGACGTCAACAGAGATCTCATCATTCCAACTTCTTAAGTAAAAATTTGATGAACTTGTGTGTGGAGATATTTCTGGATATGTTCCATGGAATGATCTCATAACTTTTTGAAGAGAAAAGTGTTTGAAAATATAGGATAAAATTGGCTTTACGCAAAAATCCTTCAAACTCCACCAGCCAGATATGCATATAGTTGATAGAAGTTTTTTCCACTATGAGTCCACAAAGTGTCACTTGCCAGATCCATACAAATGGTTCTGACCAATTTTTGGCTGCAACGCTTTTACTGTTGCAGGTTGCTTCGACAAAGAGTAATGAACTGGTTCCGAGTCTACAACTGGTGCATGTAAAATGCATACATGAACTTTGCATTATAATACTCATATTTCAATCATATTTGCATCATATAAGGGTTATATCATTGTTTTATAATGATTTTGGGAAGATTTCACAGTTTTCCTATTTTTCTGGAATTAACCCTGCACTGTCAGAAAACCATATTTTCTATATTTAGATGTTTCAGGGACCCAAACGACGTCCAAATGACCTCAAAATTTACGAGCATCAGTTTTTGAAAGGAACAAAGCGTAGGAGCGAAGGAAGCGAACAAACGGAGGCCCGAGGGCCAGAAGAGGGTGGCCCGAGGGCCAGAAGAGGGTGGCCCACGCGGCCAGATTCCTTGGCCATGTGGGACCCACCATCTGGGCCCTCGTGGCTCCGTTGCCGTCGATCTTTTCTCTAGAACCTTCGTCTTGACCTAAAACCGACTATAAAAATAGTCCCCGACGCCCTTCGGAGGAGAGGCGGCCGAAAACACAGAAACACCGAAACAGAGATCTGGAGCTGCAGATTGGAGGGGGAAAACTCCGACAGAGCGCTGCCGGCGTGGTCTCCATCTCCCCCAACGACATCTCCACCGTCTCCATGATGAAGAGGGAGTAGTCCACCCCTGGACTATGGGTTTGTGGAAGTAACTTATGTATCTCTCCTCTCTCTTGAGCTTCACTAATTAGCACCATCTAAGCTGCCGAACATGATTACGGTCATCTATGTAATTCCTTTGTGGTGGATGTCTTTATGAGTTAATATATGTTTGAGATTGCAATTGTTTTGTTTCAGTTATGAAAGTAGATGCATATTATGTACCCCGTTCTTGTCTACTTGTTTTGATCAAGCTTGTTTATGAGAGCGTGTGTGGGGGAACATGTGCATTAGTTGGAGTAATGAGGGGGTGGCTAGTGAGGTGAAAGTGAGAGAAGTTCCGCGATCCACTTGGGTATTTTTACCTTACTTTGTTACCTCACTAGGGATAAAGAAAAATACCATGCTACCGGAGGTGTGGGTGTGACCATTGCCACTTCTCCATGACTAGATCTAGCATGTTCTTATTTTAACTTCATGTCATAAGACTTAAAGCTATACTCTGATTTATCTTAATTATCGAGGTGCTAAGATTTAGTTCACATCTTGGTGGAGTATAAGAGAGATTAATAAACAAAATATATCTATGTTAGGACGTGATGCCCATATAATTAGTAACTTGTCATGAAACCTTTTTGTTGCAATCTCATATGTCAATTCTAGTGTTCCATTATCTACCACTTTATTAAAGAGAGAATGCATTTGTGAAACCATGAACCTCTGCCCATTTTTAATCATAAGAAACACCTTTCCAACAACTTATATGCATTTTCCATTTTCTGCCATTTAAAAATCAGAAAATACAAAAATACTTTTGTATCTTGCATTCACAATACAAAACCCAAAAATATCATCCATCATTGTTTCCACCATCCATGCATATTTATTTATCATTATTGCATATTTATTTCTTGTTTTGCATTTGTTATCTTTTCATATCATTCTCACACCTTTTGCTTGACAACCACTTGGTGAGGTTGAGGGCACAAAATAATTTACTTTGTTTTGTAGGTTTTCAAGAGAAGGATAAGAAGATAAATCTTTCACCACTGATTCCCCGAGAGTTCGATATTAAACCCTCGAGTCACCCCTCGTGGGGAAACCGACTTTCCTATACTACACACTCTGCGCTTGGAGTCTCAACCTAAGCTAAGTTCAAGGCCATCAACAACCAACATGTTTTCGCCTGTGGCTACATGAAGTTTGGGACTCCATGCAATAATTATAGTCTTCCGCTGTTATTTATGTTTTATGCTAGCTTCGAGCTATGCAAAGTTGTAATGGAATATTTTAACTCTGGATAATTCGTGTAATATATTGATACAATGTTATGGTATTCATCGTAAATTGTGTGTGCTAGCGATTCGGTCCAGGGACTAGCACTATACACAGGGATCTTGCCTAATTCTTAAGTGCAGGTTCGCTACAGATGGTATCAGAGCACTGTGTTGCCTGTAGGTTCGAAACCCTAAGTTTAGTTAGAAATAAGAAAGCCCATAGGACTAAAAGTTATTTTCTCTTCGTCCAAAACTTTTTTGATGTCATTCTTGTAACCAACTTGTCTAAATTGCTTTCTAAGTATCTTATCTTGTTTTCGATGACCATACTCATGGAAGCCATCAAGAAAGGACCGGTGATGACCGTGACCCTGCAATGTGAGACTGAGTTTCCAAGAGCACTTAAGGATAACATGAAGAGCTTGGGATTTGAATGAAAATCTGTATACAAAGGATTTACTTTCATGGATGAAAGTCAAGAATACTGGTGAGTGCAACTCCATTTGTACAAGAGCAAAGACGATGACCACAAGACCGAAGGATGCTGCATGTTCACCAACCCAATACTTCACACATCCTTCTTTGATTCAGCAAGAAGTGCAGCATGGGAGGCCATCGAGTACCTTGGAGCAAGACTTCGTTTTAGACTTCACAACACCCAGAAGCACCTTGACGAACTCAAGAAAATGGGTGAAGAACTCGATGCACTCAAGAAGGAGATAGACTAGACCACCATTTCACTAGAATAATGAGTTTCCGATGGTGTATTGACCTACCAAATTGTGGTATGGCAGTACTATCACATTTGGTTTTTTTGGAACCTTGGTGTGCTTCGTTCCAAAACGATTAGTTCGTTTTATCAAAAAAAAAGTTTGTGTTGAACTCTTGTTTGATTGTTGATAATTGTATTAACTGTTTGTATGGGTAGGAGTATTTCTTATAGATCTGTCTATCTTTTGCTCATCTATGCTAAAACCCATAGATGCCTCACCGACGTGATCCTGAGAACAACAACACCGATGCCATGTTAAAACAGATGATTGCAGCGCAGACTCAGCTGATGACTATGATGGCGCAATTCATGGCCAACCAGAATGCACCACCACCACCTCCACCGCCGCCACCACCTCCTCCTCAAGTGGACAGGCTTTAAAGATTTATGAAGCTTAGACCTAACAAGTTCTCCATTGCAACTGAGCCTATTGTAGCAGATGATTGGCTACGCTCTGTGTACAAGGATCTGGTGACTTGTGAGTGCACCGACCCTGAGAAAGTGAGATTTACCGCCTATCTGTTGGAGGGACCAGCAACACAATGGTGGGATACTTTTCAGATCACCCATCCTCTAGAAAATTTGACTTGGGAAGAATTCAAGGAAGGCTTTCATAATGCCCATATCTCATCAGGCATTATGAACTTGAAGGAGGAGTTCAGCAGCCTGAGGCAAGGGAACAGAACACTGAAGGAGTATATGGATGACTTTTTCTCGTTGTCCCGTTATGCCCCGGAAGACATTGACACTGATGGCAAGAGGAAGGAAAAATTCCTCAAGGGACTTTGCGACGAGTTGAAAATTCCTTTGACAGTCGCATACGCTCCGAACTATCAGGCCCTTCTGGATCAAGCAATCACACTGGAGGATAGCATCAAGAAGGCAGAGAACAGAAAGAGGAAGCACAGTGGCAGCAAGTACAACTCAGAAGCTGTTCAGAAGAAGCCATATTATCATGAGAACAATGGAGGGCACCACAACCACAAGAATGGGAATGGCCACAACCACAATGGCCATAATCATAGTAGTGGAAACAATGGTGGAAATGGTGAATACAAGAACAATAACCATAGTGGACACAATAGCGGGAACCACAACGGTCAGAATCGCAATCACCCCGCAGGCAAGAAGGACCTTAGTCACATAATGTGCTATAAGTGCAAGCAGATGGGGCACTATTCCAGGGACTGTCCTGAGAAGAAGGCTGAGGAAGCTGCCAAGCCAAAACCTTTCGACAAGGGATATGTGAACCATGTCCATATGGAAAGAGCATACAATGAACATGGTATGGTAAATGGTACATTTTATTCAAGCATCCAGTTTGAAGTTTGATATTCTAGACTACCTACAAATTTTTCTTTTAAGGGTGGTAGCCCACCTAGTTGTCAAAACCCAGAGTTTTCAAACCCATTCTTTCTAGCCACTTCGAATCTCGGGACGAGATTCCTTTTAAGGGTGGTAGTATGTAAAATCCCAAATTTTCAAAAACATGCATTCATGCATCATCATCTTGCTGCATTGCATTTCAAATTATTTGATTGGAGTTTTAAACTCAAGTTTTGGCGTTAAAATAATTATTTTGACATAATAGGGTATTAAATAACCCTTGTCATAAAATCAATTATTTTTTTTTTTGGAAAACTTTGTGCCAAAATGTTCTAAATTGAACAAGATTTATAAATGTATTTTGTCAAAAAAAATTGAGTGGGTTTGAATCTGTTTTGAAAAACAGGAAATAGAAAAAGGTTTTTGTCAAAAAAAAAGGAAAAGGGCCAGCCAGCCAACCCGGGCCAGCCCAGCGCCCTCTCCCCTCCTCTTTCTCACTGACGTGTAGGGCCCACACGTCAGCAGCATCTTCTAACACCACGGGAGCTCTCCCGTCGCCCCGTCGATCTTCTCCTCTTCAATTTGCACTCCCGCGAGTGCAAACGGCAACACCACCGTGCGCATCTTATAGCACTCCCTCTCCTCTTCATTTTCCCCCTCTTCCCCTCTCGAATAACGCCCCCAGGATGCCGCACTCGAGCTCGCCGTCCACCGCCCGCCGCTGGCAAGATATCAAGCGGAGCATCCTCGACCGACGCCAACCGGCATGGGAGCCAACTCCGGTGAGGAATTGAAGGAGCACCAGAGCACCCCGTCATCGCCGCCCTCGCCACCGAGTCTGCCTCAACCCCCTGCTTCGAGTGGTAACGAAACCCCTCTCCCACGCCCTCTCCCATCGCCGGAACGCACGTCGTCGTGCCGCGCCACCGTCTCTGTTAGGGTTCCGGGCGGCGCGCGCCGCCAGCTTTTGGTGGATCTATTTAGGGCCGCTAGATCAAGATCCAGCGGTCACGTATTAATTTCTATAAACTGAATCGGTACGCTGACGTGGCCGCACAGTCAGCAGCCTAGTCAGCGTACAGTCAGCAGACCCAGCCAATAGGAAGCTGCCATGTGGTAGGGAAATTTCTATGTATTTTCCCAAATTTAGCAGTTTCTGTCTGTTTTGCAGAAAACCCCCTACAACTTAGATGTATCATAACTTTTTAGTGGTTTGGCCAAATTCAAATATTTTTATATAATATATTTTCGAGTAAATCCAATTGTGTTAGCTTAGTTTTGAAGCCCTCTGTCCGGAGAGACCAATCCTATATTTTTGTAGTTATTTTGTTTAACAGTAGTATTTAATTTGTGTTTATTCCCTTTTTGGGAATTGTTTTGTGTTGTTATTATATTAAAAATTATTTTAAATGCATTTTGAGTTCATGCATGTTTCTAAAAATCAGAAAACAATAGTTAGTATTTTACTTGTGATTTTAGATGCATTTCATGCATAGCATATTTTGTTGTATTGTTGTTATTGTTTTATGTGTTTATGTGTGGCTTGTTTATTTTAATTAGATTATTCAGAGAGTCCGGAGAACGTTTGCGTTTGTTGCACCTACAACTCCTGCCAAGGCAAGTGATGCTCACACATAAAATTCCTAAGTATTTTTTATATGCATTGTAGTTTATTTTTCTAAGTAGAATTGCATGTCAGGTTTATGACTATGCTATGCTAGACCTGTTTAGTATTACTCCAAAAATTCCTAAGTGTCTAGTACCTATATGATAACTTAGTAGAATAGGTAAATGCTATGCTATGTGTTTTGTATCAAAAGCTAATGAAAATTCTACTAAGTTAATAAACTACCTGGGTGGGTGGTTGGAATAAAGCAATTCCCCATATATGGGAGGATGAATTGTAGAAGAGGGTGATTCCCTAATTTGGGAGGAAGGATCATATGTGGTCCCCTAACTTAGGAGTATGAATCACACTTGCGGAAAGCCACCCAGGAACAAAGAGATTGAAGTTGCTCCAAGTGAAGATTACTTTTCGTGCATCCACTAGTCATATGGGCTCTGGCTTGACTTAGTAAGTTGCGTGGAACCGGCCCGGCTTGACAAGCAGATGTAGTGATGTAGATGGGAACGGGTTAAGATGGCAGTGGTCGGGGAAATGCTTCTGAAGGGTCTCGTCTCAATGTTCTCCTTTCCTTTTCACTTCAAGAAGGGTCAAGGTCAGAATGGGCTGATTGAGTCAAGTGGTGAAAGTGCACAACCTCTGCAGAGTGTCAAACTAAGTACTTAGCCGTGTCCCCCATTACAGACAATTTTGAGTATCGGAGCAAGGACGTCAACAGAGATCTCATCATTCCAACTTCTTAAGTAAAAATTTGATGAACTTGTGTGTGGAGATATTTCTGGATATGTTCCAGGGAATGATCTCATAACTTGTTGAAGAGAAAAGTGTTTGAAAATATAGGATAAAATTGGCTTTATGCAAAAAGCCTTCAAACTCCACCAGCCAGATATGCATATAGTTGATAGAAGTTTCTTCCACTATGAGTCCACAAAGTGTCACTTGCCAGATCAATACAAATGGTTCTGATCAATTTTTGGCTGAAACGCTTTTACTGTTGCAGGTTGCTTCGACGAAGAGTAAGGAACGGGTTCCGAGTCTACAACCAACATGTTTTCGCCTGTGGCTACATGAAGTTTGGGACTCCATGCAATAATTATAGTCTTCCGCTGTTATTTATGTTTTATGCTTAGCTTCGAGCTATGCAAAGTTGTAATGGAATATTTTAACTCTGGATCATTCTTGTAATAAATTGATACAATGTTATGGTATTCATCGTAAACTATGTGTGCTAGCAATTCGATCCAGGGACTAGCACTATACACAGGGATCTCGCCTAATTCTTAAGTGCAGGTCCGCTACAGAAGTTTTCCATTATTCTTGGGTACACCTTCAGCGGTCATCCACCTCTTGGTCACCGTATGCAGTCCATTGAATGACCCAACAAGGACAGGGCTATGAGAGATCTATGTGGCCCAGGTGGCCAAATTGGCAAGATTGAGGGCCTACTTCCCATCTATGATCAGCTTGTGCACATCTTTCGGTCCAACATTGCTCCAAGTGGAGGTAACAATGATGCCATTAATAGTCCTCTTGTTAATTTGCTATGCTTGGCTAAGGACTGTGTTGAGAATGAAGACCCTGACCGTGATTTCACCGTGGATGTTATGGACTACATCTGTCATGAGATGAATGATGCCATGATTGGTGGGTACACCATTCCGTATGCTCCATACATCATGATGCTTATCAAGAAGACTTTGAAGAACCATGACTTTAGTTAGGAGGATGTGGAATCTCACTACTATAAGAAAGTCTATGACAAGAAGGTGAAACCTCCTCCATACCTTGCCAGTGGATCCTTCATGAGAGATGCTCGTACTAGTGGAGCACGTCCTAGTGGGGCACGTGCTATTGATGCACACCGTCAGGCAGCTACTCCTTCTATTGCCCCTAAAATCAAGAAGCTGAATTGGTTCCAGAAGCATATTCTATGCATGAATGTTGATATTCTCAAGAGTCAGTATGATGCATATCGTGAGAGGCAACTCATGATCTCTAGGCTCCCACGCCTTCCTTCTGACCCGCCTGCGAGTGATCCTCTTTCCTATGAACAATGGAATGTCGGTGCTCAGACCCCCTGGGTTCAAATGGAGAAGGATTAACTTGAGTCAGTTCCCTCAACCTCTTCCCGTCCTTCATACACATACTCCCTCTCGTGACGAGGAAGATGAAGACTCTGAGGCTGAATCCGATGACCCTGAGGATGAGTCTGAGGGTGATGGGGATGTGTCCGGGGAGTCTGATGAGGAGTTTGAGGCTTCGGACTGATTTTCTTGGGGCATGGCATCGCTTTTTCTCCCTTTTTGGTGTCTCGGTGCTAAAGGGGAAGAATTAGTTCTATGTAGGTTACGGGATTTGCATGGGTTCGGGCACAAGCATATGCGTTTATCATTTCTTTAGAGGTTGTGTCCATTTATTACCAGTTCGAACTTATTTGCTATTTGTGATCTTTCAACTATGTGTGATTTAAATTATTGTATGAAACATATGGATTTCGGATTTCAGGTTTAATCTATGATCAAGACTATATGGTATATCATCTTAGAACCTAGTTCATATTGTGCAAATAAATGCTAGTGCCCATATCATGTTGTTATATATCTTTTTGAAAAATGCTTGTCTTAACATGTGTGTATTTGCATTCCAAAGCAAACTACTTATATGCACACATTTAGGGGGAGCCTTTTTCACTTCAATTAAAAACATGCTCTTACTCTAAAAGTTTATTGAAAATCCTAATGTTGTCATCTAACACCAAAAAGGGGGAGATTGAAAGAACATTATTCATCGCTTGTGTTTTGTGTTTCAGTTAACAACATTAGCGAACTATTTAACTCGATGTTAAGTGATGCAGGTTGTAAATGATTAGAACATATATGCTTCAACACCAAAAAGTGAGAAGGAATGAATTGCAACTTCCTGATAACTACCGGATATTTGCTACCGGATATTTCCAGGCACTAGAATATCCGGTCTGTACTTTGACCGGAATATCCGATTCTTCTGCTTCTCCAACGGCTAGAATTTTGGAGGGGTATAAATACCCCTCCCCCTACCTCCAGCCAACCACCACGACCAGAACAAGAACACCACCATTATTTGAAATCTCCAAATCTATAGATCTCCCTCTCTAGCCACTCAATCACTTAGCCCTTTGGGGGTTTGAGAGAGGAGACCTAGATCTACACTTCCACCAAACCGATTTGATTTCCCCTTTGATTTGTGAGAGCCTGAAGCCTTGGCAGTGCGCCGGGCAATGGCCCTTGCTCGGGATGAAGGTTTTGGTCACATTATTCTGGCAACAGATTGTCTCTCGGTGGTATAACAACCCCGTACGGCGTAACAAACAGTAGCTTGATTTCACTGAATGCTTTTGTGCAACAGATAGATAGCTGAGCAAGCAATCCTCCCCTAAACTGTCTCACAAAATACGACTGAGCAGGGCCAGAGACCCCTAGTCTATAAGAGAAGTTCACTGGAATAGGTTCTTTGAGCTATGATCCACTGTCGAATCAGCAGTAACGAAGTAGAATTATTCATCGAGAACTTCCTATGGCATTCAGCCTTTTCCTTCAGCGGGGCTTGCTACTCTTGGTGTTCATTGGAACCCTAGAGGTTGTGGTCCTTCGGAGCTTTGAGAGCATTAAAGACATTGTCGGGAGCCACCAATTAAGTTGTGGTGTGTGCCCCGGCCTTGAGGCATCGAGTCTTGGCGGCTTGGTGCATTCGGTGAAGACCCTCCAACTTGTGGAGTGTGCTTCATCCTTGTAAAGGTTCTAGTTGTCAACCTCAACGGCAACATAGTGATTCGTGCCTCACCTCATCGGTGGTAGGACACGAAGGATATATGGTGTGCCATTTGACGGCTATTCAGTGTTTCACTTTGGTGAACACCGCGCCGCTCCAACGGAGATTAGCTTCCTTTGGGAAGTGAACTTCGGGATAAATCTCCGTGTCACCTTGTCGGTTATTCCTCAACTTACCTTTACTTGTTGCTACTAGCTTACTCGTTTATATATCTTGTGCTAGTAGTCTATTGCTCAACATATAGGGTTGTTCACCTAGTTGCATAATCTAGTGAATTTATATTTGAGCAATACCCAATTAAAAGAAAAAGAAGTAAAAGTTGTAGTTAACCTATTCACCCCCTCTAGTTAACCTCATCGATCCTTTCATAGGTGCACTAGTTCAGCGAAGAGATGGTAAAATATAAGTAATATGGATGGTAAAACAAGGTTTTGTTATTCTATAATAAAAATGGCAGCAAGCGAACAAGTGGCAAAAGTGACTAAAAACGGTGTATCAATGCTTGGAAACAAGGCCTAGGCTTCTGATACTAAGGGTAAAATAGCGGTGTTAAAGTCTATTTTTATATTTAATATTTCTTACTTCATGTGCTTTACTTAATGCAAATGTCTGTTGCTTGCAACTTAATACCGATGGGTGACAGGCTGGATAGCGATCCCACGGTGAACTTTTTAGACAAAGATGCAGTTGGACTCAACGGTCTTTGTTCATTGTCATGATGCCTACTTAAATATTATCATGTTCTCTTTGTCATAGCTAGATTAAGTTTGTGTTATAATCTTGTCAATTGCCCAGCTGTAATTTGTTTACCCATCATATGAATGTTCTATTTACTTGAGAGACTCCACTAGTGAACCCATGGCCCCCGGTCCATCTTCTTACATTGATTGCAACCTTTATTCATCACTTTTCACCATCATTACTCCTCTGGTCCATTTTCATAATTCATCTATTTCACTATACAATTAACCGCTTTGTTTTCTGCGAGACCGGAAATATTGACAACCTTTCCGCCGTTGGGGGCAAAGTATTTTGGTTGAGTGTGTGCAGGTCCACGTCTGTTGAAGATTAAGTGCCAGAGATCTTCAACATTCACTTTGTTGTTGATTTCAAGGTCCTACTGGTTCGATAAACCTCGGTTCGTTTTCGAGGGAAAACTGCTGCTTGCTACATCTCCGCCTTCGCTTGGGGCACCACCCAACTCTTCATCAGTAGCAATCAAGCTCTTTTCTGGTGCCGTTGCCCGGGATCTTGGAGCTACAGCAAGGGGAGTCTCACACTCTCAATCACTTTACTTTGTTTTTGTCTTGCTTGTTTTATTTCTCGTTAGCTTATTTTTCTTGTTGCAAAATTTTAAAACCCAAAAAATTAGTGTAGTCTTTATTCCTGTCTTGTTATTTTGTTTTATCATAATGTCTAGCTTTACCACTATTCATATGACTCTCTTGGCAGAAATGTTCACCTTCAAACAAAAGGGTGGAGAAATTTTTAAAAATGCTTGGGATAGAATTTCAGAATTACATCAAAAGATTCAACCCATGCTTGCTATGTGTGTTTTACTGAGATGCTTTTACTATGGATTATCCGATGCATGTAAGCATGCCTTGGACGTTATTACTGGAGTAGACTTTCTTGAAATTGATGAATCGGAATCTCTTAGAATTATAAATGGTTTGGGTTTTTTTCCCATGAATGAGAAAACTGATGGAATACTTGATAGATTGGATAAAATAGAAAATATTTTGTGTGATCTAAATTTTAATGGAATAGAGGAGAATTCTAAAAATTATCAAACACTTGAAATATATGGAGATTGGGAACCTTATATTCCTATTGAAATAAAAGATAGAAGGTTCCTTGCTTATTGTGATATTGGTTCTATGATGTCAACCATGCCTAGAATGGTTTTCGATACTATGAATTTTGGAGACTTATTTGATTATCCTCTTTTTCATTCTCATTCTGATGGTAGCTCTTCAAAAATCTATAAAAGATTTAATGAAGTCCTTGTCACTTTTAAAAATAAGACTACTTTGGTTGATTTCTTGGTTTTGGAGTCAAAAGCTCAAGCTAATATTCTACTTGGAAGATCTTTTCTTTGTTCCGTGGGAGCTTTTATTGATGTTAAAAAGGGCTGCATACGCTTTCGTTTTCCCATTATGGGCAGGTTTTCCTTTCCTCTTAAAGAGAAAGAAGTGCTTATTGAAGGAAAAGTTGCAATGGATTTTGAAAAAACTTGATATTTGGCATTGTGCCTAGCTAAAAGGCGTTAAAGAAAAGTGCTTGTTGGGAGGCAACCCATCTTTTACTTTCAGTTTGATTTTTACTTTTCTTGAGCCTTGAAGTTGTTGCCTCTGTAGCAACTTCATTGTATATTTTTCTTTTGGTTTTTTGTCCCAAGTTTAGCCTCTAATGCATTGAAAGTGCGAGGTGTTGTTTTGCTGTCCAGAATCAGATTTCTGTCCTTCACTGTTCGAAAATCCAAAAAATCTCTGAATTATATATTTTTCTGATATTTTTAGAAAGCAAGCGTGATACTTTTATCTATCTTTCGGTAGTTTTGATTTTTCTGATTTGAGCTACACAAGTGCCTCGAAAAATTCGGTCTTTATAGACTGTTCAGATTTTGACAGATTCTACTTTTATTTTGCATTCGTCTCTTTACTATCGTTAAATGTGATACTCTAGAGGTGGAGTGCCACATTGAGACTTAGTGAACAGTAGATAATGCCTAATGAAGTTGTTTGTAATTTGTCTTGAGTTGAACACATGTGCATTTTAATTTATGAGCACTAACCCTCTAATCAGTTTATGAGAAGTTTTGTGTGAAGGGAGTTTTTAAGTTCCAAAGGAGAGGATAATGAAAAAATTGAATATGGATCAGAGCTCAAGCTTGGGGATGCCCCCATGGTACCCCCTCTGAATATCAAGAACTATCAAGCGTCAAAGCTTGGGGATGCCCAAGGCATCCCCTCTTCTTCATCGACTATCATGAGGTCGTCTTCGTTGAACTAAGTTTTTATCACTTTACATATTATGTGCTATGCTTGGAGTGTCTTTTTACTTTCAGTTTTGTTTGTTATTTTGCTGGTCATATGCTTGTTTGATCCTTGCTTTATTTGTGTGGGAGAGAGACACGCTCCGCTTTTTCATTTGAATACTCCTGTGCTTCGCTTATATTTTGTTGAGTATTCTTAGCTACTGTTTGTTTGCTAGTAAGCTCTCGCATTTAGCTTTTATCTTATTTAGAGCTGCAAGTGGTTGATGTTAAACTCTCTTGTTCTTCACTTATATTTGTTAGAGAGTTGCTTTGGTTGCTTGGTTAATGTGTTAGATCGGTAAAATGCTATGCATGTGGTAGTGGTATGAAGTAGAAAAAACCTGCATAGTCTTGTAGATCACTATGTGGATAATTTGATACTTTTCAATTGTTTTGAGACATTAAAAGAACTAATGGTTAAAATGTGTTGGTTAATGGTGTTAGAGCTGATTAGTGGAGATGTGTTAGTAAAGCGTGGAGCCATACTTTTCTGAACTAAACAACCTAAGTCAACAATGCTAATGTGTCATGAATTCTGCTCAGTTGAAAATAAGTTCCTAGTGGGTAGTTACTGCAACGGTCGGGGAAGCCAACGGGGCACTTGTGTCACCGTCATGATCCCTCTCGGGGTGTCTCTAACCATTTGTGGAACATTGAAACTGCTAGTTGTTTGCAATATACGAAATGCATTGTGAGTTTTGGTTTTTTGGCACTTCCACTTCCATATTTTGCTAGCCTCTTCGGTGCTGCGCAATGCCCTCTCTCACATTGAGATTGGTGCATACTTCGCAAGTACATCCAACTCCGTGGGAGAACTTCACCCTGTTCTCCTACACAAAAGCCAACTATCTCCCTCAAAATAGCCACCATACCTACCTATCACGGCATTTCCATAGCCGTTCCGAGATACATTGCCATGCAACATTCATCATTACATTACATGACTTGATGTCATTCTTCATTACCATATAGTTTGCTTGATCATTGAGTTAGTGTGCTGCGTGGCTTGCCACATGTTCTACATTTTTCCACACTACGCTCGATCATGCACATCTCCTTTTATACATCATGTATTATTCTTATGAGTTATGAGTACCAAAAAGTGTGATGATCCAATTGTAATATAGAGTGTTGCTCCTATAGTGAGGTATAAAATAAAAAAAAGATAACAATAAAAGAGCCCAAAGGAGGCCAAATGAGAGAGCATTTAAAAGAGCCAAGGAGGCCACCCAAAATCCAAAAAAATAGAAAAGAGAGAGGGAGCAACACTACTATCCTTTTTACCACACTTGTGCTAGTAGCACCTACACTTTATTGTAGAGAGTTCTCATGTTGTTTTAGTAGTATAACTAAGTGGGGAACTAACGTTATAGAACTTGGCTTGTATATTCCAAGGATGAGCCTCCTCAAGTGAGATCTAAGTCTTCATGAGCAAGCAAGTTGGATGCACCCCTACTAGTTCCATTGGAGAGCTTTCATACACTTATAGCTCTATGTGCATCCGTTGCATGGCAATCACTACTCCTCATACAGTGTCAACTACGGGACTTCCTTCTGTCTTGTGGTTACCTTCTACACTGTTTGAGCCTTTCTGCACTTATTCATGAAAAGTTTTTAGCATTTGTTAGCTAGCGTTTGTTAATCATTGTTTGCTTAATGTCAACTATAGACAATTGTTTTGGATCACCTTATTCATATCATGTGCTTTGCATTACTATCTTGATCAAGATTATGTTGGTTGCATGTCTCATCAAAAATTATTTTGTTATCACTTACCTACTTGAGGACGAGTAGGAGTTAAGCTTGGGGATGCTGATACGTGTCAAACGTATCTATAATTTTTGAGTGATCCATGCTAATTTTGTGATGTTGTCACATGTTTATATTATCATATCACATCATTTTTATGCATTTTGTTGGACTAACCTATTGACAAGATGCCCAATGCCAGTTCCCTGTTTTTGCTGTTTTTGTGTTTCAGAAATTTACTTTTGGAAATATTCTCGGAATTGGACCAAAATTTACGGAGATTATTTTTACGCCAAGACGAAGACGGAGACCGAAGGGCGACCTGGGGTGGCACCCAGGGGCCACAGGCGGGTGCCTACCGCGGCCCCTGGACCAACGGGTGGGGCCCGCCCCTACCCATTGGGCACCGCCTCGGCCCCCTCCGACGCCTATAAAATCCTAAAAACCCTAAAAACGACGGGGCGGCCATTATTTTCCAGAAAAGTCATCCCGAGGCGCCGTCACCTCAAACCCTAATTCGGGGGTGATTCTGAAGCAAATCCCGGCACCCTGCCAGAGGGGAGATCGATCCCGGAGGGCTCTTCATCGCCATGCCTTCCTCCGCGATGATTTGTGAGTAGTCCCACCTTGGACCTTGGGTCCATGGCAGTAGCTAGATGGTAGTCTCTCTCTCTTGTGTGTCATGTCTTATGATCTTGTGAGCTGCCTAACATGATCAAGATCGATTATTGTAATCCTATGTGATGTGTTTGCTGGGATCCGATGGATTATAAAGTTATGATCAGATTGTGCATGATTCTTATATGTTGATTTATGTTCTTGCATGCTCTACGATGTGCGTAGTTACTTTGGCCAAGTGATTGTGTGTATCTCCAAGAGAGAGTATTTATGCTAGATAGTGGGTTCATGCCCCCCTTTTGTTCCTGGGCACGAGTGACAGAAACGTCTAAGGGCGAGGGTGTGTTGTTGCTACTAAGGGTAAAACAACGGTGTTAAAGTATATTTTTATATTTAATATTGCTTACTTCATGCGCTTTACTTAATGCAAATGTCTGTTGCTTGCAACTTAATACCGATGGGTGACAGGCTGGATAGCGATCCCACGGTGGACTTTTTAGACAAAGATGCAGTTGGACTCAACGGTCTTTGTTCATTGTCGTGATGCCTACTTAAATATTATCATGTTCTCTTTGTCATAGCTAGATTAAGTTTGTGTTATAATCTTGTCAATTGCCCAGCTGTAATTTGTTTACCCATCATATGAATGTTCTATTTACTTGAGAGACTCCACTAGTGAACCCATGGCCCCCGGTCCATCTTTTTACATTGATTGCAACCTTTATTCATCACTTTTCACCATCATTACTCCTCTGGTCCATTTTCATAATTCATCTATTTCACTATACAATTAACCGCTTTGCTTTCTGCAAGACCGGAAAGATTGACAACCTTTCCGCCGTTGGGAGCAAAGTATTTTGGTTGAGTGTGTGCAGGTCCACGTCTATTGAAGATTAGGCGCCAGAGATCTTCAACATTCACTTTGTTGTTGATTTCAAGGTCCTACTGGTTCGATAAACCTTGGTTCATTATCGAGGGAAAACTGCTGCTTGCTACATCTCCGCCTTCGCTTGGGGCACCACCCAACTCTTCATCACTAGCAATCAGCTTCATACTTTCACTAGTGGCAACTCTCAACATCATTAACATAATTAAACACATGATATTTCATCCAAAAGCATGCAAGGTAGATGTTATTCGGAGATCATTCTTTCGCCGATCAAAATAGGATGAGAATTGCGTAGGGCTACAAAAGCACGCCTAAAAACTCGTATTCCACATCTAGGGACAATGCAACCCTCTCACTTTCGTCATCCAAAGATAGTACTAACAAACACCATAACCTATCTCTTGAATAGTCTCTTTCTAATACATCCACGGCACGCACGCTGTCACTTATGCACCATGGATATTATAATAAACACAAGGATCAAGAAATCTCATGATCTATTCAACCGAACAAAAATAAAGAACAAACTTTTTTTTAGATAAAAGGCATTTTATTGCCCAACTTTGACTTAAGAAAGCCCAAGGTTCAACACAACAGAGTCTTACAACCGCTGCGGCATGCAGCTTAGCCAAAGGAAGAACAAGTGCTACGGCATACAGTTTAGCCAACCTACTACAGGGGATGCCGCGGCATACAGCTTAGCCAACAAAGGAAGGAAAGCGGACCTAACAGTACTACTAAACAATGCTCCAAGATATCAAGTCGGGGTTCGACGGCAGGAGGAGTGAATTTTCTTGAGTTCGTCAGCCAACTTCCTTGCTCCCTCCTCATCTTTACTCCTTAGCGTGGGAGTCCAAAGTTGCAAAAAGAGAAGAATTTTGAAGAGAACTTCAGCAGGGTGTCGAACCACCTTCTTCTCAATATCAAGCTTATTTCTAACAAGCCAAAGGGCCCAAGATTGGGCCATAAACAGGACCCAAAACAATCTGTGGTCGTGCCCTAACAGGTTCGTTAAGATAGCAAAAAAGTGTGCAAAGCTAGACGGGTTCTACTCCCTCCCAAGGGCCTGGCGAGTCACACTCCACGCAAATTTAGCCAAAGAGCACTCGAAGAAGATATGGGAAGCATTTTCTAAAGCGCCGCACAAAGCACAGAGGCCATCGGAGGGGCCGAAACGGGTCGCTATTTGCATGCCGGAGGGGAGCTTGTCGAGAGCCAGTTGCCAGGAGAACACTTTGATTTTTAGAGGGAGCTTAGCCTCCCAAACGTCCCAGTGAAAGGGAGAGGTCACCCCCAGCGACAAATGGGCATACATTGAGCTCACATTATAACTTCCCGAGGGGTCAAGTGACCAAGATATCTCATCTTGGCCGTGTGTGAGAGGAGTGGCGGAGAGGATGAGGTTGAGCTCCTACCACTGAAGGACTCCGGCCGCATTCAAGGACCGCCGGAAGTTACACCCTTCTGTCACCTCCTCGGCCACCGAGAGAGATAGGTTATCGCAAGTGTTAAAGAGAAGATGGAATCTGTGACAGAGGGGCCCCCTGCCTCCAGTCCAGCCAGAACAGGGTCCGCACCCCATTGCCCACCTTGTGCTTGGCTCCAGCCTTAAAATGATGTTTTATTTTGTGGAGAATTTTCCAGAACTGCGAACTCCCTCGGTCTGAGCTAGAGAAGATGTCGCCATTAGTGGTATATTTGGCCTTAATTATATTTTCCCAGATCATGTCCTCTGACTGGTACAACTTCCAAATCCATTTTAGCATGAGAGCCTCGTTCATAAGTTTCGAGTTAGTGATCCCGAGGCCTCCACTCTATGTTGGCAGGCTTGCAAGACAGGAGTTGGAAAGAATGAGCCGTCCCCCCGAGGACAAAAACCTACCAATCGAGGGCTCCACTCTATCTGCAAGTTTTTGTACAAGGAAGGACCACTGCTCAATTGTGAACTTCCTATCAGCAATGGGCAGCCCGAGGTAAGTCATAGGGAGCAAACCAAGTTTGTAGTTTAAGAATTGGCCTACCCTGTCTTGGATCTCACGTGGCTTCCCCAGCACCACCACTTCACTCTCGTGAAAGTTGATTTTTAATACCGACATGTTTTTGAAACACATTAACAGGAATTTCAGGTTGGCCACCGCCAACTTGTCATACTGTATAAGGATGATTGTGTCGTATGCGTATTGGAGGTGAGAAATGCCTCCCAAAGACAAATGCAGCACTACCCCATGTATATGCCCCGCCACACATGCCGCCGTGAGGATGGCTGAGAGCCCCTCAGACACAAAGTTGAATAACTGGGGTGATAGCGGGTCCCCTTGCCGCACCCCACGCTTATTACGGAAGAAAGGGCCCATTTCTCCGTTTATAGAAATGGCAGTCTGTCCGCCCGAGACAAGCTGCGAGATTCTATGGATATAACCGGCGTCAAAACCTTTCCGCCGCAGCATCTCGATAAGATAGTCCCAGTTGACTCTATTGTAGGCCTTCTCAAAATCTAATTTGAGCAAGATGCCCCTAGCTTCTTGCTCTTCATTTCATGAACTATCTCGTGAAGCTCCAGTGCGTCATCTAGAAAGAAACGGCCCTTAATGAAGGCACTCTGGTTTGGGCTGATGACCTTATTGGCCACGGGGTCCAGCCGGGAGGCAAAGGCCCTGGAAATTATTTTGAAGATTATGTTTATGAGAGCAATAGGCCTGAATTGTGTGATCTTGTCCGCGCCGGGGACCTTTGGATCAGCATCAACACCCCAAAGTTGAGTTGCAAAATATCAATTCTCCCGAGAATCAAGTCATTAAGGATGTGGAGCACCCCGTGCTTTACCAAATTCCAATACTTTTTGAAGAAAGGCACCAGGAACCCGTCTGGGCCAGGGGCAGTATTCGATTTAATTTCATTGACAATGGCCTCAAGTTTGGTTTCTAAAAAGGTCTGCGCTAGGTCCTCGTTTCCTCCCCTGAAACCAACTGGGGGCCTACCCAAATGTTTGCGGCAAGACCGCTGTGCCTAGGAGTTGTTGAACCAAGCAATTCCCTGTAGAAGCCATATATGTGTTCATGTAGCGGCAGTTTACCCGAGATGGTGCCAGACTCTGATGTGAGTGAGGTGATGTTGCATTTTCAGCACTTCTTGTTCGCCACCGCGTGGAAATAGGCCGTGTTGGCGTCCCCCTGGAGAGCCCACCTAATCCTTCCCCGTTGGCACCAATATTCCTCCTCAAGTTTGTATAATTGCAGGAGCTGTTCTTCTAGATTATACCTGTATGCCCACTCTTCATCATCCAGCCCGGACGAATCAGCTTGGGCACCGATGGTCTTGATGAGATTCAACAAGTTGTCTTTTTTGAGACGGGATTCTTTCCCTAGATTGCGACTCCACCCTCTAAGGGCTTGTCGTAAACCCCCACTCATAAAGGACCACCAATCCACTATGTTGCACCCCCTACTGTGTTTTCCAGCTTTCCCCAAGCGGCGAGCATTAAGTCGTTAAAGCTAGGGAGATCGAACCATCCGCTTTCAAATAAAAAGCGGTTACTATGGATCGGGGAGCCCTCCCCCGTATCCATAATGAGGGGTGTGTGGTCGGAGCAAAGGCTCATTTCTGCTACAAACGTACACAGAGGAAATACGAGCACCAGGTTTGCTGAGATGAACACCATGTCCAAAACACAGCGCACCGGGTTTAGGCGTTTATTAGTCCACCTGTAACTAGCCCCCAACCTTTGAATTTCGTGCAGACCCCAGTCTGGAATATAAGCGCTAAACAGGTTCACCCTAGGCCAGTTGATCCTGTCATTATTCTTGTATTGGCCACCTCGAATCAGGTTAAAGTCTTCCCCCATGATCACCGGGGAGTGGCACCTCGCCGGCTTCGCAGTGATTTCATCTAAGAATTCTGACGTTTTGGAGTGATCTGTAGGCCCATAGATGTTGATGACGAAATAATTCAGGTTAGATGGGCAGTGGAAAACCTCCAGGCTTAGGAAGTAGGAGCCCCTGTCCATACTTCCCACTTTAAACAGGCTATCCCGCACGCCCATGAGCATCCCCCATGAGTGCCCACACGTCAGGAGCCAGCTCTAGAAGAATATCTCGCCAACCTCCATCCCTCGGATTTCGATATCGGTAAAGTCCTATCTAATTGTCTCTTGTAGACAAACAACATCCGTCCTATGCAGCTAGAGTAAGTCTTTGAGTAGGGTTCTGCGCCTGGGCATGCCAAACCCATGAATGTTCAAGAAGAGACAATGCATTAAGACCCTCCTTTCTTAACCCGTGCTTGGCGGGTGTACGGCTTGCGCTTGGCTGGTGTGGTTTGCTTGTTTGTGCCTTGTCGAGTTATTGGGCCGGACCGGGAAACCACCTGTTTAGCCTGATCCTTGGATTTAGAGGGCCCGTCCCTCTTATTCGCGGCCGGGTCTTCTTGCGTGTCAGCCCCGGCTGACGCCGCAGCTAGTTCTCTAGCTTCTTTTTCTCTAGCCTCGAAAAGCTTCTTCTTGTTTGGCAGCAATCGCTGCTCTAGCTTGTGCTAACTCGGCTTGTGCCAACTCAGTTGCGCATAACAGAGAGAGGGTTTTGCGGGAGATCCCTCCGCGATATTAAGATCGATCTGGCAATCGGACGCAACCTTCAAGAGATGTTCATCGGAGAGAGAGAGGGGAGAACAACAAACGGAGATGATAAGGAGTTACCTGAGTTGTCGAGGATGCTTGCCCGCGCGACGGCACGGTCCAGCATCGGCCGCTCCGTGAGCCCCTCGCCCCTGAGGCTCTTCCGAGGCGATTGGGATGGCCTGACTATGCAGGCCGCGGGGCACCAGGACGGAGAGCGCCATCACCACGCCAGCGTCCTGAGTGGAATCACCAGAGAAGTCCTCTAAGCTATTATCCATAGAGTCACACACGGCACATGGCACCCGCACTTTCACCGTGGCACCGTGATCTCAAGGTGACTCCAGAACTTATACTAGATAACATCACTTGAGCAACATCATATCCATTACATAATTAAAGAAGGGGAAACATCATGTATTCAACTATATCAACAAAGCTAATGATCACAATGAAGATCACAGAATGGGAGAGAGAGATAACCGCATAGCTACTTGCACAAGCCTCAGCCCCGATGAGGGACTAATCCCTCCTCATCACGGGAAGCAACGGTGTCGATGAAGATGGATTCGGAGGTCGATCCCTGTCCCGGCAGGGTGCCCGAATAGCAGCAATCTATCCCTCGAAACTTGGTTTCGCTCCCGACGGTGCTATGTTCTGTTTCCGAAAAAATCCTCCGGGGGGTCGTCATTTTTAGGTCGTCGTTTCTAGGTCGTCGTTTCCGAAAACCCTCGGGGAGGCGAGTCCCAGGGGGAAGGGGCGGTAGGGGGGCGCGCCCCCCTACTTCCTGCGGCTGGGGGTCGCCCCTGGGCCTCTCCCGGGGTCGTCCTTCGGCGAGTATCTTTGTTATGTTCCATAAAAAATCTCATAAATTTTCGTCCAATTCCGAGTATTTTTCCTGAAGAAGATTTTCTGAAATAAAAAACAACAGAAAACAGGGAACTGGCACTAGGCATCTTGTTAATAGGTTAGTCCAATAAAATGCCTCCAAATGATATAATATGATAGTAAAAACATATGGCATTGATATAAAACAAGCATGGATCAATCGAAAATTATAGATATGTTTGACACGTATCAGCATCCCCAAGCTTAACTCCTACTCGTCCTCGAGTAGGTAAGCGATAAACATAATGATTTTTTATGAGATATGCTACCAACAAAATCTTGATGGAGTTGTAAAACACATGATGTGAATAAAGTGATCCAATATAATTGTCTATAGTTGACATTAAGCAAACAATGTTTAACACATACTAGCTAACAATGGTAGAAACTTTTCATGAATAAGTGTGTTGGAGACATGGAACCATACATAAGGTTTAGAAAGAAGAATTGCAAATTACGTCTCCAATGTATAAAAATGCATCAATCATTCTACAAAGCATCAAGTAGTTATTCATGAAATAGTCAAGATCTACTCAAGTGATCTAATTCACTTCCTTCCCACATCAACTGTTTCGAAGTCTACTCAACTAGTGCAAGTAAGAAGTGGTTTTAGCACCAAAAGGTTGTGGCAAAGAGAATAATGATGGGGGTTTGGAATGTCAAAAAGAAAGGCTCAAACAGTGGAGAGGGTAACCACAAGACAAGAGGAAGTCTCGTAGTTGACACTGTATGAGGAGTAGTGATTGCCATGCAATGGATGCACATAGAGCTATAAGTGTAAGAAAGCTCTCCAATGGAACTACTGGGGGTGCATCCAACTTGCTTGCTCATGAAGACCTAGAGCTCACTTGAGGAGGCTCATCATTGGAATATACTTCCTCTGTTCCAAAATATAGGACGTTTTAGCAAGCTGTTTTAGCTTGCTAAAACGTCTTATATTGTGGAACGGAGTAGTACAAGCCAAGTTCTATAACGGAAAGATCCCCACATAGTTATGCAACTAAAAATATGAAAACTCTCTAAAACTGAAGTGTAGGTGCTAAGAAAGGCACAAGTGTGGTATAAAAGGATAGTTGTGCTGCTCCATCTCTCTTTTTCTATTTTTTTGGTGGCCTCCATGGCTCTTTTAGATGTTCTCTCATTTGACCTCTTTTGGGCTCTTTTATTTCTCTCTTTTTTCTTCTTTTTTTTCATTTTATCCTCAACGGTACGAGAAACACTCTATATTACAAATGAATCATCACACTTTTTGGTACTCATAACTCATAAAAACTAATACATGATGTATAAAAGAAAGTATGCATGATCGAGCGTAGTGTGGAAAAAATGTAGAACATGTGGCAAGCCACGCATCACACTAACTCAATGATCAAGCAAAACTATATGACAATAAAGAATGTCATCAAGTCATGTAATGTAATGATGGATGTTGAATGGCAATGTATCTCAGAACGGCTATGGAAATGCCATAGTAGGTAGGTATGGTGGCTGTTTTGAGGAAGATAATTGGCTTATGTGTAGGAGAACAAGAGGAAGTCCTCCCACGGAGTTGGATGTACTAGCGAAGTATGCACCAAATCTCGATGTGAGAGAGGGCAATGCACAACACCGAAGAGGCTAGCAAAATATTGAGGTAGAAGTGCCAAAAACCAAAACTTAACAATGCATTCGTATATTGCAAACAACTAGCAGTTTCAATGTTCCACAAGTGATTAAAACACCCCAAGAGGGATCGTGGCAGCGACACAAGTGCCCTGTTGTCTTCCCCGACCTTAGCAGTAACTAAACACTAGGAACTACTTTTCAACTGAGCAAAATTCATGATACAAAAGCATTATTGTCTTAGGTTGTTTTTAGTTCAAAAAAATACGGCTCCACACTCTACTAACACATCTCCACTAATCAGATCTAACAATGTTAACCAACACATTTTAACCATTAGTATAATTAATACCTCAAAACAATTGATAAGCATAGAATTATCCATATAGTGATCTACAAGACTATGCAGGTTTTTCCATCATACCACTACCACATAAACGGCATTTTATTGTTCTAACACATCAACCAAGCAACCAAAGCAACTATCTAACAAATATAAGTGAAGCACAAGAGAGTTTAACATCAAGAACTAGCAGCTCTAAACCAAATAAAAGGTAAAATCAAGAGCTTACTAGCAAACAAGCAACTAGAATACTCAACCAAGTATAAGTGAAGCACAAGAGTATTCTACGAAAAAGCGGAGCGTGTCTCTCTCCCACAGAATATAGTTAATTAGGATCCAACATGTTACCGACCAGCAAGAAAACAAAAACAAATTGATGCTCCAAGAATAGCACATAATATGTAAAGTGATAAAAACATAGTTTCAACGGAGACGACCTGATGGTTGTCGATGAAGAAGAGGGGATGCCTTGGACATCCTCAAGCTTAGACACTTGAGTCCTCTTGAATATCCAGGGGGATGTCATGGGGGCATCCCCAAGCTTGAGCTTTTGTCCAGTCTTCATCTTCTTGTATCATCCTCTCTCGTGAAACATAAAAACTCCTTTCACACAAAACTTCTCATCAACTGATTAGAGGGGTTAGTACTCATAAAATAAAATCCACTCGGGTTCCACAAAGACAAATTGCAAAAACTTGATTTACCATTAGCTGTTGTTTACTAAGCGTCATCATGACACTCCTTCCAAAAGTACCATGAATAACGCTCATAAAGAGGCGAATACAAATAAAGGAAAAATCTGTCAGAACATAATAGTATGTAAATATCGAATTTTAAGAGGCACTTACATGGAACAGTCTGTAAATATCGAATTGGCTTGTTTTCATAAAATTGCAGAAAAATATCACGTTCTGGGATTTTTAAAGATTTTCTACAACAGGCGCACAAAATCTGTTTGCGGACAGCTAATCAACACCTCGCACTTTCAATGCATTAGAGGCTACTTCTTGGCACAAAAAACACGACTCAAGAAAGCAAAAATAAACTGAAATAAAATGGGTTGCCTCCCATAAGAGCTTTTCTTTACCGCCTTTTACCTAGGCTTATTGTCAAGGTATCGTCGAATCTAGCGGAGACAGGGGTGCCATCCGGCTAGCTAGAGTGGTGGGTGTAGGAGATGTAGGTAATTCCAGTGACGGGATTGGCACGAGTTTACCCAGCTTCTGATCTCGCAACGGTGGCGAAACCCTACGTGCTGCTATAATTCACTATAAGGCAACAATAGCCAATGAAAGTTAGAGCATGCCCTGATGTGTCCCTCCGCCCAGCTTATAAAGGCGCAAGGACTAGGGTTTGCAGGAGGAAACCTAACCGACTAAGTTACAGAGTTCTACTCGAATCCGGCTTGGGCCTTGCCTTGGGACCTAAGTCGACTACAGAGCAGGCCGCCTTCTGGAACCTTCCCTTAGCCATATGGGCCTCCTGCATTTCATCATACTGGGCTGTCCGGTAAGCCGGATTGGCTTACCACCACTGTGGGTCACCCTGGTACACTAGCTTTTAGTCACCTCCATGAAGGTACCTGTTCGGCATATCCCCAACACTTATTAATTTCATCCTCAATAGTAGGTGAACTGAAAGTATCACATTCATCATTATAATCATCATATATAGGAGGCATAGTATCATCAAAGTAATTTTCCTCCTTCAAGCTTGGAGGACTAAAAAGAACATATTCATAAAAACCGGCATCCCCAAGCTTGCATTTTTCGATAGCATTAGCAACAATGGCATTCAAAGAAATCATACTATTAACATTGCTACTAGCATGATTGTTATGCAAATAAAGTTTCATAGGTTTTTTAATTTTTTCTTCAAACACTTCATGTCCTAACTCAAGATAGAGCTTACAAAGCTCTCTCATTTTTTTTGTTTTCTTCTATTAAGCCAAACTAATGAAAACAAGAAACAAAAAGATTTAATTGCAAGATCTAAAGAAGATACCTTCAAGAACTCACCTCCCCAACAACGATGCTAGAAATTAGCTTTGTCGCCAGAGTGTGAGTGCCGCTGTAACAGCCCCAGATTTGGTACCCTAAAATTTGAGCCAAATTTTCACTTTTTGCTTGCACTGCATCATGACATACATAATTAAATTGCTAAATTAAATATTGCAAACTGGAAAGCATTAAAAGGAAGTTCCAAGAATGCATTTTCAAATTTAATTGGCAAAGTCAAATTCTTGCCAAACAATTAAATAAATTGGGACTTCAAAGTTGGAGTTAAACCAATTCTTGTTTTGAAACCAAGTTAAACATTTCAAAAGTTCAAATAAAAATAAAGCAAGATTGGAAAAACTTAAAGGGAAGCAAAACCCTTCTCAAATTTCCAACCCAAGTGCAATTGCTCAATTGGCAAAACAAAATACCCTTGAGTTTCCATATTTGTCCAGGAAGTTCTAATAACTACAAATATGTTTATTGCAAGAATTAAAACACTTGCAAATTCAATTAATTAAAATAAAGCCCAAAATGCAAGAGAGCAATTTCAAAATATTTAACACATGAAATGTTTTTCAAATGGGCTGCAAATTTTACCACAGGTTCCAAATAATATATATTGGCCCTGTGAATTTTTCCAGAATTTTTAAAAGTGTTTAAGAGCCTCAATTAAATACCTAAACCCTACTGGAATTTCTGGAAAAATAAAAAGGAGAAATCCCTGACAGGGGGACCCACCTGTCATCCCTCCCTGTGGCGACAGGGGGAACACTGGCGCCATGGCCGCGGCCCACCTTGCCGCCGTGGCCTCCTCCTCGCTCCCCCCTCGCTCCCTGGCCCCCCATGGAGGTTAAGAGGCCTCCCCCGCGACCCTCTGCTCCTTCTCCTTCTCCTCCTTTTCCCCCCTGCCGAAACCCTAGCCGCCGCCTCCATGCCGTGACCTAAGCTGGACGCCGCCGTCGCATCGCCATCGACCGGAGCTACCCTGGAGCCAGCTGAGCACGTCTCCGTCCTCGCCTCGTCGTCTGCATCCTTCGGCTAGGAGGAATCGAACCCGGAGGCTGGGGATCGTCGCCATCGTCCACGTCGCCGAGCTCAATTGCCATCGCCGCCGGCCTTCCCCTTCACCGACGAGCACCTAGACGCGCTCAGGGTGAGCACACGGTCCTCCCGGACCTATTCCCCTCGCCCCTCCCCCTCTGGTTCGCCGAATCGCCGTAGGCCGAAACCGCGCCGCCGCCGGAGCTCCTCCGATGACCATATGGTCACGCACCGCCGCCACCTAGGTCGCCTCAGCGCGTAGAGCACGCCCGTACCCTCCGTTAGGGCTAGATCGACGCGTAGCGACGGGTCCGTGCTCGGCATGCCGCCGGTCACCGCGCGCTCGCCGCGTCGGTCCTGGCCTTCCTCCGGTCAAACCTGCCCGTGGGCCTTGGGCCGACGTGGCATGCCACCGTGGCCGCTGCCCCACCAGTCAGTGACTGAGGCTAGCATCAGCCCGGTACAAAACGTTTCGGCCTTTTTCTGGAATTTAATTTAAATGGCAGAAAATGAATTTGAACTTTGAAATTGCATAACTTTTGAACCACAATTCAGAAAAATGCAAATAATATACCAAAATGCTCAGGAAGAAAATGTCCATCTGTTATTGCCATTGGTAGAATTAATTGACCAAAATAAATTGCCTGTATTTAATAAAAACATAGATGGCAGATTTAATTCAAATTTTGGAAATTGCATAACTTAAGTTCTACTCATCCAAAAATTATGAATAAGCTCTCAAAATGTTCAGTGAACAATGATCTACAAGTTTATGTCATTTGAGGGAATTGTAGAATTAATTTTGGTGCTGTTTATTAAAAATAAATAAAATGGCAGAATTAAATCAATTATTGGAAATATCATAACTTGATAAATATTAATTCAAAAATTGCAAATGATATACCAAAATGATCAGCAAAGCATTTGCTATCCATCCATGTTAAAATCACAGTGTGACAATAACTTTTCCTTTGATGTCATTTCGGAATTGGTTAAAATGATTTAAATTGCATAACCGTTTAAATCACCATTTCTTCATCGTTAATCGGAAAATTGCAAACAAAGTACCAAAATGATTAGTAGGACGATCCCTATCTAATCATGTCATTTTCATGCATTTAGGAACCATATTTCAGTACTGGACATTTTGAATAAATGCTTAATTCACTAAGTTAAAGATGGAGTTTTAACCCGTTAATTGCAATATTTATTTTAGGGGTTCCATTTAACTTGTGGGACATGCCCAATATTATTTCAGTGCATAATTTGACCATCTCATCATGATTGTGCATTGCACCTTTGTATTCGTGTTATTTATTTCGTTTTCCTGTATTGTTTGTGTATCGGTAGATTCAGGAGTCGAGGTTCCACCACAATACCTCGACGATCAACGCGACCAGTACTATCAGCAAGGCAAGAGCTAACCTAACCTTCTTGGCATCTAGCGTCCGATGATTTTATCAACTTATTTTCTCCACCATAATATTGCATGCGATTCAAATGTCATTTTTGATCAAGACATAGAGTATCCCATGAATGCATGTTTTCCCCTAGCCAATCACATGTATCCCTACCTATGAGCCTTAGTGTTGATGTGTTGGCCGGATACAAAATATAATTGTTGTATTTATGTTTAGCTATGCTAAGCCATGCTTAGTTAAATGCTATCGATGTCCGTTGATTTAATTCCATGATGTTGATGTTGATGGAATGTTTCGAACATGGTGGTTACATGTGATGCTTAATTAAAGTGTGAAGAAGGCTTGGATGAGTTGCCATCGGGGATGGTGGGTTGTCTCATTATTGCCCCTAGGTGCGAGTTCTTTACCTCTTGAACCAAGACGAGCGTGCTTCCATTGGTGGGGGTATGGGCTCCTTACTAACTGAATAACTTGTGCGGGCGTATCCAAGGATCCTCTAGATTTGCACTTTCCATTTGTGTGTGAGTTGCAGGTGGACCATGGCGCGATGAAGAGGGTGTGTTGGTGTTAGGGTGTGGCGATGGGGGCAGGGGCTGAAATAGGCTGGGTAAACTTGTCCTGTCACCACAGATGATTCTTGGATAGTCTCACGCGAGGTAAAGGTTTAACCGCGCCCACTTGCCAGCTTTCCCCGGAAGAGAGCTAACTAGGCGAGCCGGACGGTACCAATGGGTAAATTAGTACACCCCTATAGGGTTTAATCTTTTCGGAAAGCCGTGTCCGCGGTTATGGACGACTTGGGAACGGATGATAAGACCATAGAGAACCTTAACTTAATTGATATGGCAGCTACAGGTTGCATAATCAATGTGTGATAAAGGTTCATTTCCTCGAGGGTGATTCGAGGGAGTGCCTTGGTGGAGATGAGTTGGTGTTGGCTACAAATGGTTCGATGAGAACCGGAGATGAAAGTTTATTCTCTTATCCCTTTTCGGAAAACATTCTGAGTAGACGATGCCATGGGTCTTTATTTCTTTTAAAAAGGAAAACTAGCTTTATGCAAATTAGCTACATCTACAGCATTAGAGCCTCCGTCAGCATTGGGCCTATATCGCCCTACTAATTCTTGCGAGTACATCGTACTCAGCCTTGCTTTGTTGATTATTATTTGTTTCAGAGGAGGACGTCACCGAACTGGAAGGTGGGTTCTTTATTGACATCGACGAGTAGTCTGGGGTTCCCAGGTGGCAGCTTGGGACGTTTTGGAACAGGCTGGCACGGGATGTTTATCTGTAGGCCTCTTAGGCCATATTTTGGATCTTGTTGTTTAGACAACTAAATTTGCTTCCGCTTGATGTAATGTTGGTTCTGTGACCTCTGATTGTGATATTTGTATCTTTCTCATTATATGAGTTGAACTATGATCTCTTGGTGTCGTAGAGTCTGTGATGTGCCAGTTGTTCCGCAGTCTTGATCTCTTTACTATACGTGAAAGCGATGTCTGAGCTTATGGCATGATCGAGGTGTTGTGTGCCGATGATCCATTTCGAGCACACCTGCCAATGAGTTTTGGCCTGGGATTGGTAAACCCAGTAACCCTCGATTGTGTAGCATGACCGGTTACACAACGTTTCACTGTATAGTTCTGGGGTCGGGGCGCTACAAGTTGGTATCAGAGCAGGACTGCCTATAGGAAACCCGTTCTACTGGTCGATGTCGAGTCTAGTGTTGGTGAAAATTATTTATAACCTAAAAATGAGTTGTGAAAACCATCTTAGGTTTCTTTTTACTCCTTATCCAACTCGCTCTAACTCTGAGTCATCTTACCTCTATTTGATTTAGCGGTTCTTCTGCTCGTCTGGCGATTCAAGAATTTAGGTTCACGGGGTTGGCTTCTACCTTTAGTCTACTGGTTAGCTGTGCTCGTCTGTCCGTTCTAAAGCCCGAAGAGAGGAAGTGTTGCAGATCGTCAAGAAATTCCCTTGCTTTAGCCCATGGTCTTGAACCGAAGGTCCCGGATTGTACTGGAATTCTGGTGTATTGTTTCATGAGGGTTGTCACCCATGTGAGCATTATGCTATTCGTGAGTCCCAGTGCATGAAGCTGATCTTTAACCCAAGATCTTTCCCGTTGAACGCTGTTGTTAATTCAAACCTTACATCAGGGTGGCAAAATTGAATTTAGTCTTCAAACTCGAGGTTGCAGCCGTAATTGTTTTCCTCACCGATGCTCTTCTCTGTCACTAGCTTTAGCTAGGCTTTCTGCCACAGAACCATATGAATCACGGCGGGATTGCTCTTAGCAAGTGGTCCATCAATATTTGGGATTCCTCCACTAACACCCGTCCAGGAAACCCTTTCGGCACTAGTTGTCGGAAGAGTGCTAATAAAGGCTTCTGCAATATCGTGGTTGCCTTGATCTGTTTTGTGCCATCTTAAATCTCTATATCAGGAAGAAGTCTAATGATCTATCCTAAATGACCGGCTATGGTTACTAACTGTGTCCTTGTTCATATATCCAGAATGGCTCCTACCCGTCGTGGTGAACAAAGCAATCCTGATCCACCGCCGCCACCCACTATGGCGGAGGTTCTGATGATTATTGAAGAGGGCCACGTGCGCAACGAGAATCTGCTCGCGCAGTTGGTGCAGCAGGGTGCACGGAGGAACACTGAATGCAACAACCTCACTGAATTCCTGAAGTCCCAGCCTCCCACTTTCGCTTATGCTAAAGAGCCCCTGGATGCTGATGACTGGCTTCGTGCTCTCGAGCGAAAATTCACTACCTTGCATGTTCCGGTGGCGGAACAAGTGAACTTCGCCACCTACCTGCTGACTGGAGCCGCAGGGTCCTGGTGGGAAAGCCATGTGTCCATGTTTGCTGCTGGCCATACCTTCACTTGGGCTGAATTCCGCACTGCCTTCCGTGCGGCTTACATTCCCCAGCCCATCATGGACCTAAAAAGGAGGGAGTTCCTGGAGCTGACCCAGGGACGCCTGGACGTCCAAGCTTATGGGCGTGAGTTCAACCACCTCTCTCGTTACGCCCCCCGGGACGTGACCAATGATGAAGATAAGCAGTATCTGTTCCGCAAGGGACTGACTCCGCGACTCCGTCATGAGTTACTGCCCTTCAAGTTCCAGTCTTACCAGGAGCTGTACAACCTTGCTCTCACTCTGGAGCAGGGTAGGAAGGAACTGGAGGTTTCCAAGAGGCCTGCGCAGGGGGACCACTATAGCTCCTCTTCTTCTGAGGGCAAGAAGCGCCGGGTATTCGTGCCCTACAGCGCTGTGCCTAAGGCACCCTCTACGCCCACAGGATCCCGGCCACCTCTGCCTCACCCAGCTACTTCGACCTTGGGTGCGGCTGGAAGTGGGTACCGCCTTCAGCTGCCTCCACCACCGCCGAGGCCCACTTGTTTCAGCTGTGGCCAGCCGGGGCACTTTTCCAGGGAGTGTCCCCAGAAGGCACCGGCTACCTCAGCACCTGCACCGGCTCCTTCTACACCAGCCGCCAAGGCCATGACCATCTGCCATGGTCGCCTGAACCACGTCTCGGCTGAAGGAGTTGAAGAGGACCCCCGTGTTCTCATTGGTATGCTTCGAGTCAAATACATATCTAGCTTCAGTTTTATTCGATTCTGGAGCATCGCATTCATTCATATTCATGTCATTTGCACACAACCATCAAATACCATTTGAGGATATGGACTCCCCTCTAGTGGTCAAGTCTCATCATCTTACCGGTGTCTCCCAATCCGGCTCGTGTTCTGGAGCTTGGCAATGAAGCCTATGTCTTGAGAAATTAGTGACCCTACCTTCTATTACTGACGGAACCTCCCTCTTCAGTCCTGCAAAGCCTGAAGTGTCCGCACACCTAACCAACTCGGAACCTCAAGCAGAAATGATGATTGGGGTTCGTCAAGAACACGACCTAAGCCTGCTAGTAATTCTGACAAGTCCGGTGTTGTGGCTCACGCACCTCACCGGAAGGCCCGCTGACGAAATCTCTTAAATCTTTAACCTCAACCACTATACATGAGGATCATGGGTAATTTATCCTGAGAGTTCCCCTAAGGTATTTTCTCTACCTTCAAGTACGACCTTCACTTGAGGATCGATTGAAGGCTATCCCGAAGCCGGAGTATGATACCTAGAACCTCCAGGAGAACCTTACCACAGAGTTGCTAAATATTTATCGGTCGACCCCCTACTCCTTGTATCTTGGGTTTAGCTCGTGTAGAAGGTTTGACCTTTTATCCAATGGTGGATCCATGCTATATCTATCCCTCCTAGGTGAACCCAAGGTTTTTCCCAAACACACGGACAGTGGGTGATTTCATCAGTCACGTTAGGGCCCGAGCGTTTAACCTAATGGGAGCTCCTTGTATGTCAAAATCGTGGAGTCGGGAAGATATCCTTCTTCCCTCGGTGCCTCAAATCTCTACGGTCTACGCATCGGGGTGGTTTGAAGTGATGCCTTGGTCCCGGACCAAGATCCTGAACAAAGTGATCGGTTGTCCTACCCTCTACTCGACCTTCGTTTTGTCAAGTTGTTCCTAGTTTTCCCCAACGGCTTATGGTCTTGTGCAAAGTTCATATTTCCAAACCGTGGAGAAATCTTGTCTATCACCTTGAGCTATCTTCTGTTTCCTCCGCTACATCGGCATGTCATGTTGGTTAGCTTACACTCTGCAACTGTGAAGATCATCGTGGGATCGAGAAGATCGTTGAAGATACGGGTTGCCATGTTTCCCTCCTCTTTTCTACTCTAGGAATCTCGGGACGAGATTCTTGTAAGGGGGGGGTAGATTTGTAACAGCCCCAGATTTGGTACCCTAAAATTTGAGCCAAATTTTCACTTTTTGCTTGCACTGCATCATGGCATACATAATTAAATTGCTAAATTAAATATTGCAAACTGGAAAGCATTAAAAGGAAGTTCCAAGAATGCATTTTCAAATTTAATTGGCAAAGTCAAATTCTTGCCAAACAATTAAATAAATTGGGACTTCAAAGTTGGAGTTAAACCAATTCTTGTTTTGAAACCAAGTTAAACATTTCAAAAGTTCAAATAAAAATAAAGCAAGATTGGAACAACTTAAAGGGAAGCAAAACCCTTCTCAAATTTCCAACCCAAGTGCAATTGCTCAATTGGCAAAACAAAATACCCTTGAGTTTCCATATTTGTCAAGGAAGTTCTAATAACTACAAATATGTTTATTGCAAGAATTAAAACACCTGTAAATTCAATTAATTAAAATAAAGCCCAAAATGCAAGAGAGCAATTTCAAAATATTTAACACATTAAATGTTTTTCAAATGTGCTGCAAATTTTACCACAGGTTCCAAATAATATATATTGGCCCTGTGAATTTTTCCAGAATTTTTAAAAGTGTTTAAGAGCCTCAATTAAATACCTAAACCCTACTGGAATTTCTGGAAAAATAAAAAGGAGAAATCCCTGACAGGGGGACCCACCTGTCATCCCTCCCTGTGGTGACAGGGGGAACACTGGCGCCATGGCCGCGGCCCACCTTGCCGCCGTGGCCTCCCCCTCGCTCCCCCTCGCTCCCTGGCCCCCCATGGAGGTTAAGAGGCCTCCCCCGCGACCCTCTGCTCCTTCTCCTTCTCCTCCTTTTCCCCCCCCTGCCGAAACCCTAGCCGCCGCCTCCATGTCGTGACCTAAGCTGGACGCCGCCGTCGCATCGCCATCGACCGGAGCTACCCTGGAGCCAGCTGAGCACGTCTCCGTCCTCGCCTCGTCGTCTGCATCCTTCGGCTAGGAGGAATCGAACCCGGAGGCTGGGGATCGTCGCCATCGTCCACGTCTTCATCCGCTCCGTCCGACGCCGCCGAGCTCGATTGCCATCGCCGCCGGCCTTCCCCTTCACCAACGAGCACCTAGACGCGCTCAGGGTGAGCACACGGTCCTCCCGGACCTATTCCCCTCGCCCCTCCCCCTCTGGTTCGCCGAATCGCCGTAGGCCGAAACCGCGCCGCCGCCGGAGCTCGCCGCTGGAGCTCCTCCGATGACCATATGGTCACGCACCGCCGCCACCTAGGTCGCCTCAGCACGTAGAGCACGCCCGTACCCTCCGTTAGGGCTAGATCGACGCGTAGCGACGGATCCGTGCTCGGCATGCCGCCGGTAACCGCGCGCTCGCCACGCCGGTCCTGGCCTTCCTCCGGTCAAACCTGCCCGTGGGCCTTGGGCTGACGTGGCATGCCACCGTGGCCGCTGCCCCACCAGTCAGTGACTGAGGCTAGCATCAGCCCGGTACAAAACGTTTCGTCCTTTTCTGGAATTTAATTTAAATGGTAGAAAATGAATTTGAACTTTGAAATTGCATAACTTTTGAACCACAATTCAGAAAAATGCAAATAATATACCAAAATGCTCAGGATGAAAATGTCCATCTGTTATTGCCATTGGTAGAATTAATTGACCAAAATAAATTGCATGTATTTAATAAAAACAGAGATGGCAGATTTAATTCAAATTTTGGAAATTGCATAACTTAAGTTCTACTCATCCAAAAATT
This sequence comes from Puccinellia tenuiflora, assembly GCA_012064385.1. NCBI lineage: Eukaryota > Viridiplantae > Streptophyta > Magnoliopsida > Poales > Poaceae > Puccinellia > Puccinellia tenuiflora. The sequence continues at coordinate 562,877 of QRDG01000143.1, forward strand.
ATGAATAAGCTCTCAAAATGTTCAGTGAACAATGATCTACAAGTTTATGTCATTTGAGGGAATTGTAGAATTAATTTTGGTGCTGTTTATTAAAAATAAATAAAATGGCAGAATTAAATCAATTATTGGAAATATCATAACTTGATAAATATTAATTCAAAAATTGCAAATGATATACCAAAATGATCAGCAAAGCATTTGCTATCCATCCATGTTAAAATCACAGTGTGACAATAACTTTTCCTTTGATGTCATTTCGGAATTGGTTAAAATGATTTAAATTGCATAACCGTTTAAATCACCATTTCTTCATCGTTAATCGGAAAATTGCAAACGAGGTACCAAAATGATCAGTAGAACAATACCTATCTAATAATGTCATTTTCATGCATTTAGGAACCATATTTCAGTACTGGACATTTTGAATAAATGCTTAATTCACTAAGTTAAAGATGGAGTTTTAACCCGTTAATTGCAATATTTATTTTAGGGGTTCCATTTAACTTGTGGGACATGCCCAATATTATTTCAGTGCATAATTTGACCATCTCATCATGATTGTGCATTGCACCTTTGTATTCGTGTTATTTATTTCGTTTTCCTGTATTGTTTGTGTATCGGTAGATTCAGGAGTCGAGGTTCCACCACAATACCTCGACGATCAACGCGACCAGTACTATCAGCAAGGCAAGAGCTAACCTAACCTTCTTGGCATCTAGCATACGATGATTTTATCAACTTATTTTATCCACCATAATATTGCATGCGATTCAAATGTCATTTTTTATCAAGGCATAGAGTATCCCATGAATGCATGTTTTCCCCGAGCCAATCACATGTATCCCTACCTATGAGCCTTAGTGTTGATGTGTTGGCCGGATACAAAATATAATTGTTGTATTTATGTTTAGCTATGCTTAGCCATGCTTAGTTAAATGCTATAGATGTCCGTTGATTTAATTCCATGATGTTGATGTTGATGGAATATTTCGGACATGGTGGTTACATGTGATGCTTAATTAAAGTGTTAAGAAGGCTTGGATGAGTTGCCATCGGGGATGGTGGGTTGTCTCATTCTTGCCCCTAGGTGCGAGTTCTTTACCTCTTGAACCAAGACGAGCGTGCTTCCATTGGTGGGGGTATGGGCTCCTTACTAACGGAATAACTTGTGCGGGCGTATCCAAGGATCATCTAGATTTGCGCTTTCCATTTGCGTGTGAGTTGCAGGTGGACGATGGCGCGATGAAGAGGGTGTGTGTGGTGTTAGGATGTGGCGATGGGGGAAGGGGCTGAAATAGGCTGGGTAAACTTTTCCTGTCGCCATAGATGATTCTTGGATAGTCTCACGCGAGGTAAAGGTTTAACCGCGCCCACTTGCCAGCTTTCCCCGGAAGAGAGCTAACTAGGCGAGCCGGACGGTACCAATGGGTAAATTAGTACACCCCTGCAGGGTTTAATCTTTTCGAAAAGCCGTGTCCGCGGTTATGGACGACTTGGGAACGGACGATAAGACCATAGAGAACCTTAACTTAATTGATATGGCAGCTACAGGTTGCATAATCAACGTGTGATAAAGGTTCATTTCCTCGAGGGTGATTCGAGGGAGTGCCTTGGTGGAGATGAGTTGGTGTTGGCTACAAATGGTTCGATGAGAACCGGAGATGAAAGTTTACTCTCTTATCCCTTTTCGGAAAACATTCTGAGTAGACGATGCCATGGGTCTTTATTTCTTTTAAAAAGGAAAACTAGCTTTATGCAAATTAGCTACATCTACAACATTAGAGCCTCCGTCAGCATTGGGCCTATATCGCCCTACTAATTCTTGCGAGTACGTCGTACTCAGCCTTGCTTTGTTGATTATTATTTGTTTCAGAGGAGGACGTCACCGAACTGGAAGGTGGGTTCTTTATTGACATCGACGAGTAGTCTGGGGTTCCCAGGTGGCAGCTTGGGATGTTTTGGAACAGGCTGGCACGGGATGTTTATCTGTAGGCCTCTTAGGCCATATTTTGGATCTTGTTGTTTAGACAACTAAATTTGCTTCCGCTTGATGTAATGTTGGGTCTGTGCCTCTGATTGTGATATTTGTATCTTTCTCATTATATGAGTTGAACTATGATCTCTTGGTGTCGTAGAGTCTGTGATGTGCCAGTTGTTCCGCAGTCTTGATCTCTTTACTATACGTGAAAACGATGTCTAAGTTTATGGCATGATCGAGGTGTTGTGTGCCGATGATCCATTCCGAGCACACCTGCCAATGAGTTTTGGCCGGGGATTGGTAAACCCAGTAACCCTCGATTGTGTAGCATGACCAGTTACACAACGTTTCACTGTATAGTTCTGGGGTCGGGGCGCTACAGCCGCTTACCTTTCTTCCCCGGCAATGACGCTAGAAAAGAGTTGTATGTCTAGTACACGCTTCTATTCTTGTAGACTATGTTGGGCCTCCAAGCGTAGAGGTTTGTAGGATAGCAGCAAATTTCTCTTAAGTGAGTAACCCAAGGTTTATCGAACTCAGGGAGGCGTAGGTTGAATGTATCCCTCTCAAGCAACCCTGCAATTGAGATACAAGAAGTCTCTTGTGTCCCCAACACACCTAATACAATTGTCAGTTGTATATGTGCACTAGTTCGGCAAAGAGATGGTAAAATATGGGTAATATGGATGGTAAAACAAGGTTTTGTAATTCTATAATAAAAATGGCAGTAAGCGAAAAAGTGGCAAAAGTGACTAAAACGGTGTATCAATGCTTGGAAACAAGGCCTAGCCTTCATACTTTCACTAGTGGCAACTCTCAACATCATTAACATAATTAAACACATGATATTTCATCCAAAAGCATGCAAGGTAGACGTTATTCGGAGATCATTCTTTCGTGGATCAAAATAGGATGAGAATTGCGTAGGGCTATAAAAGCACGCCTTAAACCTCGTATTCCACATCTAGGGACAATGCAACTATATATGTCACTTTAATCATCCAAAAATAGTACTAACAAACACCACAACCTATCTCTTGAATAGTATCTTTCTAATACATCCACAGCACGCGCGCTGTCACTTACGCACCTTGGAGATTATACTAAACACAAGCATCAAGAAACCCCATGATCTATTCGATCCAACAACAATAAAGAACAAACTCATGATGAAGATCCCTCTAAGCTATTATTCATAGAGTCACACACGACACACGGCACCCGCACTGTCACCGTGGCACCGTGATCACAAGGTGACTTCGGAACTTATACTAGATAACATCACTTGAGAAACATCATATCCATTACATAATTAAAGAAAGGGAAACATCATGTATTCAACTCTATCAACAAAGCTCGTGATCACAACGAAAATCACATCATGGGAGAGAGGGATAACCACATAGCTACTTGCACAAGTCTCAGCCCCGATGATGGACTACTTCCTCCTCATCACGGGAAGCAGCGGTATCAATGAAGATGGCTCCGGAGGTCGACCCCCATCCCGGCAGGGTGCCGGAACAGCAGCAATCTATCCCCCAAAACTTGGTTTCACTCCCGGCGGCGCTCTATTCTGTTTCTGAAAAAATCCTCCCGGGGGTCGTCGTTTTTAAGTCACGACTTAATTTATAGGCGAAACCCTCAGGGAGGCGAGTCCCGAGGGGTAGGGGCAGTAGGGGGCCACGGCCCCCCTACAACCCGTGGTTGGGGGTCGCCCCTAGGCCTCTCCCAGGGGCGTCCTTCGGCCAGTATCTTTGTTATGTTCCATAAAAAATCCCGTAAATTTTCATCCAATTCCGAGTATTTTTCCTGAAGAAGATTTTCTGAAATACAAAACAGCAGAAAATAGGGACTGACACTAGGCATCTTGTTAATAGGTTAGGCCAATAAAATGCCTCAATATGATATAATATGATAGTAAAAACATATGGCATTGATATAAAACAAGCATGGATCAATCAAAAATTATAGATACGTTTGAGACGTATCAGTGCCTGACACAAAAATCGGAAACACCGGCACCCCCCCCCCCAACGCTCTTGTCCAGCCCAAATCCTATATGCTACCGCCGAGCCGGCCCCCAAAGTTGGAGGCCGGCTCGACGGTGCCGGACAGTGTCCGTACCAGACCTCCGACAGCCATGACCCACCTATCATACACACAGAGGGACGTAACCAGCAGTCATTTGTGCTCCCACCCCGTCTCCTCCCGTTTCCCCTACCCGGAGATTCGCGCTACCGCCATCACCCTCGCCAATACCATATCCGCCACCTCTTGTCGTCCTAGCCCGCAAGGTGTCCTTCGAGTCGTCGTAGCTCGCCGCCACACCCGGCCAGTGTTGTGCATCGATGCAATCTCTTTTCTGCCGGTGCGACGAGTGTCTCCCTCCCGCTCGCCCGCAAGGTGTTCGGCTGTTTGCCAGCAAACATTTTGCCTTGCTGTGCGACTATTATTTTATTGTTGTTTAATAGGCTATGAATAGTGATGATGAAATTATGTTTCACCAAATGACGAAAGAGATGAACATCCTTGCCTTGGATGATGAGGAGAATGAGTAGGTCATCCGCATTCTTTTGGCGGCAGCGGAGGAGGAGGAAGCTGAATTGTAGTGCGGTGACCCCGCACACCACTGCATATTGTAGTGTACAAGTCGTTGACATAACATCCACGGAAGGACCAATCGGTAAATATTACATCCCTCAGAGTAGTACAGCAGAAACATTGCGGGTCCCCTTTATTACACACTGCTAAAGATTACAAGCCAGAAATGTACAAAAGCTTCAACGTCTTCCTCCGACATGGGAGGAATTTCAACTACAGTACGGTTGACTGAGGTCAACTTATTAACGATAGAAAGAAGTAAACTAAGAACCATCGGGCTCAACAACCTAAGTAGTACTAGTCTAGAATTGCTCGGCCCTGCCCCTAAGATAGGAGACTAAGTCTCGGGCTCATCATCATCGCCTCCATAAGCAATCAGGTAGTCGACGCCTTCCACCCCTCCGGATAGATCAGGTTCCTCGTAGTACACCTCGTCCTCATGGTAAGCTCCATAACTTTCCTTGATTGCCTCCTCAAAGTCTAAGCATGGGGTCAAAAAGGAAAGGGTGAGCAACAGCGTTACTCAGCAAGTTCTGAATATATATATATATAAGGTGTATCATGCACTAGCTACTGCCAAAACCTCGGGTCTTTGGCATAGATGCAAGTTTTTGTAAACATTTCTTCAAAAGATTGATTTTATTCTGAAAACTATGTCCACAGTCTCCACCGGTCTTGTGAATCCAAATGGGACTCCATTCCGGCCTCGATCTCGTAGTTCCATACCGGGAACATGGTTGTGAAATCACAAATTTGTTGTTTGACTCTGTAGAGTTGCATCACTTTACCCAACAGTTGCCTGGCCCTATATCTGCTCTCTTTACACTCCATGAGTGTTATAGCCAAGGCTCAGGTCATCCAGTCATGTGGAGCTTCTCCCAAATCAACACACATCCGCCCATTTGTGATGCGGTAGGGGAATCATGTTCCACGCATACCCAACACCCCTCCCAAGCTTCCCCACCAATTACCCCGTCGGGCAGGAAGAGCACGCGCTTCCACGCTGTTGGCCGCCGCAACGACCCAACCCGGTGTAGGCCTGCCGAGGATATGCGGATGAGAAAAGAAGCCTCTGACTGACCCCGCCCATACAAAGTCCGTTGGTTGATGCTTTTACTACGGCGAAAGGATCACTGGAACAGGGGTTATTAGATCCTAAGGATATATACCTTCCCATACGATGGAACACCGTACCTATTCATCTTACCATTGTTCCACCGCCAACCAATAGTATATACCACATCATTCGAAAAATACTTTTTCTTTTTGATGCAATTGAAAGGAACGTATAGGTAACTTTGCAAGTACTTTGATAAAAATACATCAAACGGTATGCAACAATGAACTTGCCTTGAGACTGACAAGTAGTGCAGTCTAAAGCTTCCGGCGATTCGTGAACCTCGTGTTCTGAAAATCACATCATTGTCTTTATAAGACAATGTTTGAAAATCCAATTTATTCTATTATGCATAGATGAAATGATTTTTGGAGGTTTTGGAAAATTTCCCCCCTTCATATTTTAAGATGATTTTTTTTTTGTGTTTTACCTAGGATGAGTTACGGGACAGTCATTTACAGAATGGTAATTTATTTTACTTTTAGGAAGATAATTCAATTCATTTCCACTGAAGGATCCTTGAATATTAAAAACAATTCAAATCATGTCCACTTAAGGATCTTTGAATATTTTGGAAAAGAATTCAAATCATTTCCACTTAAGGATCTTTGAATTTTTCACTCAAGCAATATTTTTCAATAAATCAAATAAAAATCATTGTTGAATTCCTTGCAAAATTTTGAGTTAAAAACATATTTTTATCTGATTTTTAGGACTCTTATTTTGGCTTTAAAATTTGTGTTAAAATTTAGATTTGATTTGAATTCAGTAATTTTTAGAAATTACAATTAAGTCCCTGGGTTACTGGGTTGAACCAGGTCAACCCGTACCTGTTCGGTGGGACCAAACCAGTCCGGCCCACTCTCTCCTCCCCCTCTTCTCTCTCTCTCTCTCTCTCTCTCGCTCCCGTGGTCGACACGATCCCCTTTTCGCCTCCGCCGTCGCCGACCGATTCCGGCGTGCTCCGGCCATCTCCGCCGTCGTGCTAGGGCGCAAAAGAAAGCCCTTTCGACGCTCTCTATTCTCCTCCCCGTCGATCTGCTTTTCCTCTTCCGGTGTGTTTGTGCGCAACCCATCCCTAGGGTTAGGGTTTCGGTGATGGCGCCGCTCCGCCGTGTTTCTCCTCCTCTGAGCTATCTCGCCAAGAATAGGGGTTCGGCTCCGCTCTCTGGTTCTGCCGAGCTGCTCTCCTTCTTCTCCACCGATGCGTGCGTGCTGGATCGTTCCCCGGTTGAGGTCTCGGTTGCAGCGCGATTAATCGTGCTCCCGATTCCTGCTCTGCTCCGCCGCCGGTGTGGAGCTCGCCTCCGTGCTACGGTGGTGCTGGGGTGGTGTTGCTGTGGTGCGGCTTCCTCCCTTGGTCCTCCGTCATGACCACACGGGCACTGCCCCGTCGTCATGCCGTTACGGCCATGGGCGCACGGTAAGGTTCCTCTTCCTCCTCTCTGCTATCTCCTCCTTCTAGACTCCTTCTGGTCTAGCTTAGCTTCTATGCTGCTCAAGATTTCCTCACTGGTACTTAGTAAAATTGTACTGGTGCCCTACTTTGCTCTGCGGGTTAAGAATATGTGATGCCATGATGCTTGTATATTTATCTGAGGTGTGAGGGGTGAAGATTGGAATTAATTTTGATGATTTGCTCTGGCAAAAAATGATTGAAGAAGAAAGAATTGGGCTTTGGCTTAATTTGATGTTGTGGCTTGTGCTCTGTGCTGTGAAATGGTGTGGAATTACTTCTGTGGCTAAAGAAAATTAGCTATGCATGCTGTGATGCCTCCACTGGAGTTACACAGAAGCTGGCTAAACTAATTAGCTTTTGGAAAATTCTTTTCTTATGCTTTCCTGTGCTTCTTCTAGTGACAGATATGCTAGGCTACTGGCTTGTGTATATTATAAAGAACAGGTGCTGCACTTCCCTCTCATTTATCCTTAGCATAGTCCATGTTAAGCATGGTTCTAATAAGAACAGATATTCCTCACTTCCTCTCTTCCCCTACCATGCATGCAAACATGCTTAGCTTGGCTCTGTCATTATCAGAGTTAGCTAATTCTCTCTTTCTCTGCCTACACTCAAAGGATCAACCTGCTGCTGTTGAGTAGCTTGGTCTTCTGGCTATACTGACAACCTGCGTCTTGTGGATAGCCTGCTCCTCCTAGCTGCTTCAAATTTCCTAAGGTGTATAGTTCTAGCTGCAAGATTTGATGTGGCTAATGTTCTTGATGATGAACATTTTCAGAGAGGTGTGTGATGTGCTTGGCTGTGTGATGCCTTGTGGATTCGGCTGGCTGCCCTATTTATAGGGTTTTTAGATGATTCTGGTGGTGACACCAGGATAATTGCATGTGATGTGTAAGCTGCTTGCAGTGGCCCTCCTCCACCTCGAGTTGCTACTCTTCTGTTAAACTATGGAGGTTCTTATCCTCTGGTGGTTGAATTTCTGTGCCAAGGTATTGTTTACTCCCTTTTTGGCTAACTCCTTCCTCCTCCTTGATCCTATCCTTGCTCTGCCGGCTGTTGTTGTTCAATCTGGTTATGAATTGGTTCAAGTCCATCCATTTGAGTTGTGGAATGGTTTCAAATCCACTTGTCGATTACTCTCAGCTAGGATCCTTGCACAGGGAGTTATCCCTCCACCTCACTTGATCTTATCAAGCTCCTATCGACTACTGCTATGTACTATGGTTATGAACTGTTTGGCATCCCTCTGCTGCCATGGAATTGATATATACTTGATGGATTTGGGTGGCTTCTCTGGTGGGCTAGAATTGTAACTGGGTTGTGACTGTCTTACCTGTGGGCTTTAAGGAATATAGGGTCCATTTATCAAATTAATGGTAAATGTGACACCACAATTAAGAAGGTGGATTTAAATTGTATATTTGGCAGAGATAATTTGTTCTGTTTCCTTGTTGCCTTTGGACAACTTTTGGAGATGATCATGTATTCATGTGATAACCAGCTAGTCCCTCAGGTTGCCTAAGTTGTAAAGCTGGTTCTGCCTTTGCCCCTTTTACATGCTTAATGCATGCTGAGCATGATCAAGTTGCCTCTTGTTGGATATTTGATTTGATTTTTGTCTGTGAACTCCAATGTCACTTCCAATTCATGGAATTTGACCCTCTGCCAAGTATTATATCAATAGCCAGTACCAATGTACTAGGCTAAAATTTCTAACCTTAACAAATCTTTTCTTTGTGAATTGTGTTTGATTTTTTTGTAGGTTTGGAGCTTCTGAAGATCAACTAAAGGATTTAGTTTATAGGTTTTTCTTTTATTTTTACTTTTCAGTAGTAAATTTGTAAAAGGACCTGATACTATATGATATCATTTATTTGTAGCAGATTTGTGGAACAATTCCACTTGTAATAAACTATATTGTGTATAGGATTTAATTTGTATGAGATTGTGGAATAATTCCACTTGTAAAGTTTCTTGTATAATGTAATTTATTTTATATCAGAATTGCATATTGTAATTTATTGATAACAAAATTGTGTATTAAAATTTAATTGTAAAATGTATTGGATGTTGGAAATTATTGCAATTTGTAAGAAGAGTTGTTTGTGATATGTAATGATGATTGAAATTTCGTGGAGAATTGAATGTGGAATTACAAGAATATGAATTCTTAGAATATTAAGATAAAATGTATTTGTTGAATATAAACATGAATTCAAGAATTTGAGAGTAAGAATAGAGATAAGATTTACAAGTGTTGATACATTTGTATTCAAATTTGAAGTTACCTTAATAAACTTTCAATAGAGTTGATAACCCAACCTCTCTTTTAAAACTAGGGTTTCAAAATAGGCGACTAATGTTAGATCGAGTTGTCTCGACAACTAGTCCTTTTTGCATAAAAGCGCGAAAATTATTCGGACTTTTCAAGCATGCATGAATGCAAAGATGCAAACTTCCTATTTCTACCCTTTCGGAACCTATAACTGCGGGGTATTACATCCTCTCCCCCTTAAACTAAACTTCGTCCCGAAGTTTCTTTTCTGAGGTACCTGAACAAATGTGGGTAGTCCCGTCGTAGATCATCTTCTTTTTCCCACGTTGCTTCTCTTTCAGGATGATTCTTCCACTGTACCAAACAATATTTGATAGCTCTATTTCGTAATCTTTTCCAATTTTCAGCCAAAATCTTTTCAGGTTGCTCCTCATAGGATAGGTCTGGTTGCAACTTTAACTTCTCAAAGTCAATTGGTTCTTCGGGTGGTTTTAAGCACTTCCGGAGTTGTGACACATGAAATACATTGTGCACTTGTGATAGAACCTCCGGTAATTCTAATTCAAAGGCTATAGTTCCTTTCTGACTTAATACTCGAAAAGGTCCAATATACCTTGGACTCAATTTTCCTTTTACTCCAAACCTTTTCACTCCTTTGGTCGGACTAACTCTCAAGTATACCATATCTTGTAGTTGGGGCTCCCATTGTCTTCGGGTAAGATCTGCATAACTCTTTTGCCTACTCTGAGCTATTTTTAAACGATCTCGGATAATATCAACTATTACTTGTTGTTCTTTGATATACTCCGATGCAAACTCTTTACTTTCCCCTACTTCAAACCAACAGATTGGTGATCTACATTTTCTTCCATATAAAGCCTCAAATGGTGCCATTTGTATGCTACTCTGATAACTGTTGTTGTAAGAGAATTCTGCTAATGCTAAGTGTTCATCCCACGATCCTCCAAAATCTAGAACACATGCTCTCAGCATATCCTCCAATATTTGATTTGTCCGTTCCGTCTGTCCTCCAGTTTGAGGATGGTATGCGGTACTGAAATTAAGATTTGTTCCTAATCTTTTATGCAAGTGCTTCCAAAAAGCTGAAGTAAAGATAGATCCTCTATCTGAAACTATTGTTAAAGGTAGTCCATGCTTACTTACTATCTCTTTCACATAGATTTCAATCAAAGTTGCCGCTGTATCTTTCTGATTGATAGCAAGAAAATGAGCACTTTTGGTTAATCGGTCCACAATCACCCAAATTGCATCCTTATTTTTCCTTGTTTTGGGTAATCCTGTGATAAAATCCATACTGATGTCTTCCCATTTCCATTTGGGAATAGGCAAAGGTTGTAATAATCCGGCTGGTATCTGGTGTTCAGCCTTCACTTGACTACAAATATGACATTCTGCCACATATTTTGCAATTTCTCTTTTCATATTATTCCACCAAAATATCTTTTTCAAATCCATATACATCTTGGTACTCCCAGGATGTATAGAATAAGGTGTTTCGTGTGCTTCCTTAAGTATGATACTCTTAATTTCCTTGATATCTGGAACACAAATTCTATCATGAAACCACAAAGATCCATCTTCAGTCTTTAAAATAAACTCAGATCTCCTCCCTTCCTTAATTCTCCTTATCTCTTCTGCTAGGAATTCATCTTCTTCTTGATGAGTTATTATGTTTGCTTTCAAATCCATGTTAATTTCTCCAACAATATCCATTGCCATAATACTATTTAATGTTGGTCCGTCCAAAATCTCTATCTGGAACCTCTCTATCTCCCTTTTAAGTTCTTTAGGCATCCCTTGTTCTATTAAAGGATTACAAATGACCTTCCTACTTAAGGCATCTGCTACCACATTAGCTTTTCCGGGTGTATAATTAATTGTTAAATCATAATCCTTAATCAATTCCAACCATCTTCTTTGCCTCATATTCAACTCCTTCTGGGTGAAGAAATATTTCAAACTCTTATGATCAGTGTATAGCTCACACTTTGCTCCATAAAGAAAATGTCTCCACTGCTTCAAGGCATAAACTACTGCGGCTAATTCCAAATCATGTGTTGGGTAGTTGAGTTCATGGGGTTTCAATTGCCTGGATCCATATGCAATGACCTTGTGATCTTGCATTAATACACATCCTAATCCATTTTTGGATGCATCGCAATACACCGTATAATCCTTTCCGGTCTCAGGTACGGCCAAAACTGGTGCTGTTGTGAGCTTCTTTTTAAGCTCCTGAAAACTTTGCTCGCATTTCTCGGTCCATACAAACGGAACATTCTTTCTCAGTAACTTGGTCATGGGTCCGGCTATTTTTGAAAATCCTTCAATGAATCTTCTATAGTATCCGGCCATTCCTAGAAATGCTCTTATTTCCTTAGGATTCTTAGGTACTTTCCATTCTAATACTGCTTTTACTTTCTCCGGATTTACAGCAGTTCCTTCCTTGCTGATCACATGTCCAAGAAATTCCACTTGGTCCAACCAAAATTCACACTTGCTGAATTTGGCGTATAACTGGTGTTCTCTTAATGTTTGCAGTACTATTCTCAAATGCCGTGCATGATCTTCTTTGGTTTTGGAGTAAATTAATATATCATCTATGAATACTATCACGAACTTATCCAAGTATGGCATGAAAATCTTATTCATCAAATTCATGAATATAGCTGGTGCATTGGTCAATCCAAATGGTACCACTAAATACTCATGATGTCCATATCGTGATACAAATCCAGTTTTCGGAATATCCTCAGCTTTGATCTTTATCTGATGATATCCTGATCTTAAATCGATTTTGGAAAATACTCCGGCTCCTCTAACTTGATCAAACAAATCTTGTATCCTTGGTAAAGGGTACTTATTCTTGATTGTAACATTATTTAGGTTACGGAAATCTCCACACATTCTTCGTCCTCCATCCCTTTTATCCACAAATATTACTGGTGCTCCCAAGGGGATACACCTCTTGGTTCTCCATTTCTTGCTCTTCCATTTTGAGTCTCTAAAAGGTCATGCAGAAATTTATTTTTGTACTTCTTGATCATGACGTCTTCCTTCTTCCACAAACTGCATATATTGCATGAAACTTTGCTCCGTAATTGGCCTTGGTGGTTGAGGTATTCCTCCTGTCTCGGCTGCATGCTTCTCTCTTGCTTCTCTTTCTTGCCTAAGCAACTCACTTTCTTCACCGGCACTCGCCATTGTCCCCTAGTCCTGCCACAATGAATTAGAACTCATCGTTACATTATGCATATGCACTTTGAGTTCGTCTTCATGCGCAAAAACTAGTCACACATTGAAATCCAGAAAAATCCAAGAAACCAAAACATTTCAAACATATACCATGTATTATACATGTAGGGTTACAAACATGGGTACAGAATCGTAACACACTCTAAAGTGAGTAGGTCTCACTTATTGCTACCATACAACCACACCGTACACACTACAATACTCTATATGTTACATAGGGATACTACTACTCCACTTTCTGGTTAACCTCACTTCTCAGTGAACTTTCCCGGCTTCCACCACTTGTTGCGACCGGTTCTCCTCAGAAATCCAGGTAAAGGAATCTTCTTCTTACCGGATGGCTGGTAATCAGGGTCAGATGGTGATGCTTCTAAGTTCCAATCAGTCACATTAAAGTAACTGTCTAGGTATTGATACGCCTCCGCTTCATCACCGTACTCACCCCCAAAGTCCTCAGCTCCTGAAGGAATAGCACTAGTGCTACAGAAATAACTTCGAGGCTCTTCTATAGGTTCTAACTTGGGCTGCCTTGACGTACTCGCCCCCTGGTTATATCTTGACTTATAACCATATCCATCCTCTTCATATTCCTCATCTGAATTAATCAGAATAGGATTACCTGACCGGCCTAGTTTGGCTTTCTTCTAGGTAATTGACTCTCAACTTCCTCCTCGCCATCATCACCTTTGATTACTATAGGATCGCTTGAAGTTCCCTGGTAGGGTTCCTCATCCCACCCAGCGGAATAGGAAGCTTCGGGTTCAGTACTCTGGCGTTCCTCCACTTCTCCCACAAGAACATAGTCTGGGTGTGCTGGAGAATAAGTGGCGTAAACTGGGGTTTCAGGGGCTGCAGTCTCATCAACATAGGTAACTAGAGTGGATGGTGGATCAGTATGACCCATACGGGCTTCATACATGAGCATGTCACAGCGCTCCTGGATAGCATCGGGGCTAGAAAACTGCTCTACCATAATCTCCATCTCATCGGACAAAATGCTAAAGGATTTGTGGTAGGTTCGGATAAGCTTGACGCAACTCTCAAGAAATACAGCAGCGTCACGAGGGTTAGTGCGTGCAAAGGCTAGATAATCCACATCTATCTCTTGTCGATAGATGGCACTTGGGATTGCATGAAACAGGGTTCCTTCCAACTCCTTGGATTTGGCTGTTCTAATATTGGTAATGGCTTTGACTACTGCAATATGGAATGCTATCTCCACATGCTTGGCTTCTCCATATGGCATCTTCAAACCCATCTTAAGCTCAGACGGAAGCTTGAGTGCAACGCGATATTTGGCTAAGGCTGATCCGTCATAGTAGCTAAGAGTCTTAACCACTACTTTAGCTTCAACCCCCAAATAGTTGATCATTTGTTCCAGAACTACCGCCCAATTGCCTCGGAACACTCCTCTTCCTAAAGAGACACTTCGTATTCGGACGCTTCGCTTGGGGAATCGGGTATCCATCCTGATATACAAAGAAAAGTATTGGTAAGAATGAAGTATTATATGCATGATAATGTTATTCTCAAGTGAATAGCCATCATAACAATATAAAATTCATTACGGCCTAGAGAAATATATTACCCTACAGGCTTTCCCTTTAATAGGTTTCCAACCTAAGGTCTAGCAATTGCTCTGATACCATCTGCGGTGACCCCGCACACCACTGCATATTGTAGTGTACAAGTCGTTGACATAACATCCACGGAAGGACTCATCCGTAAATATTACATCCCTCAGAGTAGTACAGCAGAAACATTGCGGGTCCACTTTATTACACACTGCTAAAGATTACAAGCCAGAAATGTACAAAAGCTTCAACGTCTTCCTCCGACATGGGAGGAATTTCAACTACAGTACGGTTGACTGAGGTCAACTTATTAACGATAGAAAGAAGTAAACTAAGAACCATCGGGCTCAACAACCTAAGTAGTACTAGTCTAGAATTGCTCGGCCCTGCCCCTAAGATAGGAGACTAAGTCTCAGGCTCATCATCATCGCCTCCATAAGCAATCAGGTAGTCGACGCCTTCCACCCCTCTGGATAGATCAGGTTCCTCGTAGTACACCTCGTCCTCATGGTAAGCTCCATAACTTTCCTTGATTGCCTCCTCAAAGTCTAAGCATGGGGTCAAAAAGGAAAGGGTGAGCAACAGCGTTACTCAGCAAGTTCTGAATATATATAGATAAGGTGTATCATGCACTAGCTACTGCCAAAACCTCGGGTCTTTGGCATAGATGCAAGTTTTTGTAAACATTTCTTCAAAAGATTGATTTTATTCTGAAAACTATGTCCATAGTCTCCACCGGTCTTGTGAATCCAAATGGGACTCCATTCCGGCCTCGATCTCATAGTTCCATACCGGGAACACGGTTGTGAAATCACAAATTTGTTGTTTGACTCTGCAGAGTTGCATCACTTTACCCAACAGTTGCCTGGCCCTATATCTGCTCTCTTTACACTCCATGAGTGTTATAGCCAAGGCTCAGGTCATCCAGTCATGTGGAGCTTCTCCCAAATCAACACACATCCGCCCATTTGTGATGCGGTAGGGGAATCATGTTCCACGCATACCCAACACCCCTCCCAAGCTTCCCCACCAATTACCCCGTCGGGCAGGAAGAGCACGCGCTTCCACGCTGTTGGCCGCCGCAACGACCCAACCCGGTGTAGGCCTGCCGAGGATATGCGGATGAGAAAAGAAGCCTCTGACTGACCCCGCCCATACAAAGTCCGTTGGTTGATGCTTTTACTACGGCGAAAGGATCACTGGAACAGGGGTTATTAGATCCTAAGGATATATACCTTCCCATACGATGGAACACCGTACCTATTCATCTTACCATTGTTCCACCGCCAACCAATAGTATATACCACATCATTTGAAAAATACTTTTTCTTTTTGATGCAATTGAAAGGAACGTATAGGTAACTTTGCAAGTACTTTGATAAAAATACATCAAACGGTATGCAAGAATGAACTTGCCTTGAGACTGACAAGTAGTGCAGTCTAAAGCTTCCGGCGTTTCGTGAACCTCGTGTTCTGAAAATCACATCATTGTCTTTATAAGACAATGTTTGAAAATCCAATTTATGCTATTATGCATAGATGAAATGATTTTTGGAGGTTTTGGAAAATTTCCCCCCTTCATATTTTAAGATGATTTTTTTTTTGTGTTTTACCTAGGATGAGTTACGGGACAGTCATTTACAGAATGGTAATTTATTTTACTTTTAGGAAGATAATTCAATTCATTTCCACTGAAGGATCCTTGAATATTAAAAACAATTCAAATCATGTCCACTTAAGGATCTTTGAATATTTTGGAAAAGAATTCAAATCATTTCCACTTAAGGATCTTTGAATTTTTCACTCAAGCAATATTTTTCAATAAATCAAATAAAAATCATTTTTGAATTCCTTGCAAAATTTTGAGTTAAAAACATATTTTTATCTGATTTTTAGGACTCTTATTTTGGCTTTAAAATTTGTGTTAAAATTTAGATTTGATTTGAATTCAGTCATTTTTAGAAATTACAATTAAATCCCTGGGTTACTGGGTTGAACCAGGTCAACCCGTACCTGCTCGGTGGGACCAAACCAGTCCGGCCCACTCTCTCCTCCCCCTCTTCTCTCTCTCTCTCTCTCTCTCTCGCTCCCGTGGTCGACACGATCCCCTTTTCGCCTCTGCCGTCGCCGACCGATTCCGGAGTGCTCCGGCCATCTCCGCCGTCATGCTAGGGCGCAAAAGAAAGCCCTTTCGACGCTCTCTCTTCTCCTCCCCGTCGATCTGCTTTTCCTCTTCCGGTGTGTTCGTGCGCAACCCATCCCTAGGGTTAGGGTTTCGGTGATGGCGCCGCTCCGCCGTGTTTCTCCTCCTCTGAGCTATCTCGCCAAGAATAGGGGTTCGGCTCTGCTCTCTGGTTCTGCCGAGCTGCTCTCCTTCTTCTCCACCGATGCGTGCGTGCTGGATCGTTCCCCGGTTGAGGTCTCGGTTGCAGCGCGATTAATCGTGCTCCCGATTCCTGCTCTGCTCCGCCGCCGGTGTGGAGCTCGCCTCCGTGCTACGGTGGTGCTGGGGTGGTGTTGCTGTGGTGCGGCTTCCTCCCTTGGTCCTCCGTCATGACCACACGGGCACTGCCCCGTCGTCATGCCGTTACGGCCATGGGCGCACGGTAAGGTTCCTCTTCCTCCTCTCTGCTATCTCCTCCTTCTAGACTCCTTCTGGTCTAGCTTAGCTTCTATGCTGCTCAAGATTTCCTCACTGGTACTTAGTAAAATTGTACTGGTGCCCTACTTTGCTCTGCGGGTTAAGAATATGTGATGCCATGATGCTTGTATATTTATCTGAGGTGTGAGGGGTGAAGATTGGAATTAATTTTGATGATTTGCTTTGGCAAAAAATGATTGAAGAAGAAAGAATTGGGCTTTGGCTTAATTTGATGTGGTGGCTTGTGCTCTGTGCTGTGAAATGGTGTGGAATTACTTCTGTGGCTAAAGAAAATTAGCTATGCATGCTGTGATGCCTCCACTGGAGTTACACAGAAGCTGGCTAAACTAATTAGCTTTTGGAAAATTCTTTTCTTATGCTTTCCTGTGCTTCTTCTAGTGACAGATATGCTAGGCTACTGGCTTGTGTATATTATAAAGAACAGGTGCTGCACTTCCCTCTCATTTATCCTTAGCATAGTCCATGTTAAGCATGGTTCTGATAAGAACAGATATTCCTCACTTCCTCTCTTCCCCTACCATGCATGCAAACATGCTTAGCTTGGCTCTGTCATTATCAGAGTTAGCTAATTCTCTCTTTCTCTGCCTAACACTCAAAGGATCAACCTGCTGCTGTTGAGTAGCTTGGTCTTCTGGCTATACTGACAACCTGCGTCTTGTGGATAGCCTGCTCCTCCTAGCTGCTTCAAATTTCCTAAGGTGTATAGTTCTAGCTGCAAGATTTGATGTGGCTAATGTTCTTGATGACGAACATTTTCAGAGAGGTGTGTGATGTGCTTGGCTGTGTGATGCCTTGTGGATTCGGCTGGCTACCCTATTTATAGGGTTTTTAGATGATTCTGGTGGTGACACCAGGATAATTGCATGTGATGTGTAAGCTGCTTGCAGTGGCCCTCCTCCACCTCGAGTTGCTACTCTTCTGTTAAACTATGGAGGTTCTTATCCTCCGGTGGTTGAATTTCTGTGCCAAGGTATTGTTTACTCCCTTTTTGGCTAACTCCTTCCTCCTCCTTGATCCTATCCTTGCTCTGCCGGCTGTTGTTGTTCAATCTGGTTATGAAATGGTTCAAGTCCATCCATTTGAGTTGTGGAATGGTTTCAAATCCACTTGTGGATTACTCTCAGCTAGGATCCTTGCGCAGGTAGTTATCCCTCCACCTCACTTGATCTTATCAAGCTCCTGTCGACTACTGCTATGTACTATGGTTATGAACTATTTGGTATCCCTCTGCTGCCATGGAATTGATATATACTTGATGGATTTGGGTGGCTTCTCTGGTGGGCTAGAATTGTAACTGGGTTGTGACTGTCTTTACCTGTGGGCTTTAAGGAATATAGGGTCCATTTATCAAATTAATGGTAAATGTGACACCACAATTAAGAAGGTGGATTTAAATTGTATATTTGGCAGAGATAATTTGTTCTGTTTCCTTGTTGCCTTTGGACAACTTTTGGAGATGATCATGTATTCATGTGATAACCAGCTAGTCCCTCAGGTTGCCTAAGTTGTAAAGCTGGTTCTGCCTTTGCCCCTTTTACATGCTTAATGCATGCTGAGCATGATCAAGTTGCCTCTTGTTGGATATTTGATTTGATTTTTGTCTGTGAACTCCAATGTCACTTCCAATTCATGGAATTTGACCCTCTGCCAAGTATTATATCAATAGCCAGTACCAATGTACTAGGCTAAAATTTCTAACCTTAACAAATCTTTTCTTTGTGAATTGTGTTTGATTTTTTTTGTAGGTTTGGAGCTTCTGAAGATCAACTAAAGGATTTAGTTTATAGGTTTTTCTTTTATTTTTACTTTTCAGTAGTAAATTTGTAAAAGGACCTGATACTATATGATATCATTTATTTGTAGCAGATTTGTGGAACAATTCCACTTGTAATAAACTATATTGTGTATAGGATTTAATTTGTATGAGATTGTGGAATAATTCCACTTGTAAAGTTTCTTGTATAATGTAATTTATTTTATATCAGAATTGCATATTGTAATTTATTGATAACAAAATTGTGTATTAAAATTTAATTGTAAAATGTATTGGATGTTGGAAATTATTGCAATTTGTAAGAAGAGTTGTTTGTGATATGTAATGATGATTGAAATTTCGTGGAGAATTGAATGTGGAATTACAAGAATATGAATTCTTAGAATATTAAGATAAAATGTATTTGTTGAATATAAACATGAATTCAAGAATTTGAGAGTAAGAATAGAGATAAGATTTACAAGTGTTGATACATTTGTATTCAAATTTGAAGTTACCTTAATAAACTTTCAATCGAGTTGATAACCCAACCTCTCTTTTAAAACTAGGGTTTCAAAATAGGCGACTAATGTTAGATCGAGTTGTCTCGACAACTAGTCCTTTTTGCATAAAAGCGCGAAAATTATTCGGACTTTTCAAGCATGCATGAATGCAAAGATGCAAACTTCCTATTTCTACCCTTTCGAAACCTATAACTGCGGGATATTACACCCAGCCAGCTTGTTCCGAGACGTCCCAAGCTGCCACCTGGGAACCCCAAACTACTCGTCGATATCCACGAAGAACCCACCTGTCTGCTCGGTGACGACTTCCACTGAAACAAATAAATATTCAACAAAGAGAGACTGAGTACGACGTACTCGCAAGTTTAGTAGGGCGATATAGGCCCAATGATGACAAGGCTCTAAAGATGTATAGTAGTTAATTTGCATAAAGCTAATTTTCCTTTTCAAAACATGACACATGGCGTCGACTACTCAGAAGGTTTTTCGAAAGGGGATAAGATGGTAAACCTTTATCTTCGGTTCACATTGAACCAATAGTAGCCAGAAACCATCACTCATCTCCACCAAGGCACTCCCCGAATCACCCTCGAGGAAATGAACCTTTTAACACACGTTGAGTTGCAACCTCTAGTTGCCAAATTTTAATTAAGTTTCATGTTTACTATGATCCCGTAAATCCATTCCCAAGGCGTCCATAACCGCGGACACAGCTTTTCGAAAAGATTAAACCTGCAGGGGTGTACTAATTTACCCATTGGTACCATCCAACTCGCCTAATTAGCTCTCTTCCGGGGAAAACTGGCAAGTGGGCGAGGTTAAACCTTTACCTCGCATGAGACTATCCAAGGAGCATCTGTGGTGACAGGACAAGTTTACCCAGCCTATTTTAGCCCCTGCCCCCATCGCCACGCCCTAAACAGCACCATCCTCATCGTTTCTTTTTCCACCCACACACTCACCCGCAAATGGAAATAGCAGACTAGAGGACCCTTGGATACGCCCGCACAAGTTATTTGGTTAGTAAGGAGCCCATACCCCCACCAATGGCAGCACGCTCAAACCTTGGTTCCGAAGACAGGAACTCGCACCTAGGGGCAAGAATGAGGCAAAACACCATCCCCGATGGCAACTCATCCAAGCCTTTTAAGCATCTTAATTAAGAAACCACAAATATCCACCATGTCCGAACTTTCCATCAACATCATAATTATGGAAATAAATCACCGGACAATTTAGCATTTGACTAAGCATGGCTAAGCATATGAACAACAGGTATAAGGTATCTCAGGCCAACACATCAACCTATGGTTAATAGGAGGGGAGACATGTAATGGTTTAGGGGACAATGCAATTCATAGGATACTCTACATCTGGATCAAAAGTGACATTGGAATCGAATGCAATATTATGGTGGATAAAATAATTGTATAAAACAATAGGATGCTATATGCCAAGAAGGTTAGGTTATCTCTTGCCTTGCTGACGGGGCGTGTAGTACGGATCGTTGGGGTAGGTAGGGGTAACCTCAACTCCGGAGTCTATCGATACCCAAACAAACACAGAAGAACAAATAAATAACACGAAGACAAGGTGCAAGGCACAATCATGATGACATGTCAAGTTAATGCAACGATATCACCATATTATTTAGCTAACAATTTAAATGGAGTGCCAAATAATTAGTGCAATTATTTGGAAGCAACCCCATATTTAACTTAGTGACCACATGGTTTATAAATTATTACAGTACTAAGAAGTGGCTTAAATATGCATGAACATAACATGATTAGATAGGTATTACTTTACTAAACATTTTGATACCTCGTTTGTGATTTTCCAATTATAGATGATTAAATAGTAATTTAAAATATTATTTGAATTTAAATCTTTTACCCATTTAAAGATTAACATCAAAGTAAAATTTGTTGTCATGATGTGATATTAGCATGATTAGATAGCATTTGAATTGCTGATCGATTTGATACATCACTTGCAAGATTTGAATTAATAGAAGTTAAGTTATGATTTTCACAAGTTTTTTTTAGCTGGTTCGGAATTTATCCGGATTGGTCCGGAATATTCCGGATGGTCCGGAATAATCCGGGCTCAGTCCGAACCAAATCCGAGGTGACCTCAAAATTTTCTGTTAGGGTTTCAGAATTTTTCCGGAAAGGTCCGACAAATTCCGGTCGACCCGGAATGGATCCGGAATAATCCGGGTGATTCCGGACGACCAGTTTTCTGGGCAAACTACGATGACCGGCGGCGGCTGCGCACTGGCGAGCAAGAAAGAGAGGGAGAGGGGGAGCGGGAGTTTGTCCAGGGGAACGCGTAGCTCACTAGGAGCATGCTGGCGTGGTCCGTGAGGCCGGAGAGGGACGGAGTCGGCGGCGATCGAGCTCGAGCACGGTGGCAGGGGGCGAGGAGGAAACGGACGCCGGCGACGAATCCCGGCCTCCCGCCTCGATTCCTTGGCCGGGAAAGTAGAGGACGACGCGGCGGAGGTTTCTACGGTCGTCGATTGGCTCGGGACGGCTCCAGGCGACGGCAGTGCAACGGCGGGCACGAGCTCGAGGTCGACCGTGGCGGACGCGTGTGGAGAGAGAGAGTGAGGAAGCAGGGGAGGGAGCAGGTGAGGAGCAGGTGGGGAGCGAGAGGGCGTCGACGCATGGCTCGGGTCCTCCTTATCCACCATGGCAGCGGCGTTCGGCGCAGGGGCGGCATGGGCGCGGCGGCATGGCGCCAGCGCTAGCCCAGTTGCCAAAGTGAAGGAGAAGAGGGGATTTTGCGAAAACCCCCTGGCTCCAGAAAAACTTTATTTGCAAAATGGTTCAGCAGTTCTTTAGTGATTTTATTGAAGCACAAAAACATTTTCTAAAATTCTGCAAAAATTCATGTAGGCTCCCCCTAATTTGTGTTGCCAAATATAAAGTTTGATCAACATTTGTTCATAGGGCTTACAAATGGCAATTTTGATAAATTTCCAAAATGCATTTACTTGGGTACTTAATCAATTTAATAATACATGAAAATATTTATGGAGGCTCATAATATAACAATGAAGCTCCCCATAATTTTAGTTTGAATTTTTGAGAGCTTGCACTTGGGTTAAAATTCAGAATTGGTTTGAACCAATTTTAAATTCCCATTTGTTTTTATTTCTTTGCTTATCAAGCATTTGCTTTTGACATATTTATGACATGTAACTTGGAACTTCCTGGACAAATTGGAAGTTCAAATTAATTGGTTGGCTAGGTTGAGCAAATGCATTTTGGGGTTGGAGTTTGAGAAGGTTTTGTTTCCCCATTTTAATTGCTTTCATAAGTGGATTGTTACAGGTAGCAAAATTCAAATGCATGCCATGATGCAAATATAAGATAAAAAAGTGGAAAAATTATTCGTATTTTTTAGGTTCCAAACTGGGGCTGTTACAATTCTACCCCCCTTACAGGAATCTCGTCCCGAGATTCTAGGCTTGAGTGAAGAAGGCGGGGTATTCCTGACGAAGACTAGTTTCCCGCTCCCAAGTTGCTTCTTCTTCGGAATGGTTAGACCATTGGATTTTGAGGTACTTGATGGTCTTGTTGCGGGTCTTCCTTTCTGCTTCATCCAAGACGCGGACAGGATGCTCACGGTAAGTCAAATCCTCCTGGATATCCAACACCTCATGATCAACCCCACGGATAGGATCCTTGAAACAACGCCGGAGTTGGGAGACATGGAACACATCATGTACATCCGAGAAGTTTGATGGTAGCTCGAGTTGATAGGAGAGATCTCCTCGCTTGGCTAGGACGGTGAAAGGACCAACATAGTGAGGTGCCAATTTTCCCTTGATCCAGAAGCAACGAATGCTTCGGAGGGGAGAGACTCGAAGACAGGCTTTATCACCGATTTCATAGTGAACCTCCTGATGATGCTTATCATAATAACTCTTTTGCCTGGACTGATCAATCTTGAGATTTTCCCGGATGATACGGACTTTCTCTTCAGCCTCATTGATCACATCAGGACCGAAGAGTGGCCTCTCTCCGGTTTCGGACCAATTCAGAGGAGTCCGACATTTTCCCCCATAGAGAACCTCAAATGGAGCCATTTGGAGACTAACTTGATAACTGTTGTTGTAGGAGAACTCGGCGAGGGGGAGATACTTTTCCCAACCCTTACCGAAGGATATAACACATGCCCGAAGCATGTCCTCAAGAACTTGATTCACCCTTTCAGTCTGTCCATCAGTTTGGGGGTGATATGTTGTGCTGAAATTGAGACGGGTTCCCATAGCATTTTGGAAACTCTGCCAGAATCTGGAAACGAATAGGCTCCCACGGTCTGAGATGATCCTCAGTGGAACACCATGGAGAGGAACAATTTGGGCAACATACAACTCAGCCAATTGCTTTGCAGTTATATCCTCGCGGACTGGAAGGAAATGGGCTACCTTGGATAGACGATCGATGACGACCCAGATGGCATTATTGCCCTTTTGTGACCTTGGAAAACCAGTGATGAAATCCATACCAACTTCATCCCATTTCCACTCGGGAATGGCTATGGGGCGAAGAGTACCCGCTGGCCTTTGATGTTCAGCTTTCACACGGCGACAGACATCACATTCAGCCACATATTCGGCAATTTCTCGCTTCATGCAAGACGACCAGAATTGACGGCGAAGATCTTGGTACATCTTGGTACTACCCGGATGAATGGAAATGGGTGATTCATGAGCTTCTGAGAGTAGCAACCCTTTTGTATTTCCACTCTTGGGCACACTAGACGGTCACCAAAATAAACAACACCGTTGTCATCCACAGAGAAACAGTTGGCCTTCCCATTAGCTATTTTCTCTTTGATTTCGAGGATTTCAGCATCAAGTTGCTGGGCTGCCTTGATTTCATCCTCAAGGGTGGATTTGATTTCTAAGTTTGCCAGAAAACCGGAAGGAACAATTTCCAGATTCAACCGAGCAAATTCCTCATGGAGAGCAGGTTGAGCCTTTTCAACCATCAGAGTGTTGCAATAAGCCTTGCGACTCAGAGCATCTGCCATGACGTTGGCCTTGCCGGGCTGGTAGTTGAGGGTCACATCATAGTCCTTGATCAACTCCAACCATCTTCTCTGTCGGAGATTTAAATCTGGTTGGGTGAAGAGATACTTCAGACTTTGATGATCTGAGAAGATTTCACAATGGTTGCCCAACAGGTAGGGCCTCCATTGCTTCAGAGCATGAACCACGGCAGCAAGCTCTAGATCATGAGTTGGATAGTTGTGCTCATGCGGTTTGAGTTGACGAGAGGCATAGGCTACCACATGGCCTTCTTGCATTAGCACACAGCCCAAGCCTTGCAATGAGGCATCACAATAGACAACAAAGTCTTTGGCTGTGTCAGGAAGGACAAGCACAGGAGTGGTAGTAAGTTTAACTTTGAGAGTTTGGAAGCTCTCTTCAGCTTTGTCTGTCCACACAAACTGTTTATTTTTCTTGAGGAGGTCAGTCAATGCCTTGGCTATCTTGGAAAAGCCCTCGATGAATCGGCGGTAATAACCCGCCAACCCAAGGAAGCTACGGATATCTTTGACGGACTTTGGAGTAGGCCAATCCAGGATTGCCTGAATCTTGTCGGGTATCACAGCTACTCCAGCAGCTGACACCACCTGACCTAGGAATATGAGATCCCTTAACCAAAACTCACACTTGGAGAACTTGGCATAGAGGCGATGATCACGAAGCTTGGTCAGAACTAGCCGAAGATGCTCAGCATGCTCTTCTTCGGTCTTGGAGTAGACAAGGATGTCATCAATGTATATTATGACGAACTTGTCGAGGTACTCGTGGAAGATGGAGTTCATAAGCCTCATGAATGTAGCCGGGGCATTGGTGAGGCCGAAGGACATGACGGTATACTCATATAACCCATAACGGGTAGTGAAAGTCGTCTTCGGAATATCCTCCTTTCTGATTTTGATCTGATGGTAGCCTGACCTCAGATCCATCTTGGAGAATACAGTTGCACCAGCTAGCTGATCGAATAGGTCAATTATTCGAGGAATAGCATACTTGTTCTTGATGGTTACCGCATTCAAAGGACGGTAATCAACAACCAGACGAGGAACATTTGAATCCCTCTTCTTGACAAAGATGTCCGGGCAACCCCAGGGCGAGCTACTAGGCCGAATGAATTCCTTCTCCACCAACTCATCAATTTGTTTCTTCAGCTCAGTCAGCTCTTCCGCTGGCATGCGGTAGGGCCTTTTGGAAATTGGAGCCGTTCCCGGAACCAAATCAATGACAAACTCCACACTTTAATCAGGTGGCATGCAAGGTAATTCCTCCGGAAAGACATCGGGGAAATCACACACCACCTCCACCTCATGCATCTCAGGTGGGGTGATTCCTTCCAGGAAGTATAGGCTGATCTCCGGAGAGAGAGGTGTGGCAGCAGATGGAATTGCGAATGAAGGGGACCAGTAACGCACTAGCCCGTAGGTTGGGTGGATCACTGTGACAGTCTTGGCAGCACAATTCAAGTTGGCCTGATATTTGACTAGCCAATCCATGCCCAGAATGACATCTATCCCATCTGACTTCAGTGCTATCAACGAGAACGGAAAGGGTACTGACCCTATAGAAACCTGAACCTCAGGAGCGATCCAGTTAGTGTGCCAACTAGAGCCTGGTGTCTTGACCACTAGGGGGAGTCCATGTTCACAAATGGTATTTGATGGTTGTGTGCATATGATATGGATATGAATGAATGCGATGCTCCAGAATCAAACAAGACTGAAGCTGGATATGCATTTATTCGAAGCGTACCCATGAGAACTCCGGGGTCCTCTTCGACTCCTTCAGCCGAGACGTGATTCAGGCGGCCACGGCTGACAGTCGTAGCCTTGGCGGCTGGTGTAGAGGGAGCTGGTGCAGGTGCTGAGGTAGCCGGTGCCTTCTGGGAACACTCCCCGGAGTAGGGCCCAGGCTGGCCACAGCTGTAGCAAGTGGGCCTCGGTGGTGGTGGAGGCAGCTGAGGGCGGAAACCACTTCCAGCCGCACCCAAGGTCGAAGTAGCTGGGCGAGGCGGAGGTGGCCTATACCCTGAAGGCCTTGGCGCGAAAGGAGCACGGGGCATAGCACTGAAGGGCACAAAGACCCTGCGCTTCTTTCCCTTAGAAGAAGAGGAGCTCTGATTGTCCATTGGAGCTGGCCTCTTGGAAGACCCCAGCTCCTTCCTACCTTGCTCCATAGTGAGAGCTTGGTTGTACAGCTCCTGGTAGGACTGGAAATTGAAGGGCAACAACTCATATCGAAGCCGAGGTGCAAGCCCCTTGCGGAACATATACTGCTTGTCTTCATCATTGGTCACGTCCCGAGGGGCGTAACGGGAGAGGTGGTTGAACTCACGCCCATAAGCTTGGACGTCCATGCATCCTTGGGTCAGATCCAGGAACTCCCTCTTCTTGAGGTCCATGATGGGCTTGGGGATGTAGGCCGCACGGAAGGCGGTGCGGAACTCCGCCCAGGTGAAGACGTGGCCAGCTTCAAACATTGACACATGGCTCTCCCACAAAGAGCCAGCGGCTCCATTCAGAAGGTAGGTGGCTAAGTTGACTTGTTCCACCACCGGAACATGCAAGGCGGTGAACTTGCGCTCGAGAGCCCGCAGCCAGTCATCCGCATCAAGCGGCTCTCTAGCTTCAGAAAAGGTCAGAGGCTGGGACCGCAAGAACTCAGTGAGAGTGTTGCAGTCATTGTTCCTCCTGGCACCCTGTTGCACCAACTACTCGAGCAGACGCTTGTTGCGCAGGCGGTTATCCTCGATAGCCATCAGAACCTCCGCCATTGAGGGTGGCGGCGGTGCATCAGGATCACCTTGGTTACCACGGCGGGCAGGAGCCGTTCTGAAGATTTGGAACAAGGACATAGTTAGTAACCATCTCCGAACATTTAGGATGGAGCATTAGAGTCCTTCCTGATATAGAGATTTAAGATGGCACTAACACATGAACAGATTAAGACAACCACGTGTGACACCACGTCAACGCGGCGGTAACAAACAGAAGTAAAGGACTCGAGACAACACTGGACGGTAAGAACCCAACCCCGAGAACCTAAACTTCGATACCACAATTTAAAACAAATAGAGATAAGAAAACTCAGAGTAGAGCGAGTTGGATAAGGAGTAAAAGAATCCTAAGAGGGTTTTCGCAACTCATTTTTAGGTTATAAATAATTTCACAACACTAGACTCGACATCGACCAATAAAAAGGGTTTCCTACAGGCAGTCCTGCTCTGATAACAACTTGTAGCGCCCCGACCCCGGGATTATACAGAGAGGCTATGTAACCCACAGGCTATGCTACACAATCGAAGGGCATGGAATTACCGCTCCCATGCAACACATCGATCATGCCATAAACACTGGCATAGCTATCAATGTATAATAAAGAGATCAAGACTTGTGGAACAACTGGCACATCACAGACTCTACGACACAAAAGTTCATATATGTAATGTCCCGGGGTTTTCCCCAAATTAGATTTGCTTGTTTTTCTTTTTGCATCATCACGGCAGCATGCATTAAATCACCTTGCACATTTTTGCTAACTCTCAAAATAATATTTTTGACAAAACATATTTTTATTTTGGCAAACCCTATTTTTTTAATTTGCAAATTTTCCCCTCTCCTTTCTTTTCTCTCCCTTTCTTCCTTTCCTTCTCCTTTAAAAAAAAAAAAAAAGAGGAATTTCCAGAAATTCTTGAAGGGCCGGATGGGATCCTTCTGGCCTTCTCTCCCTTTGGTTTAGCCTTTCTTCCAACCCAAGCCAGCTCCCGCAGCCCATCTATAATCCTGTAGCCCAAGCCCACCACCAGCACCTCTTCGATCTCTTGTCGTCTTCTCCCTCACGCAGGAGGCGTGCTCCTCCCGTGGCCGACGTCAGCCACCACGCCCCGCTCCTCCCCCTCCAATAAAACCAGCAGCTGCAGCCGCGCCCCCTTCCAAACCCTAGCCCCTCTCCTTCCCCCTCTTGCCGCCGCCACCTCTCTTTCCCCCCTTTCCTTTTTTTCCTCTCGAGCTCCCATGACCGAGACCGGAGTCTCAAGCTCGCCGTCACCTAAAGCCTCTCCGATCCAATTCCTCATGTCCAGGAGTTAGCCCGGGTTCCACTCGTCTACCACCTCGGTTCCTCCTTTTCCGTCCTCTGCTTCTCGGTAACGAGGTCGCCTTGGTCATGCTCCAGAGCGTCAAGGCCGGCTGCCGTCGACGTCGTCGCCAGTACGCGCCTCCCCAAGCCACGCCGCCATGTCCAGGAGAACCGCGGCGGCGCCTACGACCAACATGCGCAAGGAATCGAGCCGGGGATCGCCGCACGCATCGACTTCTTCCACGACGTCCACGACGACCACCGGCGGGAGATCTTCGATTCCGGCAACTACGGGCTTCCCCGACCTGAACGACTACATCAACGACCCCCTGTGAGCACCGCACCCTCCCCTTATCTCCTCCTGCTCGATTGCTTCCAGTTCCCGTCGATCCGCTCGTGTACGTCGCCGTCGGCCATGGCCACCAGCTTGTGCCTTTGATCCCTCTTGCTGCTCTCCCTGCCACCTTGCCCCTGCACCTCGCTGCACCACACGTGTTCCTGCACACCACCACCAGCGCACCCTGTTCCCCCTGCACCTGCACCGTCGACCTCCAGATCGAGCGCTGCTGCAGCTCGCTCTCGTCACTTGTTCTGCACCTGTTGACTGAAGTCTGAACCTTGCCTGTTAAAAATTCAGTTAACTCCTTGTCTCTGCTTCATATACCTTCGAGTCTGAATTCTACAACAAACAGGCAGCCCTCCTAGTGGCTGGTGTCTTGCACCTCCACCCGTGAGGCCCAAGTTCGAATCCCACGTACGGCAATATAAGCCAACTCCTTTTATTTTGTTTATTTCTTTTGCAAACCTAACTATATTCATATCTTTTAATCTATAAATCCAAATTAAAAATGTTATATATGAAAGTTGTTCAGAAAATTGTGTAGAATTTGAATATGCCATCCATGCTCATGTTTGCATCATGTAGATTGCATTTAGTTGTGTTTTGCTTATCACCTAAATAATTAAATATGGAATATGTGGATTCAAATTTAATTGTTTACCCGGTTCCATTTAATTTTGAGTAGCTCACCCATGCATTGTTTAGACTTGCTAATAACATTTAATTTTGATGGTTAGAAAAATAACTTGAATCTAATAATTGAATGTCGGAATCCGGTTCCGTTTAATTTGGCTTAATTGCATCTTCTCATGTCTTGCCATATCATGCATGCATTGCATCAACATGCCGCTTCTTTTGCCATAGAAGTAAAATGCATCTTTTATGTTTCCAGTGTTTGTTGCTTCTTTGGGAATAGGACGTTGAGTTGATGTGAGCAACGACAGGTTCTGCTACCTCCACCGGATTGCAGGCAAGTGATACTCCCTTGCTATCTTTGCTTGTTTTCTGTCTCTTACTCGTCCTATCTTTTGTTCCTTGCTAGCCTTATGTATCGATGCTTGTGTCCCGATCCTATATGCATGTTTACCTTGCAGCCATGATATGCCCCACCCCCACATCCTATTAACCTGTTGCTTGTTTATCTTGTTGGCCTTGCGAGTCGTAGTGCATGCTTAGGTTTGTTTTGCTCGAGTCATGTTCTAGTCTTGTTATAATTTGATAGTTGGGGTTTAAATTCACATGATAATCTATAATGTTTGGCGATGGGAATAATTAATAAAGATAAGGCACCGGCGGAAGGCCAATCGTGGTGATTTGTTCTGCTAGTGTCGCCTAGGACCCGAGTTCTTGTCCTCTGATCCAAGACTGAGCGCACTACCCACATGTGGGAGGAAATGGGACTCCCTCGACCTAGTACCGGATCTGCAGCCTTGTCCAGGGCGCCACAAGTAGTTCGGGTGTTTCTACGGTTACAAGCGCGGATGATATGGTAAGATGGATACGTGGTTACTTACGTAGGGCTTGCGGTATGATGCGAAGTGACCAACTCATGGTAGTTTGTGTCACCTAGCCGTAGTCGCAAACGGTTAAGTCCACCTCGGAGCTTCGGCCGGACTTTCAAGGTGGGTCAGACTTAGCTAGGTGGTTCCCTGGACTTGTGTGGTAGTGAAGGAAAGTGTAGCGTCGGATACCCTGCCGGCACACCTTAGGAAGTGTGCTAATAGCTGGCAACAAGGGTTGAAGTGCGTGTGGTTACATTTGTGCACCCCTGCAGGGTTAAATCTTTTCAAAAAGCCGTGTCCGCGGTTATGGACGACTTGGTGATGATGCTGGCTAACAAGATCATAGACAACCTACACCTGATAATAATAACTTGACTAGTAAGATAGATTACTTGAATAATAACCTATAAAATTACCAACTGTGTGAGTGCCTTTGGGCTTGCTGCTCGAAGGATAAACGGGCTGGTAAGGAATCGGCTGGGTTATGTTTGGTGTTAGCATAGTTGGTTACCTATGCGCTCTCTTACCTCCTCTCTATTAGAAGATTGTTGTAGTGTGTCTCTATAGGTTGTTAGTGTTGCTTGCTGCCGCCTCAATCACTAACCCTCTTCCCCCAGAATTCCAGCTTTGATATCTTGTGAGTATTACTTGCCAGTACTTCTACTAGTACTGACCCCTTCGGGGCTGCTATTCCAATGCAGCCAACAGGTTTGAAGTCTGACGACGTTAGCTTGGGAATCCCTCCGGCTTGGCCTGGGCAGGGATATGGTGCCTTCGTTTATCTTCAGGACTCTTAGTCCAATTTGTTTCTTGTCCGTAGCCGGACGTTACCCGCTTCCGTTGTTAATTGGATCTTTGTATTGTATCTTTGCTCTTGACTCGGTGAGTCGTTGTTGTATATATGTTCTTTTGTGGGTTCCATCGAGAACTGTTGTAATGTTATCACAATTCCACCCGCATAACGTGTGTGTTGCGACGTGCACATTATGCCTGGTGGGCGTCCTTTAGGATCGATATTATGCGGATTTGGCTGGAACGCTCAGTCTGCATAGTACCGATCTTGGGGCGTTACAATATAGCAACTCATATAGCGAGAAAGATACAAATTACACAATAGGGGTCACAGACCCAACAGTACATCATGCGGAAGCGAGGTAGTTGTCTAATACAACAAGATCCAAAATATGGCCTAAGAGGCCTACAGATAACATAATCCCAGCCAGCTTGTTCCGAGACATCCCATGCTGTCACCTGGGAACCCCAAACTACTCGTCGATGTCCACGAAGAACCCACCTGTCTGCTCGGTGACGACCTCCTCTGAAACAAATAAATATTCAACAAAGAGAGACTGAGTACGACGTACTCGCAAGTTTAGTAGCGCGATACAGGCCCAATGATGAAAAGGCTCTAAAGCTGTATAGTAGTTAATTTCCATAAAGCTAATTTTCCTTTTCAAAACATGACACATGGCGTCGACTACTCAGAAGGTTTTTCGAAAGGGGATAAGATGGTAAACCTTTATCTTCGGTTCACATGGAACCAATAGTAGCCAGAAACCATCACTCATCTCCACCAAGGCACTCCCTGAATCACCCTCGAGGAAATGAACCTTTTAACACATGTTGAGTCGCAACCTCTAGTTGCCAAATTTTAATTAAGTTTCATATTTACTATGATCCCGTAAATCCATTCCCAAGGCTTCCATAACCGCGGACACGGCTTTTCGAAAAGATTAAACCCTGCAGGGGTGTACTAATTTACCCATTGGTACCATCCGGCTCGCCTGATTAGCTCTCTTCCGGGGAAAACTGGCAAGTGGGCGCGGTTAAACCTTTACCTCGCATGAGACTATCCAAGGAGGATCTGTGGCGACAGGACAAGTTTACCCAGCCCCCATCGCCACGTCCTAAACACCACCATCCTCATCGTTTCTTTTTCCACCCACACATTCACCCACAAATGGAAATAGCATACTAGAGGACCCTTGGATACGCCCGCACAAGTTATTTGGTTAGTAAGGAGCCCATACCCCCACCAATGGCAGCACGCTCAAACCTTGGTTCCGAAGACAGGAACTCGCACCTAGGGGCAAGAATGAGGCAAAACACCATCCCCGATGGCAACTCATCCAAGCCTTTTAAGCATCTTAATTAAGAAACCACAAATATCTACCATGTCCGAACTTTCCATCAACATCATAATTATGGAAATAAATCACCGAACAATTTAGCATTTGACTAAGCATGGCTAAGCATAGCTAAGCAAGGTGCAAGGCACAATCATGATGACATGTCAAGTTTATGCAACGATATCACCATATTATTTAGCTAACACTTTAAATGGAGTGCCAAATAATTAGTGCAATTATTTGGAAGCAACCCCATATTTAACTTAGTGACCACATGGTTTATAAATTATTACAGTACTAAGAAGTGGCTTAACTATGCATGAACATGACATGATTAGATAGGTATTACTTTACTAAACATTTTGATACCTCGTTTGTGATTTTCCAATTATAGATGATTAAATAGTAATTTAAAAGATTATTTGAATTTAAATCATTTACCCATTTAAAGATTAACATCAAAGTAAAATTTGTTGTCATGATGTGATATTAGCATGATTAGATAGCATTTGAATTGCTGATCGATTTGATACATCAGTTGCAAGATTTGAATTAATAGAAGTTAAGTTATGATTTTCACAAGTTTTTTTTTAGCTGGTTCGGAATTTATCCGGATTGGTCCGGAATATTCCGGATGGTCCGGAATAATCCGGGCTCAGTCCGAACCAAATCCGAGGTGACCTCAAAAGTTTCTGTTAGGGTTTCGGAATTTTTCCGGAAATGTCCGGAAAATTCCGATCGACCCGGAATGGATCCGGAATAATCCGGGTGATTCCGGACGACCAGTTTTCTGGGCAAACTACAACGGCCGGCGGCGGTTGCGCACTGGCGAGCAAGAAAGAGAGGGAGAGGGGGAGCGAGAGTTTGTCCAGGGGAACGCGTATCTCACCAGGAGCACGCTGGCGTGGTCGGTGAGGCCGGAGAGGGACAGAGTCGGCGGCGATCGAGCTTGAGCACGGCGGCAGGGGCGAGGAGGAAACCGACGGCGGCGACGAATCCCGGCCTCCCGCCTCGATTCCTTAGCCGGGAAAGTAGAGGACGCGGCGGAGGTTTCTACGGTCGTCGATTGGCTCGGGACGGCTCCAGGCGACGGCGGTGCAACGGCGGGCACGAGCTCGAGGTCGACCGTGGCAGACGCATGCGGAGAGAGAGGGAGGAAGCAGGGGAGGCAGCAGGTGAGGAGCAGGTGGGGAGCGAGAGGGCGTCGAGGCATGGCTCGGGTCCTCCTTATCCACTGTGGCAGCGACGTGCGGCGCAGGGGTGGCATGGCGCCAGCGCTGGCCCTGTCGCCATAGTGAAGGAGAAGAGGGGATTTTGCAAAACCCCCCTGGCTCCAGAAAAACTTTATTTGCAAAATGGTCCAGCAGTTCTTTAGTTATTTTATTGAGGCACAAAAACATTTTCTAAAATTCTGCAAAAATTCATGTAGGCTCCCCTAACAGTTAGAACCTCCACAAAAATTTGTGTTGCCAAATAAAAAAGTTTGAGCAACATTTGTTCATAGGGCTTACAAATGGCAATTTTGATAAATTTCCAAAATGCATTTACTTGGGTACTTAATCAACTTAATAAAATATGAAAATATTTATGGAGGATCATAATATAACAATGAAGCTCCCCATAATTTTAGTTTGAATTTTTCAGAGCTTGCACTTGGGTTAAAATTCAGAATTGGTTTGAACCAATTTTAAATTCCCATTTGTTTTTATTTCTTTGCTTATCAAGCATTTTCTTTTGACAAATTTATAACATGTAACTTGGAACTTCCTGGACAAATTGGAAGTTCAAATTAATTGGTTGGCTAGGTTGAGCAAATGCATTTTGGGGTTGGAGTTTGAGAAGGTTTTGTTTCCCCATTTTAATTGATTTCATAAGTGGATTGTTAGAGGTAGCAAAATTCAAATGCATGCCGTGATGCAAACATAAGATGAAAAAGTGGAAAAATTATTCGTATTTTTCAGGTTCCAAACTGGGGCTGTTACACTATGATATGTGGATTTGGCATGCTTTTGTTGATATGGACATGCTCACAATGACATCAACGTGTTGCAACGTTCTTCGGTGTTTACCAGACTTGCGGATGGCCAAGCTCTAGAGTGCAAGTATGTGATCAACGGTCACCCGTATGACAAGGGGTACTACCTAGCGGATGGCATGTATCCAACATATTTTAAATTTGTGAAGACCATTCACAACCTTGTTGGTGGGGCAAAGAAGAATTTTGCAAAGAAACAAGAGAGTGCCCGGAAAGATGTGGAGCGAGCATTCGGTGTGCTCCAAGCCCGATTTGCGGTCGTCAGGTACCCTTCTCTATCATGTTCACTATAGCAGATGTGGGAGATCATGAATGCTTGTGTTATCATGCACAACATGATCATCAAGAGTGAATACAACACGGGCTTCATATTCAGGGAGCCGTATGACTACCAGGGGCCACTTGTCTAGTCTGAGCCCGGCGTGTCGCACTAACTCACGCAATTTCTCGCCATGCATCAACAAATTCATGATGGATAGGCTCACACCTGTGGGCGCGCCATGGCGCAGAGGGCGATGGAGAAGAGGAGCCCGAATATGTTTGAAGCACAATTTGGATTAAAAACTTCATTATTGTAATAAATATACTGAACTATGTAATCATTTTTATATGTTTAGCTAGAAATTTGGATATATTTAGAAATTGTGATTGATCTGGCCGTTTTGGAATCGCGGGTGTGGGAGGCAAAAAAAAAGAATGTCGGACAACTGTCCGACAACCCCAAAGCGGACAGAACTTGAGGGGTGCATTTTAGGCGCCCCCAGTGGCGATGCTCTTATATCCCAACAATAACAGGTAGAGCAAAAATCCTACCAACATGTTCAACGTCAGGAAGGACAATCAACACAATAACAGGAAGAGCAGTTAACCCAATACCAAGAAAAACAACCATCTCAATTTCTGGCAGGACAGTCAGGGGACGAAAGTTTCAATGGTTTTGAGGAGAATTTTTTTTTCACTGGAGGCAAGGCAAAACACCAAAAACCCCAAACGTGCTGACACATACAACCCTCGTGCTAGAAGGATAACATGTCTTGATAACAGGAATGTCCCCATCCTTAACGTCGTGCAAATGAGTGCTACAAAAGTAAATCTATACCAGATATATACGATACCGCGTTAACACACTATCTTATTGTTAGATATTCCAAGCTTCATAACAGCAGGAAAATAATATGGCATACAAATAATATCTTTCGCAGAATGCCGTTCTTTCACCATTCTCGAACATTAATGCAAACAGTGTTGTGTACATGATCCAAGGACATACTCGAGTTCAAGTCATCAATAACCATGGTACAATGATGTTCTTCATCACGAACAGTTGCTAATCATACCACAACACTTCGTTGTTCTCCGGAAGGCAGACCGTGAAGGATGCCAGTACATTTCATTCAAGACCAACACAAACTCCATGGTTAGTCATGTCGTAGGGAAGAACTCCATCCTACGTGCATTGCATGTTGATGTCATCACCAATGCGTATCACATTTCAAGACAGGCAACAGGGGAGAAGAGTTTGGTGTATTCACTCCTAAATTTACTCCACCGAGCTCCCAGAGATATTCAGACAATGATGCGGTGCCATCTTTGGTTGATAAGGCATCACATTGAATAAATGAGGGTGTGTTTGGTAGACTGGGTGAGCCCAGAAAATCTCTTCTCACCCAACTTTCACTTGTTTGGTGGCCTGGGTTAGCAATCTGGGCCATGCCCACTTGATACGAAAAAGGCCTCTCAGCCGGGCTGGGTTGGGAAGCAGAAATCGAGCTTGACAAGCGAGCCTGGCCAAGCTCATCCCAAAAAGTTATCCCTGCGCGACCCGAAATTAATCCCGCGTGACCCACCGGGCTGCTAGGGCACATGACCCCGCACCCCGCCCCGCCTACTCTCCCCCTTCTCTCCTGCATCCTCCCAGTCCCCGTGCCGCCACGCTAGTCGCCCCCACCTCCCACCACCGCTCGCTCTCCCCTGCGTCGACCGCAGCCTCCCATCCTCTCCCCGCAGGCCCCTTCTCTCCCTAGACCCCGCGCCTCCCCCCTGTCCGTTTTTTTTCTCGCGTAGCGCGGACGCCGGCGAGCTTCAACGACACCCGACATGGACTGCTCCAACGGCCCCGCGTGATCTACATCGACGGCCACCTCTAGCAGTAGCACCGGAGCAGCAGGTCGTCAGTTCCCTGCCTCGAGTAGTAGCACTGGACCAGATCTGCAGTGAGTACCGGAGCAGCAGGTCGACCTCCTTATCACCTCCACTCCGGCCGATCTGCACCTCCTCCTCGCGTCCACTCCGGCAGTGTCGTTTGACCGACGGAGGTAGCCTCTCTCTCTGCCTTTTGCTATCATGTGCTAGTGACAACCGTAGTACACATGTATATTGTTGCCTTGTGCTGCTTTGGTGTGGCTTGTGATTAAATTGCATGAAACCGTAGTATACATGTGTTATTGTTATGGGCAGTAGGTGATTTAATTGCATGAAACCGAATTTCAATATTTGTTGTGTGTAAATATTATCTTCATGGTACCAAAATGATCTGTTTTTATTTGTCTAGATGGATGATTTGGCAAGAAAACGTCGGCAACTTATTGTGAAAGAAGCAGGCCTCGCTGCCGTATTGGGTGCGTACATGGTGTTTATCTCTAGGAGAGCTAGACAAACTCCAATGATAACAATGGGTTGTAGGATTGATATGGATGTAGCTAGGGAAGCAAATCTGAGATATATATCATTCTACCGACACACATTGCCTAACTCAACTAAGAATGAAAAGAGCTCCCTTTTTTCGTTTGTGTACTTTGTTTAGAGAGAGAGGATTATTAATGGATAGCATTCATACTTCTATCGAGGAACAAGTTGCCATGTTCCTCCTAGTAGTTGGCCATAACACAAGGTTTAGGGCTCTACAGCCCACTTTTAGAAGATCTATCGAAGTGATAAGTAGGTATTTTAAGGCTGTATTATATGTTGTTGGAGAGTTGCGAAATGAGATGGTCCGGCCTTCCTCCACTCAAACGCACCCTAAAATTCTGGAAAACAACTGCTCAATCCCTACTTCAAGGTAATACTTGCTTTTTATTTCAAAACAGCTCCAAACATTTATATTTTCATAAAACTAATGGATAAAAAGAAATGCTTATGTTTATGAATTAGGATTGTATTGGAGCAATTTATGGGACACATGTGCTTGCAAGAGTCCCAAGAAACATCTCGGCCGCCTTTATGGGTAGAAAAGATGGCACTACACAAAACGTCATGGCTGCAGTAGACTTTGATTTAAAGTTTACCTACGTTCTTGCTGGTTGGGAGGGGTCAGCCCATGATGCCCTCATACTTGCGGATGCGGTGGAGAGGGATGATGGGTTGTCACTTCCTCCGGGTAACTAAAGCATAACACATACCTTCCCCAGCGGTCAATTGTTTTTTGTGCTATAGCTAATAGTTGGAATTTTATAGGAAAATTCTATCTTGTCGATGCTGGTTATGCTGTGAGACCTCTTATTTTGGTGCTGAAACCTGCCACTTTGGTGCTGTAATGTCATATTATTGCTTGGAACCTCTTATTTTGGTGCTGAAACCTGCCACTTTGCTGTTGTAATGTCATTATATATTGCTGGAATCTGTCATTTGGTGCTGGAATGTCATTATATATTGCTGGAATCTGTCATTTGTTGCTGGAATGTCATTATATATTGCTGGAATCTGTTATTTGGTGCTGTAATGTCATTATAATATTGCTGGAATCAGATTTCAGTGGCTGCTATTTTGGTGTAGATGGCTGAAAGTGTGGAGGAAATTCCGGATGTTG
The DNA here is from genome assembly GCA_012064385.1 of Puccinellia tenuiflora. Taxonomy (NCBI): domain Eukaryota; kingdom Viridiplantae; phylum Streptophyta; class Magnoliopsida; order Poales; family Poaceae; genus Puccinellia; species Puccinellia tenuiflora. The sequence continues at coordinate 601,043 of QRDG01000143.1, forward strand.
GGGCTAAAGCAAAGAAGACCGGGAAAGTGATGAATTGGACCCCTCCTATGTTGGCATGCATGATGTGATGTCTTGCTGAGATTGCAGCGAAGGGTGTCAAGACTGACAAAGGCTTCAAAGAGATACATATTAATCAAGCTGCAAAAGCTTTGACCCAACTCGTGGGTTACGAAGTTACTAACACCCAAGTGGGCAATCATCTCCGCAAGTGGAAGATAAGGTATCAAAGGATTGAAAAACTGAGAATTTTAAGTGGGGCACTTTGGGATGATGAACAAAAAATGATAGTCTTAGAAGAGCAACATTATTTGGGCCATACTTAGGTATGTACATTGTCGTGTCTTGGATCACGGACACCGGGAGTAAAGGATACCCCCTTTTTAGGTTCGGCACGGGGCGCGAAGGAGGCTTGGAGACGCCTACTTCCGGAACCTCGTCGAGACCTCCGATCTATGTTCTAGCAAGCAACACAGAGACACGGGGAGTTTACCCAGGTTCAGTCTGCCCGGAGGCTAAAGCCCTACTCCTGCATGTCTGGATTGAGTGGTTTATAATGGTGTAGCTTACATAGGTGGTTGCGGGTGAGAACCCGGGAGGTGCTGGCTAGAGGTTGAAGACGAGCAGATCCTGTCCCGGAGGAGATCACCTCTTGCCTATGCTACTCTTGTCTGGTGCGCTACCTAGCCTAGCCTCCGACCCTCTGGAATCCCGTCCCTTCCCTCAGGTGCCTCGGTCCTCCTTTTATAGGCTATGGGGATCCCACAAGGGCACCTTTGGGGGCGGAGGGGTTTTAGGCGGGAAAACCCCTCCGGGTTCTACTTATGGGGCGAAGTGGCCTCTTCTTGTCCAAATATTCTTCTGAGGGGGGTTAGGTGCGGTTGCCCACCTTTTGCAGGGCGAGCGGGCAAAGGCTAACACCTTTACCGACCGTGTCCCCCTGCGGCGCCTCCATCTTCTTGGCGCCCAAGTCTTCTAGGAGCTTCCAGCCGGAGCTGGCAAGCTTATCATCTCCGCTCGTACGGAGGCTGGAACCCGGAGGTGAGCCTGGCCTCCTGCCGGGCGTCCGGGTCCCCGGGACCTCCGCGTCATCTGCCGGGTTGGGGGTGACCCCGGAAGGTTCCCCAGCCCTTAGTCGTGGTTGTCGATGCCGTCCTTGCCTGGTTGCCGTGGGGCAGATGGGGGGCCCATCTGCCAGTCTTGAACCCTTGCCTTGTTCGCCTTCTTGGTGGGCCCACTGGTGGTGGACCCACTTTGACCGCATCAGGGGAACCTCGTGTTCCACTGTTGCGCAGTAGCCGCCGGGCATAGTCCCGGCGGGTACGTCCTTCTGCTGCCGGGGCTATGACCAAAAAAGTCAAAGTGGGACCCCGGCATCATGTCTTGACCGTCTTGTCCCATCTATCAGGGAGTGGACGCTTGGAGTTATCTGCTTGGGGGAGTAACTGCGCCTGCCTCGTCGATTCTCGGAAGCGGAGAAGGCGAGGCGATGGCCGTTGAAGGCGCAACCGAGCCTTCTTAAAGGTGGGGGTGCCCTTCCCTAATATTCAATCATCTTCATTCTTCTTCCAACTCCACCCCCAGCAGAGCCGAGCGTGTTGATGGTGAGGGCCAGGAGAGGAGCTGGACGCTCCCGTTCTTCCTCAGCGGTGGCGGAGGTGGCCACTAGCGGTCGTGGGAGGGCTTCTTCTCGAGGTCGAGCGGGGCGCGGTCGTGGTGGCGGCCACGGTCGTGGTCGTGGAAGCCGTGGTCGTGGAGCCCGTGGGGCTGGAGGCTTTCCAGACCCTCCCCCTCGGAGTATGACCCACTCCGGCTTCCCTCCGTTCGAGTTCGTCATAGATCTGGATAGCAGGCTACGCAGCCGGCTCCATCTGCCGGAATCCTTCGCGGCGGCGGTGGACTCGGATGACAGCCGGCCCACCTGCTTCTGGTTGCAGGTGGACGGCTGTCCCAATGGCCCCTCCTGGGTCGAAGTGGAGTACACCGTCGACGACATCATGCTCTTGGGCCGGGGATGGAAGGCATTTGCACACTCCTGTCACCTAGCCTGGGGCTAGTACTTGGCGTTCGAGTATGACGTAGACGCGACGCTCTCCGTGAAGATCTTCCACGCCGAGGGAGGACGCGTGGACTACTGCGCGGAGAGCGACAGCAGCAGCCGTAGCAGCGGCTAGGACGACAAGGACGAGGATGAAGATGAAGAAAACTCCGTCCGCGTCAAGGTCGAGAGGAGCCCGCCTTCCTGAGGATATGTGGGGCGGCACCGAGGCAGCGACCCCGAAGATGTTCGTGACCTCCTTCTTGGCGGCCTCGTCGACATACTTCTGGAAGTAGTGGCGCCTTCCGTTGGGCGGCGGTGCTCCCTGCTCATGTAGGATCCAACCTTTTCTTGTAAAAAGTAGGTCCTTTTGTAGCTATTGAGATGACAAAAAACTTGTATCCTTGTTGTCGATTAGCCTTCGGGTAGAATTGGTGTAAATGAGAACGGGTTTTTTGCAAAATGCGCCCTGATTACTGCACCAGTCGTACCGCCGAGGGGCAAGTGGGGAGTGAAAGGCATATAAAAGGCTCTCCATCCCCCAAGCTCCTCAACATCTTCTGACTCCTTTCTCCCTCTTGCTTCTCAACCTCTCCGCCCCTCCATAGATCGCAGAGCAATGTCTGGGGAGGCAGAGATGTCCTTTTCCACGACGTCGACGGCGGCGTCCGTGTGTTTGGGCACGGCGGAGGAACCCAGGGGAGCTAGGGCCCGCGCCGCTAGAGAGGAAGGCGAGGTGGCATCGCGTTTTGCCCTCGCCAAGGGCATTTCGCGACTGGCGACCATCTCTGGTCCCGCAGCTTAGGAGGAGGCCCGGGTGCGCACCCTTCGGAGGGCTCAGCTTCCGGCGGCCTTGAAGGAGAAGACTGCGGGGATCCCGGGGGCATCCGCGCTCTGGACCGAGCTCGAAGCCATCGAGCAGGTAAGCTCCGCGGCTCCTTTGACCCCTAGCACCTCTGGGGTCTGGCCTTGATCCTGACCGAGTTCGTTCCTTGCCACAGGCGGACGACGATGCCATGAGCGAGGTGGCGGCCTAGATACTCTCTCTGTTTTGCTGCTTGGTGCCTAGGTGTGTAGGGAGGCCATAAGGTGCCTGAAAGTCCTTCCGGGTTCCCTCCCTTTCCCCAGGCATCCCCGGGAATCAAGAGTTCTCCCGTCAGGCATGAAGAAAACAAGGACGAGCAGCTGGGAGATCTAGCTCCGAGCTGGGCTTAGCAGCATAGGCTTAAGTAGTTGCATAACCGAATGTAAATTCAGAATTGTAATTCAGAATGTAAATTCGGATGAATGCAACCCTAGACTCAACTCCCGGGGTCATTTCACAGATCTTACTTTGCACTAACGCGCCTTCGAGTTTTCAGAGGAGACCTCAGGTGCCAAGCACTCTACCTGCACGCATTGCTAAGATGCTAACGCGGCAGACGTACCCCTAAGGAGGACTATACCTTCCGGGAGTCCTCCTCCACTGTCCTCGAGTACTAGGCCAGAGGGAAATGGACCATTCACCGGGGTGGACGCATACCCCCGCAAAGGCTCTCATCAACTGTCAATCATGCGCAGGTCGATAGTATATTGACTCCGAGCAAGATATCATGCCTAAGTGCAGGATGCAGATGCAAGGACTTAGCTGATTTTCTGCCGCGTCCTCGATCCATCCTGTCCTTCCCGGGTACCCAACTCCTTAGTCGAGTTCCGCCGCCTGATCCTGTCTCGGGAAGGAGCTGCACACAGCAAACTTTCAGTAGGAAAAGAATGGACCCTCTTTTCTACCATGTTAGCACGTTATCCGAAGCAAACCGCAAGCACAGTTGATAGTGCATTTATGTGATGAAGTTTGTCTCACCACAGGACTGCCCGATTCCTCCTTTCCGCGGCAATACGGCATGATCGGGCGGCAGTGCCTATCCGCGAGACCACTCGCGGCGCTTCAACCCGTCAGCCACCGGCACATATCAGCCCCCCTGCTTACGGGTTGCTAAGGATAACACGCTTGCATGCAAGAATTGAGGCTCACGGAATTGAAATCACTTATCTTTTATTCCCTTGGCGACGATTCTTACACCCTATTACAGAACACTAGCCCCCAGGGCGTGCTTTAACGGATTCGACATTGGGCGATTCATGTTCGTAATTAGGGGTAGAATTTGCGAAGATTCTCGATGTTCCAGGCATTGCCCTCCGGCCTGCCTTTCTCGTCCTCTAGGTATACCGCTCCGGGTTTCACGGTATGAGTGACCCGGTAGGGTCCTTCCCACTTGGATGACATTTTGTACATGCCTTCCATTTTTTGCTTCTTGCAGAGTACCTGGTCTCCGGGTTGCAGTTCCCGCGAGCGAACATGACGACTGTGATATCGACGGAGTCCTTGCTGGTACCGAGCTGACCGTAAGGAAGCTCGGCACCTACTCTCTTGCAGCAGGTTTATGTCATCGATTCTTCGCTCTTCTTGCGTGTTTTCATCATAGGCAAGCACCCGGGGGATCCATGCTTTAGCTCCGTAGGCAGGACAGCTTCAGCTCCATAGACGAGGAAGAAAGGTGTTTCTCCAGTGGCTCTGCTTGGTGTTGTTCTGAGGGACCACAGTACACTTGGTAGGTGATTAATCCATTTTTTCCGTTTGTTCTCCAGCTTGTCAAAGGATTTGGTCTTCAACCCCTTAAGAACTTCTGCATTTGCTCGCTCTACTTGGCCATTGCTTCTTGGATAGGATACCGAGGCGAAACACACCTTGATACCCATTTCTTCGCACAAGTTGAGGAAAGCTCGACTGGTGAACTGAGTGTTGCTGTCAGTGATGATTCTGTTTGGAACTCCAAAGCGATAGACGATCCCCTCGATGAACTTGATGGCGGCCCGAGCCGTCTGGCGTGGTACTGGCATTACCTCTACCCATTTTGTGAACTTGTCGATGGCCACGAACAAGTACTCATTGAAAGTGCATGGTTGATCCCATGCATGGTTTTGGTAATTAATGACAATCTCTATGGACTAATATTTGTGTTGAGCTAATTGTAAGATGTGTTCATTTGCGTTGCTTGATCTCCATATGTTGGAATCAAGGCTAATGGAAGAAGAAGATTATATGTTGATCAAGGCTATGTGCAAGTTGATCAACACACAAGGCTAGTAATGTACCATGAGGGATCATGTGATCTCATGGTATGGTAAGCACTCGTCAATATAGCCTTGTGAACTAACCCATGATCTATGTGCTTGGTATATCTATGTTGGGTTAGGTGTCTTGTCATGAGCTTGCATCAAAAGGAAGATCTCGTGTAGCTCATGAAGGACGGTGTCAAGTGGTGTGGTTCAAGTTCAAGATGATCAACAAGAAGATGTCATATGCTTGGATCTTTCCAACCATTTGAAGATAAAGGCCAAGTGAAGATTTGTCTATGTGGTGCTTCTCCTATCTTGGTGTATGGGGGAGCATCATGTGGATCTTCACCAAGCGAAGCGCAATCAAGAAAGGTGGTGTGTTTTGAGAAGATGAAGATCGACTTCGTCGACCTCAAGTGGATTAATGCGCAAGGCAAATGTATGGAGATGAACATAAGCTCTAAATTCTCACATGGATAAAAGCCAAATAAGAACCAATAAAGATGATTGCATGGATGCAAAGGTTTGTGCTTTCTACGACGATACGATCACGATATACGGTCGAGAGCCCCTCTTGATAGTATGGCTATCTATCCTATAACCCGGTCTCTTACTAAACATCATGAGACCGGTAAAATAGAAACCCTATCAAGATCAATACCAAGCTCTAGTTCATCAAAAACGGATTTCATGAATACCTTCTTGCGTTTTTGGTTTTGGAGGTTTTTTCCGGTTTGTCTCTTCTAAGAGAGGTCAAACTCTCTCCTTATGATTTCCTCCTCACATGATGGACTATGATGTTTCTCTGCATGATCTTGTAGAGCTTTTCGTTGCGAGTCTAACGAGCCCAAGATCATCGAAAACGGAGTCCGGATGCAAAAGATATGCCCATTTTCATATTGCAATTTCTGCTATTTTCTGTGGGGCGGAAATTCCGGCCCTGAGGCCGGAAATTCCGGCCCCCGGAAGTTCCGGCCGTTGCACCGGAATATCCGGCCCATATTTTCATCTGAGCTTTTTTGGCTAAGTCTTTTTGGCTTTTCTCTCTGGAGGGGGTCCGGAATTTTGCCTCGGAAGTTTCCTCGGAAATTTCCGGGGGTCCGGAATTTCCGGTCTTTGGTCCGGAATATCCGGCCCAAGGAAAATTTGGCTAAATCTTTTTCGCGTTTTCTCTCGGGTGGGGGTCCGGAACTTTGCACCGGAGGTTTGCTCCGGAAATTTCCGGGGCACCGGAAATTCCGGTGTAAGCCCCGGAATATCCGGCCCCCGGCCGGAAGTTCCGGCCCTTTAACCCGGAATTTCCGGCCCCTCGTTTTTCCAATGGCTAGTTTTTGGGGAGGCTATAAATAGCCCCTGTAGCACCCTCACTTTGAAAAGCAAGAATACCTCGTGAATTGCTAGGCCCTGGATCGAGTATGGCTAGCATTCACCAACAGGATGTAATATCATGCATAAATGTTAAACGTTATTACATCGCAATTACGAATGATCCAGAAATAAAGTACTTTATTACAACTTTGCATAGCCGAAGCTAGCTTAAAATAAAATATAGTTCCACAAATATTATTCAGAGTTCAAGCAGCATAAATAAAGTAGCACTGAGCTCCATCATCTCCATGTGCCACTGGCGAACATGTTGGTTGTAAGCTCGAAAGAATTCAAACGTCCTTACTCCTCATCTGAACAACCTGCAACATTAACGTTGCAGCCCAGAGAATTTGGGTCAATACCTTGTGACAGGCTGGCAAGTGTCATACTATGGTGGATATTAAATGGCAAGACTATCCTACATGCTTATTTGGCTTGTGGAGTTCAAGGCTCTTGCGCAAAGCAAATTTTATCCTACACTTGTAAAACATTTCTTTTAAAACCAACTATTATTGAGATAAACATGGCATGAAAACCAATATCTCTTCTACCCTTGTTCACCCATCAAATTTTATTATGAAATTGGAATGAATGAGATTCTTCTGTCGACCACCTTGCTTAGCTACTCAAATTGTCCATAACCGGGGACACGGCTAAGATCTTAGTTTTATTTACTCTCGAGAGTTTGTGGCACTTTCCCCACTAGACTCGATCAACCCATTCCATCCTTAACCCTCATTTAGTGAAAAGGAAAGGAGAAGACCAAGACGAGATCTTTTAGAAGAGCTTTCCCATACAAACGTCCGAACAATACCAACCTACATCCCCTACATCTGCTTATTCGTCCTGTCAGGTCCACTCAACTTACTTAATCAAGACAGAGCCCATATGACTAGTGGATGCACTAGAAGTAAGCTAGACATGGAGTGACATGAAATCTCTGATACCCTGGGTGGCGAGCACAAGTGCACGTACTCAGGTACCCGCAGAACTGGGCCTGAGCAGCCACTCAACTATAACCCACCAATACAACTCCAAAATCCACCCAGGCAATTCATTAATTTAGTAGATTTTCCTTAACTCATATACAACAAACAAATCATTTTTGCAGCAAGCCAATCTACTAAATTAATATAGGTCACTAGTCATCTAAACATGTGGCTAACCTAACAGGTTTGCATAGCATATAACTTTATTAAAAACAGCCTATCATGCATGCTACTGGAAAATAGTCTAAGGTGCAATATAAAAACATAGTAATAGGTCATTCATGAATTGTGTATGCACTTGCCTTGATAGTTGTTCAGGTTGCAACACTCACAGCACTCCTGGCACTCTTCACAATCTAAACAAACAAATTGCAACAATTCAATACACAAGCAATAAAGCAATACAACAAAATATGTATGCATGATGATTTACTAACAACACAAGTCAAGATTAAACAACAAATAAAGTTATTACTTTCTGTTATATACTATATGCATGATGCTCACGATTCATAATTTTAGTGGCTTTAATAATTTAAAAACAATTACTATAGTCAAAATGCCACTATTTGAGTTTTTACAAAACATTATCAATGCATGATGCACAAGTGCAAACTAAAATATCTACTGGACAGAGGACACTAAAATACACACTTTTGCAGAAGAAAACAATTTAAAATAATTTATAGATTTAAAGTTATGCCAAAATTACTCAAATCCCTCATTTGAAATTTGAATAATTTTAAAGTTGGCAAAACAGAAAACTAATGGTTCTAAAATATTCTACAGGTTATAAGGTTTTCAAAAATATAAAGTTCATTAAATTTGGCCGAGCCATTAAAAAGATATGATGGTTCTAAGGTTCAGGGGTTTTTCTGCAAAACTGCCAAATTAAAACAATTCGGCCGAAATTCAGAAAAAAGGAATCTGACGTGGCTGCTGACTGTGCGCTGACTGTGCGCTGACACGGCGCGATCTAATAGGCCGGTACCGGTTCGGTAAAGGAATTAAAAACAGCCGTTGGATCGAGATCCAACGGTCCAGATCGGATGCATCTGAGGCCGGCCGGAGCTAGGGTTCCGGCGTGTGGCGGCGCGCGGCGGCGACGGGCTCGGCATCGGCGTTCCCGACGAAAGAAAGGGAGAGGGAGAGGGCTTTTGTTACCACGCGATGCAGGAGGGCGAGGCGAGCATGGTGGCGAGGTGGTGCGCTCCGGGGTGGTCTCCTCCGCCGGAGATTGCTCGCCGGAGTTGGACACCGCGGCGGCTTCGTTCGGTCGTGCACGAGTTCGTCGATCTGGTGACGATAAAAAGAGAAGGTGATGTCCAGGAGCTGCGCATGAGCAAGAAAAGGCAAGAGGGCAAAGAAAGAGGTGCTGGGGGCGTCGGGTTCCACCGGTGCGTGCAGATCTCGCCGGCGACAATGGCGGCGGCGCGAGTTCGATTTGGAGCAGCCTGGCGGCGCTTAGGCTAGGGTTTCTAAGGGGAAAAGAAGCGGACGTCGAGGAGATTATAAGGACGCGAAAAAGAGCAACAAATCCCCCAAAGATCGGCCGGATTTGGATCGAATCCGTGCCGGATTCGTGCGAGGAGGTTGAAGGCGATGACGTCGGCTTGCGTCATCGTGGGGCCCGCTTGACAGAGAGAGGAAAGAAAAGAAAACGGGGAAAGAAAGAGGGCCGGGGTGCGGGAATGATGCCGGGCTGGTCCTGGGCCGGCAGTGGGCTGGCTCGGGTGGCCGCGGCCTTTTCCATTTTTTTTTAAACAAAACTTTAACCTTTTCTTTTTCTAAAAACAGAAATCAACATATCTTTCAAAATAGAAATTCAAATTGGTTCAAACCAATTTGATTAATTTTGTAAAAAAATACCCTTTATCAAACTAAAATATTTGGGATCATCTTTGCACAACTTTATTTACCAAAATACCCTTGGGCACAAAAAGGTAATTGTTGCTATTTCCCAACCTTTGGAAAAATTTGTAAAAATACTTTTTAGAGAACTTATTCAAAATACAAAATTATGGCACTAGTCTTGCCATCAAATAAAATCAAAATATTTGAAATATTGACTAGGGTTACTTTGCACCCTCTATGTCAATTAATAAAATATATTTTTTAATTTTGAAATCTTTTACTAATTCAAGCAATTCAAATGCAACAAACACATGATGCTTATGAATGCCATGCATGATTTTGAGTTTTGCAACAAAACAACAAAAAGTTTTTGATCCCTCTGAATTTTCAAAAATTTGAAAATCTTGGGATGTTACATACTACCACCCTTAAAAGGAATCTCGTCCCGAGATTCGGAGAGGCTAGAAAGAAAGATAGGTTTGGGGATCTCCGGGTTTAGCCAACTGGGTGGGCTACCACCCTTAAAAGAAACTTTTGTTGGTAGTCTAGAACTCTTATCCTCCATCTAGGGTACAAGTTGTGGTTTAAAGCTGAGCTATGACTTAACATCCTTAATCCTCTTATGTTGTAGATGAAGAACAAATGATTGAGGTAAATAGTTAGTAGTGTACCGTTCACCATACTAGGTTTATTGAATGCTCTTCCCACATGAACATGGTTCACGTGTCCCTTCTCGATAGAGTTGGGTTTGGCAGCTTCTTCAGTCTTCCTTTCCGGACACTCAGTCGAATAATGTCCCATCTGCTTGCACTTGAAACATTGAATGTGACTAAGGTCTTTCTTTCCTGCATGGTGATGATGATTCTGACCATTGTGGTTCCCATTGTTGCGGCCATTGTGGTCATTGTCCTTGTATTCTCCATTACCTCTTTTGTTTCCTCCATTATGGTCATGACCCTGATGGTTGTGGCTGTGTCCACCATGGTACTTGGCCTTCTTGTGAGCAGATTCTGAGTTGTACTTGTTTCCATTATACTTCCTTTTCCTGTTCTCCTCCTTCTGTATATTGTTGTCCAGTGTGATGGCTTGGTCCAGTAGAGCTTGATAATTTGTTGCATATGCCACTGACAAGGGTATCTTCAGTTCACCACTGAGTCCGCTAAGGAATTTATCCTTCCTCTTAGCATCAGTATCGATGTCTTCTGGAGCATAGCGTGATAGAGCACAGAAATCATCCATGTATTCCTTCAGAGTCCTGTTACCTTGCCTCAGATTGCGGAACTCATCTCTCTTCAGATTCATGATTCCTGAAGAAATGTGAGCATTGCGGAATCCTTCCTTGAAAGTGTCCCATGTGAGTCCAGCTAATGGGTGAGTAATCTGGTAGGTCTCCCACCACTGTGCTGCTGGTCCATCGAGTAGGTGAGCTGTGAATCTCACCATATCAGCATCATTGCACTCACAAGTGACTAGATCCTTGTGCACGGAACGTAGCCAGTCATCAGCTACAATGGGTTCAGTGGCTGTAGAGAACTTATTGGGTCTAAGTCTCAGAAATCTAGCAAGCCTGTCCACTGGGGGTGGTGGTGGTGGTGGTGGCGGCGGTGGAGGTGGTGGTGGTGCATTCTGGTTCGCCAAGAATTGGGCCATCATATTAATCAATTGGGTTTGTGCGGCCATCATCTGCTGCATCTGGTCGTTGTTGTTGTTGTTGGGGTCACGGAGAGGAGGCATCTGTTGGGGTTTAGCATAGATGAGCATGGAAAGAAAGATCTAAAAGAAATATTTCTACCCATACAAACAATTATCAACAAACAACAACAAGCAGACGATCACACAGTAAAACAAGTCAAGAATTTTATAAATTCGAAAATTAAGGTTTTGAAAACTTAACTAACACGATATAGGTTCTAACACGATCACACTAGTACTGCCATACCACATTTTGATAGGTCAATACTTTATCGCGAAAGCGAGACTAAGGATAAAAGGTGGTCTACTATATCTTCTTTTTGAGTGCTTCGAGTTCCTCTTCTATTTCCTTGAGTTCTTTGAGATACTTCTGGGTGTTCTGGAGCCTAAATTTAAGTCTTGAACTAAGGTACTCGATGGCTTCCCATGCTGCACTTCTTGCTGAATCGAAGAACGTTGCATGCAGTTCTGGGTTGGTGAACATCCAGCGTCCTTCGGTCTTGTGGTCATCTTCTTTGTTCTCGTACAAGTGGAGTTGTACCCACCAATACTCATGACCTTCATCCATGAAAGGAAATCCTTTGTATACAGCTGCTCCTTTAAATCCCAAACTCGACATGAGGTTCTTCAATGCCCTTGGGAATTCGGTCTCACACTCCAAAGTCATTGTCATAACTGGTCCTTTCTTGATTGCTTCAAAGAGACTGGTCATCTATAAACAAGAGAAGAAAGTTTAGAAAGCAATAGTTGAGAAAGGTACAAGAAAGATGTTTGGAAAGATTTGGATAAGAAGAAAATAGAATTTTGTTCCTATGGTCTTTCTTATTTCTAATCCAAACCTAGGGTTTTCGAGCCTACAGGCAACATTACGCTCTGATACCATTCTGTAGCACCCTCACTTTGAAAAGCAAGAATACCTCGTGAATTGCTAGGCCCTGGATCGAGTATGGCTAGCATTCACCAATAGGATGTAATATCATGCATAAATGTTAAACGTTATTACATCGCAATTACGAATGATCCAGAAATAAAGTACTTTATTACAACTTTGCATAGCCGAAGCTAGCTTAAAATAAAATATAGTTCCACAAATATTATTCAGAGTTCAAGCAGCATAATAAAGTAGCACTGAGCTCCATCATCTCCATGTGCCACTGGCGAACATGTTGGTTGTAAGCTCGAAAGAATTCAAACGTCCTTACTCCTCATCTGAACAACCTGCAACATTAACGTTGCAGCCCAGAGAATTTGGGTCAATACCTTGTGACAGGCTGGCAAGTGTCATACTATGGTGGATATTAAATGGCAAGACTATCCTACATGCTTATTTGGCTTGTGGAGTTCAAGGCTCTTGCGCAAAGCAAATTTTATCCTACACTTGTAAAACATTTCTTTTAAAACCAACTATTATTGAGATAAACATGGCATGAAAACCAATATCTCTTCTACCCTTGTTCACCCATCAAATTTTATTATGAAATTGGAATGAATGAGATTCTTCTGTCGACCACCTTGCTTAGCTACTCAAATTGTCCATAACCGGGGACACGGCTAAGATCTTAGTTTTATTTACTCTCGAGAGTTTGTGGCACTTTCCCCACTAGACTCGATCAACCCATTCCATCCTTAACCCTCATTTAGTGAAAAGGAAAGGAGAAGACCAAGACGAGATCTTTCAGAAGAGCTTTCCCATACAAACGTCCGAACAATACCAACCTACATCCCCTACATCTGCTTATTCGTCCTGTCAGGTCCACTCAACTTACTTAATCAAGACAGAGCCCATATGACTAGTGGCTGCACTAGAAGTAAGCTAGACATGGAGTGACATGAAATCTCTGATACCCTGGGTGGCGAGCACAAGTGCACGTACTCAGGTACCCGCAGAACTGGGCCTGAGCAGCCACTCAACTATAACCCACCAATACAACTCCAAAATCCACCCAGGCAATTCATTAATTTAGTAGATTTTCCTTAACTCATATACAACAAACAAATCATTTTTGCAGCAAGCCAATCTACTAAATTAATATAGGTCACTAGTCATCTAAACATGTGGCTAACCTAACAGGTTTGCATAGCATATAACTTTATTAAAAACAGCCTATCATGCATGCTACTGGAAAATAGTCTAAGGTGCAATATAAAAACATAGTAATAGGTCATTCATGAATTGTGTATGCACTTGCCTTGATAGTTGTTCAGGTTGCAACACTCACAGCACTCCTGGCACTCTTCACAATCTAAACAAACAAATTGCAACAATTCAATACACAAGCAATAAAGCAATACAACAAAATATGTATGCATGATGATTTACTAACAACACAAGTCAAGATTAAACAACAAATAAAGTTATTACTTTCTGTTATATACTATATGCATGATGCTCATGATTCATAATTTTAGTGGCTTTAATAATTTAAAAACAATTACTATAGTCAAAATGCCACTATTTGAGTTTTTACAAAACATTATCAATGCATGATGCACAAGTGCAAACTAAAATATCTACTGGACAGAGGACACTAAAATACACACTTTTGCAGAAGAAAACAATTTAAAATAATTTATAGATTTAAAGTTATGCCAAAATTACTCAAATCCCTCATTTGAAATTTGAATAATTTTAAAGTTGGCAAAACAGAAAACTAATGGTTCTAAAATATTCTACAGGTTATAAGGTTTTCAAAAATATAAAGTTCATTAAATTTGGCCGAGCCATTAAAAAGATATGATGGTTCTAAGGTTCAGGGGTTTTTCTGCAAAACTGCCAAATTAAAACAATTCGGCCGAAATTCAGAAAAAAGGAATCTGACGTGGCTGCTGACTGTGCGCTGACTGTGCGCTGACACGGCGCGATCTAATAGGCCGGTACCGGTTCGGTAAAGGAATTAAAAACAGCCGTTGGATCGAGATCCAACGGTCCAGATCGGATGCATCTGAGGCCGGCCGGAGCTAGGGTTCCGGCGTGTGGCGGCGCGCGGCGGCGACGGGCTCGGCATCGGCGTTCCCGACGAAAGAAAGGGAGAGGGAGAGGGCTTTTGTTACCACGCGATGCAGGAGGGCGAGGCGAGCATGGTGGCGAGGTGGTGCGCTCCGGGGTGGTCTCCTCCGCCGGAGATTGCTCGCCGGAGTTGGACACCGCGGCGGCTTCGTTCGGTCGTGCACGAGTTCGTCGATCTGGTGACGATAAAAAGAGAAGGTGATGTCCAGGAGCTGCGCATGAGCAAGAAAAGGCAAGAGGGCAAAGAAAGAGGTGCTGGGGGCGTCGGGTTCCACCGGTGCGTGCAGATCTCGCCGGCGACAATGGCGGCGGCGCGAGTTCGATTTGGAGCAGCCTGGCGGCGCTTAGGCTAGGGTTTCTAAGGGGAAAAGAAGCGGACGTCGAGGAGATTATAAGGACGCGAAAAAGAGCAACAAATCCCCCAAAGATCGGCCGGATTTGGATCGAATCCGTGCCGGATTCGTGCGAGGAGGTTGAAGGCGATGACGTCGGCTTGCGTCATCGTGGGGCCCGCTTGACAGAGAGAGGAAAGAAAAGAAAACGGGGAAAGAAAGAGGGCCGGGGTGCGGGAATGATGCCGGGCTGGTCCTGGGCCGGCAGTGGGCTGGCTCGGGTGGCCGCGGCCTTTTCCATTTTTTTTTTAAACAAAACTTTAACCTTTTCTTTTTCTAAAAACAGAAATCAACATATCTTTCAAAATAGAAATTCAAATTGGTTCAAACCAATTTGATTAATTTTGTAAAAAAATACCCTTTATCAAACTAAAATATTTGGGATCATCTTTGCACAACTTTATTTACCAAAATACCCTTGGGCACAAAAAGGTAATTGTTGCTATTTCCCAACCTTTGGAAAAATTTGTAAAAATACTTTTTAGAGAACTTATTCAAAATACAAAATTATGGCACTAGTCTTGCCATCAAATAAAATCAAAATATTTGAAATATTGACTAGGGTTACTTTGCACCCTCTATGTCAATTAATAAAATATATTTTTAATTTTGAAATCTTTTACTAATTCAAGCAATTCAAATGCAACAAACACATGATGCTTATGAATGCCATGCATGATTTTGAGTTTTGCAACAAAACAACAAAAAGTTTTTGATCCCTCTGAATTTTCAAAATTTGAAAATCTTGGGATGTTACAGCCCCCTTCTTCTCCTAAGTGCTGGTTGCTCACTCTTTGCTCACTCTCTTTCTCTCTCCTCTATTTTTTGCAAACTTGTGAGCTTGATTCCTCTCAATCCCTCCAATGATTCTTGCCCAAACTTAGGGATTCAAGAAAGGAGATCTAGATCTACCATTCCTCCAATCAAATTCTCCTCTAAGTGAGGGGAACCTAGTGGATCTAGATTTGGGGTTGCTTTGTGTTCATCCCCTTTGTTCTTCCTCTCTTATTCCCCCCAAAGCATTTGTTGCTTGGTTGGAATTTGAGAGTGAAGGACTTGAACACTTCGTGTGTTCTTGCCTTTTGCATTTTTTGCATCGGGTTGCTCTCTCCGCGGTGATACGTGAAGTTGAAGGTTGAGAAGCTTGTTACTCTTGGTGCATTGTGTTCCCAAGATCTTGTTGCCTCTTGGATGCATCGTGTACCCTAGACGGTTGGCGGTGCCGCGAAGTCTTCGGTTGTGAAGCTTCGGCACATTTTGGGAGCCCCTAATTGAGTTGTGGGTGTGTGCCCCAAGCAAGTTGTAAAAGGGCTCCGGAATCCGCCTCGAAAGATTCCGATAGTGGAAGGTGAACCAAACCTTTGGGTGCGGTTCATCGGAGAATAGGGTGAGGCCTTTGTGGCATCTTGAGTAGGCCTTTTGTGACGAGCTCACACCCCTCCAACGAGACGTACTCCCTTAACAAGGAGGAACTCGGGAATACATCCTCGTATCCGCGTGCCTCGGTTATCTCTGTAATGTACCTGCACTTAGAAATATGGCAAGTACCTGTGTATAGTGCAAATCCCTGGATCGTTTCATTTGCACACACAGTTTACGATGAATATCACAACATTGTATCAATTATTACACGAATGATCCAGACTTGGAAAAATAAATGGTTCGATACATCTTTGCATAGCATAAAGCTAGCTTATTCAATAAAGCAGCGGCAATAAATCTTCAGAGAGCCTCCATCTTCATGATGCACCACAGGCGAAAACATGTTGGTGCAGACTCGAAACCCAAACGTAAACCTTACTCATCGTCAGAAAAATCTGCATCAATTAATAATTTGCAACAGAGTGGGTCAGATACCATTAAAAATGGATCTGGCAAGTGACACTATGTGGACACTTAGTGGAATAACTCTATAGCCTATATGCATATTTGGCTGGTGGAGTTCAAGGCTATTTTGCATAAAAGCCAATTTTTGCCTAACACTTTGTAAAACATTTTCCTCGAATGTTTGAGACATGGCATGAAATCCATAGTCTCGTCTACCCTTGTTCACCCATCAAATTTTACTTAGAGAAATAAGATGTTGGGAGCCTCCGTTGCCATCCTTGATCAGCTGCTTGAATTGTCCGTAACCGGGGACACGGCTAAGCACTTAGTTTTTAACTCTGCAGAGGTTGTGCACTTTCACCATTAGACTCAACAAACCCAAACTATCCTCAAGCACTCAATTTGTGTTAAGGAAAAGGAGAGAGTTGAGACGAGACTTTTCGGAAGCATTTTCTCCTTCCCTTACCGGCTTGACCCGTTCCACCTACATCCTCTACATCTGCTTGTCAAGCCGGGAGGAGTCCACGCAACTTAATTCATCTAGCCAGAGCCCATATGACTAATGGCTGCACGGGAAGCATCTTCACTTAGAGAAAACTTTGGTCCCTTTGTTCCTGGGTGGCAATCCACAAGTGAATATCCCATCGGTAAAACCCCTATGGACAACACTCAACTCATACAACCATTCAAGCCCAAATCCACCCAGGTGATAAATTAACTTAGTAGAATAAGCTTTTCAATAAAACCCTAAACATACAAATTTATAGCAAAGAGTTTGATCAAATATCAATTTTTAAATTAAAGTTATGTCCAAAATACTAATTAAGCCACTTCTAAGTTAAACAAAATTAAATCAACAAAACCTAAAATTACCAATGCCAAAAGTTTCTACACGTCAGTAGCTATCCAAAAATATAAATTTCATAATTTTCTGATAAAGGGATAAAAATTAATGATAGATTTAATCACAGGGACTAATCTGTGATGCGCAGGGCTAGATTGTAAAGGAAAACAGAAGAAAGCTTTGCGCTGAAGTCCCTGGCGACGTGTCATTCTCTGATTGGTGCGGAGCTCCCCGTTGCTGAGTTGGCGTTGACTGCTGACGCGGCTGACGTGGCGCTGACGAAGCGTTGACATGGCTGATGACGGGGCATCGACGTGGCTTCTCCGGATTCGCTGATACCCCTTCTCGGTACGATCTAATCTACACCGCATAAAATCGATCCAACGGCCTAGATCTAATCGGGGGTGGCCGGCCGGAGCTAGGGTTCCGGTGATCGACGGCGCGCGGCGGCGACGGATCGGCATCACGCGTTCCCGGCGAACCACGGTGTTCCAGGACGAACGCGACATACCTCGGTGATCAGCGTGGCGAGGCGAGGTCGATGGCGCGGCGGTGGTCTCCGGTGCGCTCCCCTTCGCCGGAGATTGCTCGCCGGAGTTTCGGTTGGCGGCGGTCCGAGGCAAGCGTGGACGGAGACGATGATCTGGCGGGGGAAAGAAGAAGGGAGCGTGTCAGGGAGATGCGCAACGAAGAGGAGATGCGAGAGGGGAGAAGAGGGAGGCAGGGGTCGTCGGTGGGCGGCCGGAGACCGATTTCTCACCGGCGGCAATGGCGGCGCGGCAGGGTCGATCCCGAGCAGCCTGGCGGCGTAGAGGCTAGGGTTTTGGGGCGAGGATGATGCGGATGGGGTGGGGTTTAAGTAGGGAGGCTCGGGGCGACGGATTTGATCGAAATCGGTTAGGATTTGGAGGAATCTGTGGCGCGCACGGTGTCGGGCGAGAGAAAGAAGGAAAGGGAGAGAGAGAGAGGGGGTGCGGGAGAGATGGGCCGGTTCGGGATGATGCTGGGCTGGTCTCGGGCCTGCAGTGGGCTAGCTCAGGCTGGTTTGGTCCTTTTCTTTTTTTTTGACAAAGAGTTTTTCTCCTTTTCTTTTCTCTGCTTTATAAGCTGATTTTAAAACCATGGCAAAACTTTTTATAAAAATTCACAAAAATAGTTTTCAGAGAGCTTTTCAATTATAGAATATTATGGCATTTATCTTGCCACCAAAATAAATAAAATATTTGAAAACATGGCTAGGGTTACTTAGCACCCTTTATTCCATTATTTGAATTGATAAAACCAAAATCAAAACAAGCCACCTAAAATAATTAAACTAAATGCACAAACAATGCATATGATGACATGAATGCATGCTTATGCAATTTTTGAAAATTGGGATGTTACAAACCTAACCCCCTTAAGATGAATCTCGTCCCCGAGATTCGGATTGGTTAGCAAATAGGTGCGGGTGTTCTTCTCGCAGGTCATCCTCCCGTTCCCAGGTAGCTTCTTCTTCGGTGTGATGGCTCCATTGGACCTTGCAGAACTTGATGGTCTTGGTACGAGTAATCCTTTCTGCAGTCTCTAAAATCTTGATTGGCTTCTCCTCATAAGTCAAATCACTCTCCAGTTGAACTTCCTCCAAGGGCACAGTATCACGTAGTGCTGTCTCAGCCATCTCAGGGTGACACTTCTTCAACTGGCTAACATGGAACACGTTGTGAACTGCTGATAGAACCTCTGGCAGTTCCAACTCATAAGCTACTTCTCCTTTACGAGAGAGAACCTTATAGGGTCCAATGAATCGAGGTGCCAACTTTCCTTTGATTCCAAATCTCTTTACACCACGTAGTGGTGAGACTCTAAGGTATGCTCTATCACCTACCTCATAGGTGATTTCCCTACGCTTGGAATCTGCGTAGCTCTTTTGTCTTGACTGTGCTATTTTTAACCTGTCCTTAATCAGTCTGACCTTCTCTTCAGCTTCCTGAATTATGTCAGGACCAAATAAACTACGCTCACCTACACCACTCCACAGTAATGGTGTAGTGCACTTTCTTCCGTACAATGCCTCAAAAGGTGCCATCTCAATGCTAGCTTGGTAGCTGTTGTTGTATGAGAATTCTGCATATGGCAAGTTATCATCCCAGCTCGATTTATAATCCAGTGCACATGCCCTAAGCATGTCCTCCAGAATCTGGTTGACTCTCTCAGTCTGTCCATCAGTCTGTGGATGAAAAGCTGTACTGAATTCTAGTCTTGTTCCTAATGACTCATGCAGTTGCTTCCAAAAATGTGAGGTAAATTGGGTACCTCTATCAGAAACAATTTTCTTAGGAACACCATGTAAACTCACAATTCTCTTCATGTAGATATCTGCGAGCTTAGCACTCGTGTAAGTGGTTTTCACAGGAATAAAGTGAGCCACTTTGGTCAGACGGTCAACAATCACCCATATCGAATCATAACCTGACTTGGTTCTGGGTAATCCTGTGATGAAATCCATTCCAATTTGCTCCCATTTCCATTCTGGTACTGGTAAGGGTTGTAGCAGTCCCGCGGGTTTCTGATGTTCTGCCTTTACGCGGCTACACACGTCACATTTGGCAATATATTCTGCGATATCCCTCTTCAGACCATTCCACCAAAATCTCTCCTTTACATCCATATACATCTTGGTGTTACCCGGATGTATTGAATAAGGTGAGTCATGTGCCTCTTGTAGGATTAGTTTCCTAAGATCCTCATTCTGCGGCACACAAATACGGTTCTCAAACCACATCGTACCTTGTTCATCCTCCCGGAATCCTTTGGCCTTGCCTTCACTCAGATTGGTCTTGATTTCTTCCATCACTTTATCTCCCTTCTGTGCTTCTCGAATCCTATCCATCAACATTGGTTGCACCTCCAGTGCTGCTATAAATCCTTCAGGTACCACTTCCAATCTAAGGTCTTTAAATGCATTGCACAAATCTTCCGGCAATTCTCCTGCCGTTAATCCATTGACATGAACCTTACGGCTTAATGCGTCGGCTACTACGTTGGCTTTTCCTGGGTGATACTGCAGACTCAAATCATAATCTTTTATGAGTTCTAGCCACCTTCGCTGTCTCATGTTCAGCTCCTTCTGGGTGAAAATATACTTGAGACTCTTGTGATCAGTGAATACCTCACACCTTTTTCCCATCAGGTACTGTCTCCAAGTCTTCAGTGCATGAACTACTGAAGCTAACTCCAAATCATGAGTAGGGTAGTTGACTTCATGCTTCTTGAGTTGTCTAGAGGCGTAAGAAACTACTTTGCCTCCTTGCATCAAGACACTTCCTAACCCATGACGTGATGCGTCGCAATATACTTGGAAATCCTTCTCTATATCTGGTAGACACAAGACTGGTGCTGAAACTAAATGCTTCTTCAAGTCTTGGAAACTAGTTTCGCAGGCTTCAGTCCAATCGAACTTTTTATCCTTCTTCAACAACTCCGTCATTGGCTTAGCAATCTTTGAGAAATTCTCAATAAACTTCCTATAGTAACCTGCCAATCCCAGAAAACTACGGATTTCTCCCACGTTCTTGGGTGGTTCCCACTCTGTCACTGCGGACACCTTTTCTGGGTCTACTGCGATCCCTTCCTTGGCCACCACGTGTCCTAGGAATCCAACTTTCTCCAACCAAAATTCACATTTGCTGAATTTGGCATACAACTTATGCTCTCTCACCCTCTGCAATACTATATGTAGATGCTCTTCATGCTCCTTGTGACTTTTGGAATAAATTAATATGTCATCAATGAAGACAACAACAAATTTATCCAGAAAATCCATGAATACCTTATTCATCATATTCATAAATTAAGCTGGTGCATTGGTCAAGCCAAAAGGCATCACTGTGTACTCATACAGACCATACCTAGTGGTAAATGCGGCCTTGGGTATATCCATCTCCCTAACCTTCATTTGGAAATACCCTGATCAAAGATCGATCTTAGAGAATACACATGCACCTTCCAATTGATCGAATAGATCATTGATCTTGGGTAATGGGTACTTGTTCTTGATAGTTACTTCGTTCAGTGAACGATAATCCGTAACCAGCCTCTGGGTACTATCTTTCTTCTCGACAAATAGTATGGGGGCTCCCCATGGTGAAGAACTCGGACGAATGAATCCTTTCTGCAGATGTTCATCTAACTGTTTCTTGAGTTCCTTCAATTCATCAACCGCCATGGGATATGGTCTCTTGGCTATGGGTCCTGTCCCCGGTACCAATTCAATGAGAAACTCCACATCTCTATCCGGTGGCATTCCCGGTAGTTCTTCAGGAAACACATCTGGGTATTCCTTTACTATGAGTACATCACCGAGGCTAACCCCCTTAAGAGAATTAAGCCTAACCTTCTTCATTTCAAATTTTGACTTGAATTTAATCCTTTTCTTTTCTGGGGTAGTGAGGGTGATTGCTCTGTTTACACAGTCTATGATTCCCTCAAATTGAGTCATCCAATCCATCCCTAGAATGACATCTAGGCCTTGGGTCTCTAGGATGATTAAGTCTGCTGGAAACTGATGTTTTCCAATACTCAACTTCAACTGTCTACACCCGGAGTTAGCTAATATCTCTCCACCCGGAGAACTTACCCTTATAGGTTTTCCTATGGTTTCCTCAACTAGCCCATGCTTGTTTACAAATTCTCTTGAAATGAATGAATGAGATGCTCCGGTATCAAATAAAATCAATGCTGGACAAGAGTTGATTAGGAACGTACCGATCACAGCATCAGGTTCATCAAGGACTTCTTCAACATTGATGTGGTTCACATGTCCTTTATTGAAAGGATTGGGTTTGGTAGGAGTGTCCACTTTCCTCTCAGGGCAATCTGTGGCATAGTGGCCCTTGTTGTTGCACTTGAAGCAGAGTACTTGGCTGATATCTTTCTTGGGTTCAGGATTTGGGCGATGCTGTCCATTGTTATGTGTATTTCCAGTATGTCCATTTCCTTTGTGTCCTCCATTGTTTCCCTTGAATCCTCCATTGTGGTTGTGTGAATGGGGTTTGTGAAAGTTGCCCCCATTGTGGTTTCCATGTCTGTGACCATGGTTCCCATCATGAACAAAGTGCTTCTTAAAGGAGGGTTCAGAGTGGTGCTTGTTTGCATTCATCTTCCTCTTCCTGTTTTCAGCTTTCTTCATGCTATCTTCAAGGGTGATTGCTTGGTCAAGAAGTGCCTGATAGGTTGGTGCATAAGCAACAGTCAAAGGTATCTTCAGCTCATCACTTAAACCCTTGAGAAATTTGGCCTTCCTCTTTACATCTGTGTCAATGTCCTCAGGAGCATATCGAGACAAGGCATGAAAGTTATCCATGTACTCCTGAAGACTTCTGTTCCCCTGACGCAGATTGCGGAACTCTTCCTATTTCAGATTCATAACGCCTGTGGAGATATGAGCATTACGAAATCCTTCCTTGAAATCCTCCCAGGTCAAAGTGTCCAATGGGTGAGTAATCTGATAAGTTTCCCACCATTGGGCAGCAGGTCCTTCAAGCAGATGTGCGGTGAACCTAACTTTCTCAGGGTCGGTGCACTCACAAGTTACCAGATCCTTGTGCACTGAGCGCAACCAGTCATCTGCCACTATGGGCTCAGTTGCAGTGGAGAACTTGTTAGGCCTGAGCCTTAGAAATCTTGCAAGTCTATCCACTTGAGGGGGAGGTGGTGGTGGTGGTGGTGGTGGTGCATGTTGATTTGCCATGAATTGAGCCATCATGGTCATCAGTTGAGTCTGGGCAGCCATCATCTGTTGCATCATAGCTTCGGTGTTGTTGTTGTTGTTGTTGTTCTGAGGATTACGGCGGGGAGGCATCTGTGGTTTCAGCATAGATGAGTAAAAGATAGACAGAACTAGGAGAAGTAATTCTACACATACAAGCATTCAAAACACAACAAACCACCAACTCCACTTTAACCTTTAGAAATTTAACAAGGTCTAGAATAAAACACACGGATGTTCTGGAAATAAAAGCCTAAATATTGTCATACCACAATTTGGTTGATCAATACTAACGCAAAAGAATAACGTCTGGATAAAATGGTAGTCCCACTAACTATCCTAACACACAACCATGGAATCATCCTCTTCTTCTTCTTCAACTTCCTGGATCTCGAAGCCTTCCTGATCAAGCACACTCCTCAGTTCCTTCACTTCCTTCGTCAGCTCCAAGTTCTTCTCTTGCAGTTCCTTCTTCTCTGCACGAAGCCGCTTGATCAAGTCAAAGTCTGCTTCTAGTTCCACTTCATTGCTATCAAGCTCCATCTTCATTTCCTTCATCTCCTTGTTCTTCTTCTAGACTCTCTTCTCTTGATTCTTATACTTCTTTTCTTGCTCCTGGAACTTCTCTTCTAGGGCCTTGATCCTTTCTTCCTGTTCCTTCACCTTCTCTTCATTCTCCTGGACTTGGGCGCAAAGCTCATCATTTTTGTAGAGTTCTTCGTAGTTATCATGAAAGAGCTCATGAACTAGGTGCTCCAAGTCTTGGCAATATTTGCCTAAGAACTCAGCCTTGCCCCTATCCTTGGTGTCAAATCATAGGGTTCTCCTTCTTCATCACGCCTTCCGAAAAGAATTGAGTAGTGTCCACCCAATTCCTGGTAGTAGCGTCCACAAAGACGCCCTATCAGGTCTTGTATGATGACGTTGAGTCCCTTCTCCATGGTGTCGCTCACCACCCTGATCTCCATGGTCTTCTCGCCTTCACATCCTAGCTGAACCGCCTTGATTCCCCATAGTCCTTCCCTGTGGAGCTTCTTCAAGATGCAGCCCTTGATCTTGGGTATTGGCAACTTCAAGCGTTCAAGCAGGTCGAGGAGGTAGAAGCCAAAGCGAGTCTCTCCAAAGTCCTCCGCGGTGGTGTAGTCGAATCTCTTCATCCTTAAGTTAGAAGGAACAAGGTATGAGATAAAATGCATAAGTCAAGAATTACGAGTACTTAGAAGAAGACCAGAATATTATGTAAAAGTTTTTATACTTAGTAAAAATTAAGTTTTCAGCCAACTTATTCCTAACCAAACCTAGGGTTTCGATCCTACAGGCAACACTATGCTCTGATACCATCTGTAATGTACCTGCACTTAGAAATATGGCAAGTACCTGTGTATAGTGCAAATCCCTGGATCGTTTCATTTGCACACACAGTTTACGATGAATATCACAACATTGTATCAATTATTACACGAATGATCCAGACTTGGAAAAATAAATGGTTCGATACATCTTTGCATAGCATAAAGCTAGCTTATTCAATAAAGCAGCGGAAATAAATCTTCAGAGAGCCTCCATCTTCATGATGCGCCACAGGCAAAAACATGTTGGTGCAGACTCGAAACCCAAACGTAAACCTTACTCATCGTCAGAAAAATCTGCATCAATTAATAATTTGCAACAGAGTGGGTCAGATACCATTAAAAATGGATCTGGCAAGTGACACTATGTGGACACTTAGTGGAATAACTCTATAGCCTATATGCATATTTGGCTGGTGGAGTTCAAGGCTATTTTGCATAAAAGCCAATTTTTGCCTAACACTTTGTAAAACATTTTCCTCGAATGTTTGAGACATGGCATGAAATCCATAGTCTCGTCTACCCTTGTTCACCCATCAAATTTTACTTAGAGAAATAAGATGTTGGGAGCCTCCGTTGCCATCCTTGATCAGCTGCTTGAATTGTCCGTAACCGGGGACACGGCTAAGCACTTAGTTTTTAACTCTGCAGAGGTTGTGCACTTTCACCATTAGACTCAACAAACCCAAACTATCCTCAAGCACTCAATTTGTGTTAAGGAAAAGGAGAGAGTTGAGACGAGACTTTTCGGAAGCATTTTCTCCTTCCCTTACCGGCTTGACCCGTTCCACCTACATCCTCTACATCTGCTTGTCAAGCCGGGAGGAGTCCACGCAACTTAATTCATCTAGCCAGAGCCCATATGACTAATGGCTGCACGGGAAGCATCTTCACTTAGAGAAAACTTTGGTCCCTTTGTTCCTGGGTGGCAATCCACAAGTGAATATCCCATCGGTAAAACCCCTAGGGACAACACTCAACTCATACAACCATTCAAGCCCAAATCCACCCAGGTGATAAATTAACTTAGTAGAATTAAGCTTTTCAATAAAACCCTTTTGCATAGCATCAATATATCTACTAAGTTATTAATAGGATTCTAGACACAACTAGTGTAAAGGAGATAGTAGTTTTAGCATAGCAATACTATCCAACACATGCATAAAGAAATACACTAAGTCATGCTTAGAAAATACTTAGGAGATTTATGAGGTGTGCCACTTGCCTTGGCAACAAGCAGAATAGCAACAACAGCCGCAACAGTCCTCGTTTCCCTCCGGAGATTCTAACACAACAAACAATACATAATGAACAAACAAGTTTCATAAAACTTCTAAGGAAAATATGTCATGCATGATGTGCAAAATATTCCTAAGGACTAGAGATGCATGCATGCCATGCCATGAAATAATTCTAAGTTAATGCAAGGCAAGTAGGATGGTCCAAAAATGACTAAGGACCAAGGTCATAACACTTGAGGTCGAATTTTAACTAAGGACTAAAGCTAACACAAGTCCAAAATAATTTCTAAGGAAAAGTGTTGTCAGAATTTTATTATCAAAATTTTCTAAGGAAGAAAGTTACTCTAGGGAGGCGTAATATTTCTAAGTATTTTGTAACTAAGTATTTTGTAACTAAGATGATCAAAATATGACTAAGTCATTTTATTAGACGAATATATATGAAGAAAATTAATTTTAATCAATTTTAACTATTAAATAACACCTAAAAAGCATTTAATCAATATTAAATACAAAAATCTTAGAAAATACTTTTACATAAATAGTAGAGTGTTCCTACGGCCAGAACTTAGACATACAAATTTATAGCAAAAGAGTTTGATCAAATATCAATTTTTAAATTAAAGTTATGTCCAAAATACTAATTAAGCCACTTTTTAAGTTAAACAAAATTAGATCAACAAAACCTAAAATTACCAATGCCAAAAGTTTCTACACGTCAGTAGCTATCCAAAAATATAAATTTCATAATTTTCTGATAAAGGGATAAAAATTAATGATAGATTTAATCACAGGGACTAATCTGTGATGCGCAGGGCTAGATTGTAAAGGAAAACAGAAGAAAGCTTTGCGCTGAAGTCCCTGGCGACGTGTCATTCTCTGATTGGTGCGGAGCTCCCCGTTGCTGAGTTGGCGTTGACTGCTGACGCGGCTTGACGTGGCGCTGACGAAGCGTTGACATGGCTGATGACGGGGCGTCGACGTGGCTTCTCCGGATTCGCTGATACCCCTTCTCGGTACGATCTAATCTACACCGCATAAAATCGATCCAACGGCCTAGATCTAATCGGGGGTGGCCGGCCGGAGCTAGGGTTCCGGTGATCGACGGCGCGCGGCGGCGACGGATCGGCATCACGCGTTCCCGGCGAACCACGGTGTTCCAGGACGAACGCGACATACCTCGGTGATCAGCGTGGCGAGGCGAGGTCGATGGCGCGGCGGTGGTCTCCGGTGCGCTCCCCTTCGCCGGAGATTGCTCGCCGGAGTTTCGGTTGGCGGCGGTCCGAGGCAAGCGTGGACGGAGACGATGATCTGGCGGGGGAAAGAAGAAGGGAGCGTGTCAGGGAGATGCGCAACGAAGAGGAGATGCGAGAGGGGAGAAGAGGGAGGCAGGGGTCGTCGGTGGGCGGCCGGAGACCGATTTCTCACCGGCGGCAATGGCGGCGCGGCAGGGTCGATCCCGAGCAGCCTGGCGGCGTAGAGGCTAGGGTTTTGGGGCGAGGATGATGCGGATGGGGTGGGGTTTAAGTAGGGAGGCTCGGGGCGACGGATTTGATCGAAATCGGTTAGGATTTGGAGGAATCCGTGGCGCGCACGGTGTCGGGCGAGAGAAAGAAGGAAAGGGAGAGAGAGAGAGGGGGTGCGGGAGAGATGGGCCGGTTCGGGATGATGCTGGGCTGGTCTCGGGCCTGCAGTGGGCTAGCTCAGGCTGGTTCGGTCCTTTTCTTTTTTTTTGACAAAGAGTTTTTCTCTTTTTCTTTTCTCTGCTTTATAAGCTGATTTTAAAACCATGGCAAAACTTTTTATAAAAAATCACAAAAATAATTTTCAGAGAGCTTTTCAATTATAGAATATTATGGCATTTATCTTGCCACCAAAATAAATAAAATATTTGAAAACATGGCTAGGGTTACTTAGCACCCTTTATTCCATTATTTGAATTGATAAAACCAAACTCAAAACAAGCCACCTAAAATAATTAAACTAAATGCACAAACAATGCATATGATGACATGAATGCATGCTTATGCAATTTTTGAAAATTGGGATGTTACAATCTCTATACCCGAGCTTTTACTTATGCAAATTTACATTGTGATAGCCATCGTGCGTGAAGTCTATATCTTGCTATCACCTTGTTACTTGCCTTGTTTAGCATAGGTTGTTGGTGCACTTAGGTAAACCTATAATTTTAGGTTGTTGGCTTGTTAATTTAAACACCTAGTTTTATTCCGCAGTTATCAAGCCCCTAAATAGAAAAGGTTTTAATCGCCTATTCACCCCCCCCCCTCTAGGCGACATCCGAGCATAGCTTGTTCTTTCAATTGGTATCAGAGCCTCGTCTCTCTTGTTTGGCTTTACCGCCTAGAGAGTAAAGATGTCGTCTAGGGATTTAGTGCACAATTCCTTGTTTAGATTTAATGGCACAAATTTTAATGTTTGGAAAACTCATATGCTTAATCACTTACGGGTCTTGGACCCCAATATTGAGCGTATCTTAGATATAGGTTTTTCTCCTCCAAAGGATTATGAAAGTACGACTTTAGAGGATGAGAACAACTTATATCTAGATGCTCTAGCCTCTAATGAGTTTTGCAAATTTGTGAGTGTTGTAGTTTTCGAGTCAATCATGCCTCTCCGGGATGCTCATGAGCTTTGGACCAAGCTACAAGATAAATATGGTTTGTCCAACTCTTTTGAGGATGATTGCTCTCCCTCCACCTCCGGCCGTGACGAGCTCTCGTCTTCATCTACTTCACCAAAATGTGGTAAGCCACAAACTAATGTGATGGTGAGTAGTGATAGGCTTTGCAATATTGATAGTGAGCTCTTTTATGATGATCTTTTATCTCTATCTTGTTGCAATGCCTCATCTTTGGACTTAAACTCTTCTAGCACTCCAAATGTCATACATGCTAGTGTTGATAGTCCTTGCATATCATCCAAAAATTGCTTAGATAAATCTAATGATGATATGCTTGCTTTATCTTGTTCCAATGATAAAAATGCTTATGTTCCCTCTAACTCTTACATGAATAATAATGTAGAGAAAACCCAATTAATTGTGGAACAAGATTTGAACTTGTGTAGTTCAAAAACTATTTATTCTTCTTCATCCATCACTAATTGCCTTATGGCTAAATCTTCTTCTAGCAATGATAATAATAATGATGATAATGATGATGATAATAATGATGAAGAAGATGATATTGAAAAGGTTAATGCTTTGCTTCAAAATAAAGGTCTAATGATTCTTAAAGCCCTTCCTAGCAATAAAAGTGCCCAAGCTAATCTCTTTGAAATCATGAGCACCCTTATTGAGCGTGGGGAAACTATTGAGGCTTTGGAAGCAAGCCTTGAAGAAAAAGGTAAGATAGAAAGAGATGATGCTATGGAGAAAGCATCGTTAGAAGATGCTCTTGTGGAAGAGCAAGAGACTCGTGCTTCTCTAGAGGAGAAACTAGAATCTATCGAGGAGTCTCATAATGATATAATTGCTAAAATCATTAAAGAACGTGACCATGCTCATGCTAAATATAAAGTCACGAAAAATGAAAATGCTAGATTAAATGATGAGCTTGCCAAGTTATCTTCTTCTATTCCTAAAGTTAATGATGCTTGTGCTACTAACTCCACTTATTGTGAAGCATCTATTATGAAGGAGAATGTTGAGCTAAGGGCTCAACTTGAGTTGCTAACTAGCAAGTATGAGAAGTTGGAAGCAAGTCATGAAAAGCTATCTAGCTCTAATGATGATCTTCTAGCATCCTATGGGAAGTTGGAAGAAAATCATGAAAAGATATGTAGCTCTAATGATGAACTTCTTGCATCCTATGCTTGTCTTAAGTTAGCTCATGAGGCCATCACTACAAAGGTAACATCAAGTGAGCCTCATGTGGATATTAGCACAACTTTAATTAACAATGCTATACTGCCATGTGCTAGTTCTAGTAGTTCATCCACTAAGAATTTTGGTACATCATGTGATGAATTACTAGCTTTGCCTTGTTGCTCTAACAATGATGCATCTACCTCCTCTAGTACTTGTGTTGTCACTAACCATGTAGAGAAGAGAGGCGAGCTCAAGGCCCAAGCCACTTCTTTGAAGAAAGGCTTGGAAAAGCGTCATGAGGGAAAGAGTGCACTTGACAACATGTTGAGTGTGCAACAATCCCCAAATGACAAGAGTGGACTTGGATTCAACTCCAACAACAAGTCCAAGTCCAACAAGAAGAAGGGCCAACTTCAAGTCAAGAATCCGGCCAAGATCACTTGCTTCAAGTGCAAGCTAGAAGGGCACCATGTTCGTGATTGCCCAATGAAGAAGAAGAAGCCTCTTAGTGAGAAGCAACTAGGGAAGCGGCCTCTTGTTCATTCTCGTGCTCAACCACGAGTTGAACAAAGGCCATCTCCTAAGAAGACTCAAGCCAATGCTCCTCAAGTTAAGGAGCCTAGGAAGAATAAAGAGAAGAGTCGGTGTTGCTACCTTTGCCGTGGCAAAGGTCATCTTGCTTCTTCATGCACTAACGGTACCTCTTCCAACCCTATCATAATTAATGATGATTATTCTCTTGGGAAGGATAGAGTTGGCAATGTGTTTGCCAAGTATGTGGCAGCTCAAAGTGGTGTCAAGAAATGCACCATTTGGGTTCCCAAACCTATTGTGACTAACCTCTTAGGACCCAACTCGGTTGGGGGCCAACAAGCTCAAACTTGATCAATAGGTGTTTGTGGAGGACATTGGTGATTTGGCTACTTTTGAAGAATTAAGGGATCTTCATGGTTTTATTTCTCAAGCCAAGTCAATTGGATTATCACATACCTATCTCATATCCAATGCTTCCTCCTTGCGGTAACATGTATTTAATTCATATATTCATTGAAAGTTGCTTGCTCCCTTGCATGTGTTAGTTTTGTTCCTAGCATGTGCTTGTATATGATATGCTTCTTTCCTACTTGTCTTGTTTCTCAAGGTTGTGTATGATAGTTGTATATCATGTATGTGTAATTTGTGTGTTGAGCTTTATTGAATCTTGTGTGGATTTCATTTGGCTCTTTTGAGATATTAATGGACTATCCCATTTTGGGGGAGTGATGTGCTTTGTGCACCTCACAAAACCTAAAAATGTATGTACATGATGCACACCACCTAGTATTGATATTTCAATATTATCTAGCTACTATGTGGTATGTCATATTCATGAGAAATTCAAATTCTACAATGTCCATTAATTTCTCTAGTTGGTTTTATTTGCCTCTTGTTTAAAAATAAAATGAATTATCACATTATGGGGGAGTAATAAGCTAGGTGCATATTACAAATCCATAAAAATGTGAACATTTGAGGTTTGCCACTTAGATTTGATATTGTACATTATCTATTTCCTATGTGGCATGTTTGCTCAAACAAGTTCCAATTTTCCTTTGTGGTTACCCTTTGGTTCTTGTTTTTGTGAGTTTGCTTGGTGTGGTTTTTCTCTAATATGCATTTCCATATATTATGTGAGAAACCATTTGTTTCATTTTATTTTAACCATGGTTTTGCCGGTTGGTTCGAATAGTTGAAACTACCAACAAACCTTGTCAAAACTTGGCGTTTTAATTCTTATCTCTTGCCATTTGCTTGTTTGTTGTGAAGTTAGTCTTGTACATCATTCCTTATACCACCGAGAAATATCTCTATATACTCCTTGTCCATGACAAGTGATACTAGTAATTGTGGTGGATTTTGTAGATCATCTTCACTTTGGCTCTTGCGTTAAATTGCCCTATTTATTGCCTTCTTTGCCTCTTGCAAGGATCCTATTTTTCAATCGGTAGTGTTTAGTGTTGTAAATAAATTATGGAGAGTAATGATCCCTTGTGTGTGCATTTTGTATTCAAATGCAAATATCCAAGATAATGCATTAATCTTGGGGGAGCATTCCTTTTATTTAGAACACTATTCTATCTATCAATATTTGATCCTTTCAATTGGCATTTGATTCCTTTTGTTTTGGTACCTTCAATTGGTATTAATTGGAATTTAATATCTCCTCCATAGATATTTGTTCTAATTAATATTTATTGTGGGAGTCTTGATACCTTTTGCCTTATTTTACTTTACTTGATTTCGGTCAAGTATCACCCTCTTCTTGGTATCTTTTCTCCTAGTTGATATTTTTTGCTTTAATTGGTATCTTACTTTCAATTGGTGTCTTATCGATCATTTGTTGTGTTGATTTGATTCCTTTTGATATCACACTTCAAGTGTTGATGTGTTTTGGAATCAATCATTTGTTGATTTGATTGTTCCTCAATCATGTGTTGATTTGGATTTTGATATAATTTGGACAACCTTTTTGTGTCACACCTTGGTGTGCTCTCTTCTTGGTTGACTTGGTGTTTTTGTCCGAATTCTATCTTGTTTGGTTCTTGTAAGTCTATGTATGCATATTTACTAATATATATTGTATGGCATGCTAGTCTTTCTAAGTTCCAATATATAGGGGATACTCCACCAAATCCTAAATCGGCTAAGATGTGCATGAAATTCAATTTCATATCTATATGCACATATTTATGTGGAGTATGTCCTATATATTGTAGTGTTTCTAACTACTATGGAACCCAATGAGTTTGGGAACCATTTTGTGCTTAAATTTTGTTTTAGGTACAATGGAGATGCATTGGATGCTTGCCTCATTCATAAGGAAGGTGTTCTCACCATGTGATTGTCGGAGTCAAGCTTTGATGTCAAACCAACTCTCATCATTTTCATCACCAATGTCATCTCGGTAACAAGTATCTATCTCATGCATTCCTTTTAGTATCCAACCTTGTGTAGGTTGTCTCTTGCCATGAAAGCTTTTATATGCAATTGTTGTGGTTTTGGCCTATTTCCTTCACTTAATATATCTTTGTGATATGTGTGATGAATTTGCAAAAACCTTGTCTTCAATTGATATTATTTGTTTGTGATACTTGTTGTCTATCTCAAAACATCTCCACTATCTCTTGTTCCCTTAGTGATATGTGTGATGCATTTGATATATTTGAAGTTCATTTATATACAATGAGATAAATTTGAGCTACGTGCTATGCTTTTAAGCAACAATCTCATTTGTATATTTATGACTTCCTTTTGGATACCTTGTTCTCTCTTTCCCGAACCATTTCGTATGTACATGTTTCTTTGCGGATGTAAATCTTCAATGGTTTATCTAATTAGAAATCTATACATATGAGAGAGGTCACCTTTTAGTTGGTATCCTATTTCTTTTTGAACCACCTTGTGTTTTATCTATAATTCTTTGGTGGCCTCCAAATTTGTCTCATGAGTGCTTGTCTTATTGTTTATTGGTATCTTTGCACACTCATGTATTTCTTGAAGATCTTTTGACCTCATGCCTACCATGGTGAGCATGTTGATTTTTCTTTGTCTAAATGCTCTCACTAGCTTTTGGCATTTTCAATTGCTTTAATTTCCAATTGGTATCCCTAAGCTTGTGAACATATTTCTCTAAAAAGATCTTTTTATCTCGGTTGGGCCTATCTTATGTTGAATCTTTGAAAATTGGTATCTTCTTTTGGCTCAACCACATCTTTGGTGCAAGTGCTATGATTTGCTTTTGCATTATGCACTCTTGCACTTGTTGAGTGTTCTAGATGATTTTGGGGGAGCGAGGATGCCATATTTGTGCACTCCTCAATAGTGCATGAACATTGGGGAGCTTCTCCGTTGTTATTTAGAACTCTCGCTTTGGATCTTTTTGATTGCTTTTCTCCTTTGTGGAGATGTTTAGAATTATTTCATCCTTTTTGCAATCTTTCGATCCTCAATATAGTTTGATTTCCTCTAGTTTTCATTAAAAGGGATTGCCATCACCTTTATGGAGGAACTCATATTATATTGGCTCTCTAAATTTTTCTTCCCATTTCGGCAATCGATGCCAATGGGGGAGAAGTTTAGAGGGTTTAAGGGAATTTGGGTTTTATTCTTTGTTGCATTTGCCTTTAATGCGCTTGCATCCTTGCTCGTTTGTCTTGCAAGGATGCTTTATTCATTATATAAACCCTCTTAAAAAGGGATTGTCATCAATTACCAAAATGGGGGAGATTGAAAGTGCATGGTTGATCCCATGCATGGTTTTGGTAATTAATGACAATCTCTATGGACTAATATTTGTGTTGAGCTAATTGTAGGATGTGTTCATTTGCGTTGCTTGATCTCCATATGTTGGAATCAAGGCTAATGGAAGAAGAAGATTATATGTTGATCAAGGCTATGTGCAAGTTGATCAACACACAAGGCTAGTAATGTACCATGAGGGATCATGTGATCTCATGGTATGGTAAGCACTCGTCAATATAGCCTTGTGAACTAACCCATGATCTATGAGCTTGGTATATCTATGTTGGGTTAGGTGTCTTGTCATGAGCTTGCATCAAAAGGAAGATCTCGTGTAGCTCATGAAGGACGGTGTCAAGTGGTGTGGTTCAAGTTCAAGATGATCAACAAGAAGATGTCATATGCTTGGATCTTGCCAACCATTTGAAGATAAAGGCCAAGTGAAGATTTGTCTATGTGGTGCTTCTCCTATCTTGGTGTATGGGGGAGCATCATGTGGATCTTCACCAAGCGAAGCGCAATCAAGAAAGATGGTGCGTCTTGAGGAGATGAAGATCGACTTCGTCGACCTCAAGTGGATTAATGCGCAAGGCAAATGTATGATCTTGATAGGGTTTCTATTTTACCGGTCTCATGATGTTTAGTAAGAGACCGGGTTATAGGATAGATAGCCGTACTATCAAGAGGGGCTCTCGACCGTATATTGTGATCGTATCGTCGTAGAGAGCACAAACCTTTGCATCCATGCAATCATCTTTATTGGTTCTTATTTGGCTTTTATCCATGTGAGAATTTAGAGCTTATGTTCATCTCCATACCAAGCTCTAGTTCATCAAAAACGGATTTCATGAATACCTTCTTGCGTTTTTTGTTTTGGAGGTTTTTTCCGGTTTGTCTCTTCTAAGAGAGAGGTCAAACTCTCTCCTTATGATTTCCTCCTCACATGATGGACTATGATGTTTCTCTGCATGATCTTGTAGAGCTTTTCGTTGCGAGTCTAACGAGCACAAGATCATCGAAAACGGAGTCCAGATGCAAAAGATATGCCCATTTTCATATTGCAATTTCTGCTGTTCTCTGTGGGGCGGAAATTCCAGCCCCCGGAAGTTCCGGCCGTTGCACCGGAATATCCGGCCCATATTTTCATCTGAACTTTTTTGGCTAAGTCTTTTTGGATTTTCTCTCTGGAGGGGGTCCGGAAGTTTCCTCGGAAATTTCCGGGGGTCCGGAATTTCCGGTCTTTGGTCCGGAATATCCGGCCCAAGGAAAATTTGACTAAATCTTTTTCGCGTTTTCTCTCGGGTGGGGGTCCGGAACTTTGCACCGGAGGTTTGCTCCGGAAATTTCTGGGGCACCGGAAATTCTGGTGTAAGCCCCGGAATATCCAGCCCCCGGCCGGAAGTTCCGGCCCTTTAACCCGGAATTTCCGGCCCCTCGTTTTTCCAATGGCTAGTTTTTGGGGGAGACTACAAATAGCCCCCTTCTTCCCCCAAGTGCTGGTTGCTCACTCTTTGCTCAGCTCTCTTTCTCTCTCCTCCATTTTTTGCAAACTTCTGAGCTTGATTCCTCTCAATCCCTCCAATGATTCTTGCCCAAACTTAGGGATTCAAGAAAGGAGATCTAGATCTACCATTCCTCCAATAAAATTCTACTCTAAGTGAGAGGAACCTAGTGGATCTAGATTTGGGGTTGCTTTGTGTTCATCCCCTTTGTTCTTCCTCTCTTATTCCCCCCAAAGCATTTGTTGCTTGATTGGAATTTGAGAGTGAAGGACTTGAACACTTCGTGTCTTCTTGCCTTTTGCATTTGTTGCATCGGGTTGCTCTCTCCACGGTGATACGTGAAGTTGAAGGTTGAGAAGCTTGTTACTCTTGGGTGCATTGTGTTCCCAAGAGCTTGTTGCCTCTTGGGTGCATCGTGTACCCTAGACGGTTGGAGGTGCCGCGAAGTCTTCGGTTGTGAAGCTTCGGCACATTTTGGGAGCCCCTAATTGAGTTGTGGGTGTGTGCCCCAAGCAAGTTGTAAAAGGGCTCCGGAATCCGCCTCGAATGATTCCGATAGTGGAAGGTGAACCAAACCTTTGGGTGCGGTTCATCGGAGAATAGGGTGAGGCCTTTGTGGCATCTTGAGTAGGCCTTTTGTGGCGAGCTCACACCCCTCCAATGAGACGTACTCCCTTAACAAGGAGGAACTCGGGAATACATCCTCGTCTCCGCGTGCCTCGGTTATCTCTATACCCGAGCTTTTACTTATGCAAATTTACATTGTGATAGCCATCGTGCTTGAAGTCTATATCTTGCTATCACCTTGTTACTTGCCTTGTTTAGCATAGGTTGTTGGTGCACTTAGGTAAACCTAGAATTTTAGGTTGTTGGCTTATTAATTTAAACACCTAGTTTTATTCCGCAATTATCAAGCCCCTAAATAGAAAAAGTTTTAATCACCTATTCACCCCCCCACCCCCTCTAGGCGACATCCGAGCATAGCTTGTTCTTTCACTCATGTCCCCCTATAGACTTTGGCACCTTGCCGACGATGTCCAGTCCCCGGACCGCGAATGGCCAGGAGATTGGTATTGGCTCAGCGCTTGAGCCGGCTGGTACATGTTATTCGCGTAGTGCTAGCAGGCTTCGCAGGTCTTGACCAGCTGCTCCGTGTCGTGAAGTATTGTTGGTCATTAGAACCCTTGGCGGAAGACCTTCCCCGCCAGTGATCTTGATGCCACGTGTCGTGGTATTGTCGAATCTAGCCGCGGCAGGGGTGCCATCGAGCTAGGTAGAGAGAGGGGTTTTGGAGACGTGGGGTGTTCCGGCGACGGGTTGACAAAGGGTTTACCCAGCTTCGGATCTCACGACGGTGGCGAAACCCTACGTGCTGCTATAATTCACTATAAGGCAATATCGCCGAGTTACAGTGGATCGAGATCGAGAGCGTGCCCTAAGGCGTCCCGTAGGCCGGCTTATAAAGGCGTTCGGACCTAGGGCTTACAGGAGGAAACCTAACCGACTAAGTACAGAGTTCTACTCCAATCCGGCTTGGGCCCTGCCTTGTGGGCTAAGTCTTCCGCAATGCAGGCCGGCTTCTGGAACCTTCTCTTAGCCGGATGGGCCTCCTGCGCTTCATCATACTGGGCCGCCCGGTTAAGCCGGATTCGGCTTACCACCACTATGGGCCACCCTGGTATGCTGGCTTTTAGTCTCCTCCGCGAGGATACCTGTTCGGCATAACCCCAACAGTAGCCCCCGTAAAGCTTCAAGTACTTCAGCGGCTGGCTTCAATCTTCCGGCAATGTGTTGTCCGGGAAATTCATCATCCGTCTTCAGTCTTCGAGCATTCCCAGAAAACCTGCAATCATGTCGAACAGCTTTGTCGATTTCAATGTGCCGGCTTTGTATGCCGAAAAGCACTTGGACGAGTAATGACACGCGTCCGCCGATTTGACGGCTATGTCAGACCCAGCAGTGTGAGTGGATAAGCATCTTTTGAATGCAGGGGCTAGTTTCCGTTTTTCCCGCGCTGGAATCGAGGCGTCCGAGGGAAGGAAACGTCTCCAACGGCTCGATCCCGCGACACGTGGCGAGAAACTCGGCTCCTGACTGTTGCACACATCTCGGCGCTCCGCTATAAATGATGATCGCTTCGTCTCCGTCACGACCTCCAGGCCATTTGCAACCCTAGCACCAACTCCTCCAGATCTCATCTCCTCCCGAGCTCCAACTCCTCCATCTCTCCCTCGAGCTCCATGGCATCGAGCGCCCCTAGCTCTCAAGCGATCGACGCAGCGTCGGCCAATCCGGCTCCGCCGATGGGGGGCTCCGCATCCACAGCCACCGCCGCCGTTTCCGAGCCATCCGCCGCTGCACCTGCGTCTCCTTCGTCTCCGGCGAACACCTCCACCGCTTCAGCTCACGACGAGGTGGCCCTGGCAAAAGCTGCAGCTGAAGCCGCTGCCACAGCGGCTTCCGCTTCTACGGATGTTGATGCTGCCACTGAAGACGTCAGTGTCAGCGAGGAGGAAGACGAAGATGAAGCCGGCAACAATAACGGTGTGGCCAACAACCCGTCTCACAATTGGGTTTGTTTTGTGGTGGATGAGATCGAGCTGAAGGGGATGGAGGCCGATGGAGCCATTCTTCCATCCTCTGAGTCGACGCCGGCTTGGCGATCAGCCTTAGGCGACCCATGTCCTACTCCCATTAATGACGAACGGGTACTTCTCTCTTCCCATGTCATTAGGGGATTTTCCTTGCCGCCTTCGGCTTTTCTGGTAGATCTCCTAGACCATTACGGCCTCCAGCTTCACAACATTACTCCAAACAGTTTGTTGTACATCTCCGGCTTTGTAGCACTGTTCGAAGGCTATTTAGGCATAAAACCTAGGTTAGACTTCTTCGAACGATGCTTCCTAGTCAAGAGGCAAACCGTGAACAAAGGGCTGCTGGTGGCCGGCACTATCAGCTTCAACTGCCGCCGGGATATCGATTGGTACTCTCAAGTGCCAATCATTGATTCGGCAAAGGGATGGGCGTCCACCTTCTTCTACTGCAAGCACGTGGTGCCGCCAAACCAGTTGCAGGGGCTTGCTCCTTTCACAGATGAAGCCGGCACGCCCCTGCCCTCATGGAAAAAGAAGCCGTCGGGTGGAATGCCGGTGGAACATGCCGCCCTTCAAGCAAGGATTGCGCAGTTGACATCCGGCACTCCTCCCTTGACTGGGGAGGACACCATAATCTGCTGGATGAAGAGACGGATCCAGCCCCTCCAACATCATGCTCGGCTTTTATGCGAGTACACGGGTGAATCTGATCCCATGCGGATCAACGAGAAAGACCTGGAGCAAGGCCTCTTTGAGGCTCGCTTCAACAAGCTTATTAAAGCCCAGCCTGGAGAAGGCCGGCAATATGAAGAATCATTGCCAATGTATATGGCAACCAACCCTCCCCCAAAGGTACTTTGACTAACCAAAGTTCAATTCTTTGAGTGATTCGGGTTTGCTTTTGTCGGACTAACATGTAATATGTCAGATTCCTGGAATCTCCGACATCCACCCTGCTGGCAAGCCGTCGTCCAGCAAGGCGCCCACATGGTCCATCTCCTTTTCATCGGCTACCGCAGAGAGCCGGAAGAGGAAGAGCCAGTCGACCACGATTGACGCTAAGTCGTCTGAAGATGACGATGCTCTCGCTGGGCTCAGCATCCCCAGCAAGAAGTAAGTCAATTGACAACATCTCCTCCTTCCATTACAGCAATGCCGGATTTGCTAAACTCCATCTTTTACCTTTGCAGGATAAAGAAGGGCGCTCCCTTGAAAATAAAGACAGTTGCCACAAGGAAGAAAGCCTCTCCTGCCATCCCTCCTCCAACTCCTCCAGTTTCAGAGCTGAACCCCACACAGGAGAACACCCGCACCATGGTGACGGTTCCACCTATTGGGAGAGCCGGGGTTATTCCTCCCACCCAGTGGACAGAGATGACGGGGAAGGTGGCAGAGCCTTCCTCACCAAGGGATGAAGCTCCGGCTAATGATGCCCCAACCTTCCCTCCAATCAAAGCAGAAGCCTTCGACGAAGAGGGACGCATCAAGCCGGAATTCATGAGCCGGTTCATGAAGGCACCTCGGCTTTCCCGGAAGAAGGGAACAACTGTCCGGGACGACGAGCCGGATCACACCAAGGCCTATGACACCTTTGATGTCATAGAGATCCTTGAAGATCAGCAGAATTACTTTGCTGATAGCTTTGAGGCCGGCATGACGCTTCTCCGCGAGCACTACCAGGTAAATATCTTACCCAGTAGCCCCCGAGCACTATGCCGGGTTAAGTTATTAAAACTAGCCGACATAATGATCCGAGTTAATGCGCATGCATGCAGTTAGCCCCCTAGCCATGAAATGTCGTCATGTAGACACCTTAACTTGTAAATATAGCTTTAGGCTTTTAGCCATTCCTTACGCAGATCCACCGAAAAATTGGGGTTTAAACCATCAATTGTTTGGGTGTGCAAAATCAGGAGATGCGCCGGCTAAAGACTGAGCTGGCGAACAAAGACGCCATCATCGAAGGGCTTGAGGCAGACCGGGCTCAATACCAAGGTAATAATGCCGAAACTTAACTTTCCATAATGAGTATTTTTATACTGCTGACATTTTGTCTTGCAGACGCCATTATAAAAGCCAAGGAGCTTGCTGAGAACGCCGGCATTGTCGACCGGCTCCGCAAGGAAAACATTGAGCTTAATAAGCTTAACCAATCAATGGCGGCGGAGCTGGAGGTGGTCAAGAAAAACCTTGCCAAAGCTGAACAGATTCTGGAAACAGAGAGGCAGAGTCACAAGGATGCCCTTAACGAAGTCCAGGATCGACTTGACAAGCGCCTCGACGAATCGCTGGCTATCGACAGCCAGCTTCTGAGTAAGTTTTTGAAAAAACTTAAACTCATTGGAATCTGTCTTAGCCAAATATAACTGAACTTCGCCTTTTTTGCAGCTCCGGCGGGTTATGGTCATGAGCTGATGGCGGAGAACCGACTTGACCGGATATTGGAAGTAGGGGAACTCATCCCGAAGATTCTTTCTTCGGGAAAAGAGCTTGCCGAGAAGTTCTTTGCCGGCAACCCCGAGCCCCCGGCGAACCTTGCCAGCTTAGAGGCTGAACTGGCCGAGGCAGTTTCATTCTTCGATGAACGGCTTCGATCCAGCGCTCGCGGAGGTGCCAAGACGGCCTTGGGCTTGATGATGGTGCATTACCCGGAGGCAGAAGCCTGGCGTGTTGCATCCGGCTTCCCTCTTGAAAAGGAGGACAGCACGCCGCTGGATGACCAAGATCACAAAAAGATCCTTCGCTCCGTCTCCGGCTACGCCAGCAAAATTGCCAACATGGTCTCCTTGACCACTATCTTCAAGGAAATGTCGTGCCCGCCAACCCCTGTTCAATCAGATGATGACAATGAGGAGGCGGAGAAATCGTCATGAGCCGAATGTGCTCGCTGAGCCGGCCATCCTGAAAATGTAATAAGGAAGATGTAAAGCCGTCCAAACAATGTATATGTCTAGAAACAACTAAGCCTTTTGCTGTATGTTAGTCAGCTTTTATATTTGCAAACTTGCAATTTTTATGCCTCAGTTTATTCTGGCCTTGACACCTTAGCCTTTAAGCGCTGGCAAACCTATTGCGAAGCTAACTCGCTGAGCAACAGGGTACAAAATGACCAATCTGTTTAGACTCAGAACAAGTGCCGCGTTTCGGTGCCGAAACGCTTTGAAGCAACCCGGCGCAAAAAGCTGGCAGACAAACATTAATTTGGCAAAACAT
The DNA here is from genome assembly GCA_012064385.1 of Puccinellia tenuiflora. Classification (NCBI taxonomy): domain Eukaryota; kingdom Viridiplantae; phylum Streptophyta; class Magnoliopsida; order Poales; family Poaceae; genus Puccinellia; species Puccinellia tenuiflora. Next base: position 641,908 of record QRDG01000143.1, read on the forward strand.
TGATTTTTCATCACCTTAAGGCGGATTCAACATGAAAGAGTTTACCAACGAGCAACACAGGCAATTTCGGGTAAACAGATAATAACAATAAGATCATAGGGAAATAAAAGATGGTACAGATTCTCGAATTTCACATGAGAGAAGCCAATTTTTATTTCATGATCACATTGACATGGTTACAATATAATTTGCTAAGTGTAAAAAGGACGTAGCTGAGCGATATTCCACGGACGTTTCGTCTCATCTAAGTCGTCATCTACATGCCTTTTCCTCTTGCGACCTTTCTTCCTGGGATCTTTCTTTGAATCCCTTAAGTCGAGGAGATAATATGACCCATTTTTCAGAACTTTGCTGATAACGAAAGGTCCCTCCCATGGCGGGGATAATTTGTGCTGCCGGCTTTGCACAAGCCGAAGCACTAAGTCGCCTTCTCAAAAAGATCAATTCCGCACTCTACGGCTCTGGTAGCGACGTAGATCTTGTTGATAGATGGCGGATCGTTGGAGAGCTAGCTCTCTTTCTTCTTCAAGGATATCTAAGCCGTCTTGACGTGCTTCTTCTGCGTCCTCTTCGACGTAGGCTGCGACTCGAGGCGAATCGTGGATCATGTCAGATGGGAGCACCGCTTCTGCACCATAGACAAGGAAGAAAGGGGTGAAGCCGGTTGATCTGTTTGTGGTAGTACGAATACTTCATAAGACCGCCGGCAATTCATCAACCCAAGCGCCGGCTGCTCGATGCAAAGGAGTTTCAAGCCTTGGCTTAATACCTTGCAGAATAATGCCGTTAGTGCGCTCTACCTGTCCATTGGATTGCGGGTGTGCCACCGATGCCACGTCAAGTCGGATCTTTGATCGGCTGCAAAACTTCGATAGCTCACCGACGGCAAAGTTTGTGCCATTGTCAGTGATAATGCTATGCGGTATGCCGAATCGAGTTGTAATCTCGACGATGAACTTTGTAGCTGTAGCTCCATCGAGTTTCTTGATGGGCTTTTGATGGGGTCGCAGCATGGAAAACAAAAATTTTCTACGCGGCAAAGCGGAATAAACCCCAAGGATCTAGATCTACGAGATGAAGATAGCGAAGATGAGATCCAATCTCTTACCCTCGAAGATCAACAAACGCGTTTTGTCGGTGCAGGGGTTGGCTAGTCGATCCCCGCAACTAGACTCGTCTAGTCGCGAGGAGATGTATTATCCTCGAGATCCAATCCGGTGAAGTGCAGCAACGGGCAGCACCTCCGCGGCGTCCACACGTACAGCTCGATGAAGACGTCGACTCCTTGATCCCGCAAGCGATACGACGTGGCCTTGATGATCTCAGCAGCACGACGGTAGTGCCGGTGACGATGACGATCTCCGCGAGCAGGGCTTCGCCAAGCCAAGCAAGAGGAGAGGGAGAGGACAAGGCGGCGCAGCAGCCCTAGGGCATAGGGGTGGTGCGGCTATGGTGGAGAGGTAGAGGTGCGGCAGCCCTTCGGGGAGATGGGGTGGCGCACTAGGGCTAGATGGGAGAGAGGGGGGTGCGGCTAGGGGGGGTGGTGCGGCAGCCTCCAAGGTGTGGTGCGCCTCCCCCCTCCCCTCCTTATATAGGTGGCGGCTAGGTCAAGGGGAGGGGGCCGGCCGGCCCCTCCTTGCTTGCCCCCCAAGTTGGAGTCCAACAAGGACTCCTCCTTGGGCCCCTTTCCTAAAGGGGTGGGAGCCCACCTCCTAGTCCAACTAGGAGTGGGACTCCCCTCCTACCTATGCCGCACCAGCCCATGTGGGCTTAGGTGGTGCGCACCACCTAGGTGGTGGCAGCACCCCTTTGCACCATGTGGGCCCCATACAAAATATGGTCCCACTTCTAGACCCTTCTAGAACACTCCGGAACCTTCCGGTACCCTTTAAATAATTTCCGGAACTTTTCCGAAACCTCCGGAAACCACTTTCCATATTAATTCCTATACACTCAACGAAAACCTTTTCTCGATTGAACCACGATGCCGGAGATTCAATTAATCTCATATACGATTCCCTTTGTCTCACGATATTTTACTTGCCCGAGATATAATCGTTGACATCCCCATGTCTAGTTTAATCTCGTTACCGGCAAGTTCTCTTTACTCGTCCATAATATAGGATCCCGGTGATTACAACCTAATCACATGTCTGCAGACTCTTGATGCTATATTACCGAGAAGGCCTGGAGATATCTTCTCCGTCACATGGAGGGACAAATTCCACTCTCGATTCATATCACCCAACAACCCACCATCGGAGATACCTGAAAGCCACCTTTATAATCACCCAGTTACGAAGTGACGTTTGATGTCCACAAAGTATTCCTCCGGAGAACGGGAGTGATATAATCTCATGGTCTAAGGAAACTATATTTGGCATATTAAAAGTGTTGACAACAAAACTTTTGTGACACGATTAATTGCAACCCTTATTTGGGTCATGTCCATCACACCATTACTCCTAATGATATGACTTCGCTATCAAGTGACTATAACAAGTCCATAGTTAGGAAACTCTAACTATCTCTTGATCAACGAACTAGTCCTGTAGAGGCTTACTAGGGACTCCGGGTGTTTATATTCCACACATGTATTATGTTTCCATTTAATACAATTATAGCATGGATAATAAACTATTATCATAAACTTGAATATGCTTAATAAACCATTTTATTATTGCCTCTAGGGCATATTCCCAACAGTCTCCCACTTGCACTAGAGTCAATAATCTAGTTTACATTTCCGCGATCCAACACCCATGGAGTCTCACTCATGAAGTCTCAGTGCTGATCATGTTTGCTTGTGGAAGAGGCTCTGTCCGTGCTCTGTACTTTACAGCTGTTTATGTCCTTTGCAAAATTGTAACTGTCACCTAATTTGACATTACTTTATCATCACATGATAAACTTCCTATCATCCCATGATAAAACCATTATCATATAATGCATATAATATGTTTGGTTATAGAGTGAGATAATCATATCCTTTTATGCCATATGTATGATTAGTCAATTGGACTTTCTCATAACACATGCATCTGGAACTCACTCAATCTTGAAACAACTTTCTCAAACCAAAATATTATATCTTATTTCAATCCTTGAATTAATCATATACTCCTATATGTTGTTGACTTAACAAATCAACAGTGAACCTTGTCACTTTGATATTTCCGATCATGCTTTCGCTGTGCTACTCCGATATTAAGAGATCCCTAATTTAGTCTGGCTTTATGACTTCAACCAAGTCCACCATTTTCTAAATTTATCTCAATCTCATGAAAAATGACTCCTCATTCAACATGTTCTTACAATTAAGAACTTGGGTCACAAATCGTCATATACAAACATATGGTTCTTATATGTTGAGATCTATGAACAATTCATATTGAATTCCAACATATCCTCCAACCATCAATTTTGTACTGAGTTTTCTAACTCAATGCTTCACCTATATATCACAATGAGATGAACCATTCTTCTCTTGTTTCATTTTGAACTCCTTCAAAAATATTTAGGTTAAACATCTGACTTTAATGTTTATCAAACTTATCTATCCTCCATAGATACATTCATCTACATGAATATTTGACGTTCAAACTAACTTCATAAGTTATGCATTAGTCCATGACAGCATTTACAACATTTATGAAATCTCCATTTCATTCAAACACTATGTTGTAAACTCCCACTCAAATATACCTCATACACATATTAAATTGTGAAGCCACTTTAGCTCCCACTCAGAAATATGTTATCTTTATATTTGACCATGATTAACTAGCTCCCACTCAAACATATGTCACCACATATTTTGATTATGGAAATTAATTTCTGCTCTAACTTAATATATGTCACCACATATCTTAATTAGATCTCACTCAGTTTCTTATGCACTTTCTCGACACTTTGGACTCCTCCAAAACTCTTAACTCTTAAGATTCGAGAACTCATATACGAAACACCAGCACTTAGCTAGCTCTAAGTTTTATTTATTCCACGCAAACTCTTTTGCCAAATAAATATGTGAAACATTCTTTTCACAAAATCAAGTAACAATTACTTTATGATTTAAACTTAAAGTAGAATGACTCTCAGTCACTTTCGTATTTTAAAGTTTCTATTTCTTCTTTTGTAGTTTTTGTAGATATGTCTTGTTTCTCAAACACGACAAGTAAATCATGAATATTATTTTGCAACTTTTGACAAAATTCATATTCTTGAACCCTACTTCTCTTTAGACAAGCTAAACCAAAATTCAATGATCACCATCATCAAAACCTTTATGTGTCAAGTTTTAACCAACATAGCACTTTTCATATGTGCCACTTGATACATAAACATGCAAGGTTTAAGCTTCCTAAACTTATTCCAACAAATCTTTTATCCATGAAACAATTTCACGATAAAACCACTAAAATACATAACACAACCAAACACATTGGTTTGTTCCTTTTAGTCTCATATTGTGGAATCTCTATTCATAATCTCATATGAACAATCTACAAAACTTTATTTGCTTTGGTTTTTAATTATCTCATAATTATTGAAACCACTATTTCACATAACTCATATGCGAAACGCAAAACATTAAATAGATCCTTTATTTAAAACAGGAGTGTTATCAAAATAAATCTAAATGATACAAATGAAACCTTAAAACCAAGACCCCTTTGTTTATGACCACATGATATCAAATATAATGTGATTACAATTCTTTAGGTTTATCAAAACACCTTTTGAATAATCTCTAAACATTGTAATTTGTGATAACACTTGTCACAAGTCTCCATACTAAACGATAACTCAAATATTTTGTCTCTTTTGATCAAATCGAAAAGACTCAATTATCTTGTTAACTTAATATCCTTTACTTCCATGATCTTATCATGACATGAATAAATACTCCTATTCACTCATCCATGATAAAACAATGATGTCTTTTATTTACTGAAAAATACAACCAACACTTGTGTTTATTTTCAGCAACTCATGGCATTTTCAGAAAATGGCATTTTTAATCACACTACTTAGTGATGCGCATCAACATGCTCTTCAGCACTAATAGTACAATTAAAACAATTCTCATCATTAAGTATTGGATATTTTAGCATGTCTTTATTTTTATAAGTGTTTAACTAATTATCGTTTAAATCTAGCAAAGGACAATAATCTCATAATCGAAACGTGATCTCCAAAAAGGATTACTCATGAAAATAGAACAACCACTTGTCTTTAACATGAATGACCGTCTCACAAACCGAGACACACTAATTTAAGATCACACTCAATTCGATTACAAAAACTCATTCAAATCCTCTAATTTAAAACGATAAATGTAGAAGTAGAACATCGCCAGCATCAACTCCTTGATTGCCATCTTCCCGCGAAATCCACTCAGTCCCTCCATGCACTTCTCAAACGGCAGGCCCTGTTTTCATAAAACAGCACAAGTATCAAATACTTAGCTCACCATAAGTGTAAATGGGACATTTAAACATTTATAACTAGTATATCAAAATATACCTTCTGCGTTGACTACCTCTCCTGCTATGGGTTCCACTTTAACTTGACGCAGCTAGGAAATAAACTCACAGAAAGTGATCGAATCCCTTCCCATGATATAGTTCCTCACATAGTCCTTATAGCTGGGGGGAAGCGAGCGCAGCACCCCATCTATTGCCATCTCGTCAGTTATTTCATGGTTCCAAACATCCACCATAGTATAATACAGCCGGTGCATCTTACTTAGGTGCTGTTCCAAGCAAGTGTTTTCTTCCATCTTAGTTGAAAGAAATTCATCCAGGCATTCAAACCTTGCAACTCTAACTTGTGCTATGAACCTTTGTTTCAGCTCATCGACAATCTCCATTGCGCTCAAGTTTCCAAATTGCCTACCAAGGTTAGAATCCATGAAGGTGCATATCAGCCACTCGACTCTCAAGTAGGTGGTCTTTTGATCGTACCACTCCATATACCCTTCGTAGTCAACCGTAACATCAGGGTGTTTTTCTAAAGCTTCATCTATCACGTAGAGCTCATCATTGGCGAAAAGGGCTTCTCTCAGACGCATGTACCATTCAGCAAAGTTTGACCCATCGAGACGCAGCTCCTCAGCAAGAAACATACTACTGTAGTCTCCCATGATCTACAAGGATTTTGCAAAGACATCTTTAGGACACTCGTTTATGATAATTTTAGTTCAATTTAATCAAATTAACGAACTCTCACTAAATTCAACATCTCTCCGGTTGATTAGTGACACACGATCCAAATCCACTACACCACCACCGATCATCACGTGAGATGATGTAGCTTCAATGGTGAACAACTCAGTGTTGATCATATCATCCATATGACTCGTGTTTAACCTTTCGGTTCCGTGTTCTCGAGGCCATGTCTGTACATGCTAGGCTCGTCAAGACAACCGTAGTATTTCTGCATGTGCAAACTGGCTTGCACCCGTTGTATGTGAACGTTGAATCTATCACACCCGATCATCACGTGATGCTTCGAAACGACGAACTTTCGCAACGACGCATACTAGGGGAGAACACTTAATTATCTTGATATTAACATGAGAGATCACCTTATCATGCTACCGTCGCGATCACATCTAAGCATAACAATAAGGTGCATAAAAGGGATTAACATCACATGCAATTCATAATTGTGACATGATATGGCCTTTCTTCATATGCTCTTAGATCTCCATCTTCAAAGCACCGGCAAGATCTCCATCTCCGGCATGATCTCCATCATCTTGGCGCCATCACCATGGTTGTCCACCAACTATTGCAACTACAACTAATGCTACTCTTAGCAATAAAGCAAAGCAATTAAATGGTGATTTCATTGACACGCAGGTCACATAAAATAATAGACAACCATATGGCTCCTGCCGGTTGCCGTACTCGTCGACATGCAAGTCGCGAAATATTACAAACATGATCATTGCATACATTATCACAAATCACATTGGCCATATCACATCACTTGACCCCCTCTGCAAAAACAAGTTAGACGCCTCTACTTTGTTTATGCAAATTTTACGTGGCTTGGGTCAACGAGATAGAACCGTTCTAATCTACGCAAAACCACAACGGTGATATAATAGTTGCTTATTTACTCATCCTTTTGAAAGGCCTTCCATTGAAAATTGCATCCTCACTAAAGCAAGAGAAACAGACACCCGCCAGCCACTTTATGCAAAACAAGTTGCATGTCAGTCGTGGAACCGGTCTCTCGTGCGTGGACGAGTAAGGTTGGTCCGGGCCGCTTCAATCTCACAATACCGCAAAGATGCAAAGTGCACGCGAGAAGGTAGCAACATAAAATATCAACGCCCACAACTCCTTGTGTTCTAATCGCATCAACACCTACGAATAGATCTAGGCTCTGATACCACTGATGGGGTCGCAGCATGGAAAACAAAAATTTTCTACGCGGCAAAGCGGAATAAACCCCAAGGATCTAGATCTACGAGATGAAGATAGCGAAGATGAGATCCAATCTCTTACCCTCAAAGATCAACAAACGCGTTTTGTCGGTGCAGGGGTTGGCTAGTCGATCCCCGCAACTAGACTCGTCTAGTCGCGAGGAGATGTATTATCCTCGAGATCCAATCCGGTGAAGTGCAGCAACGGGCAGCACCTCCGCGGCGTCCACACGTACAGCTCGATGAAGACGTCGACTCCTTGATCCCGCAAGCGAGACGACGTGGCCTTGATGATCTCAGCAGCACGACGGTAGTGCCGGTGACGATGACGATCTCCGCGAGCAGGGCTTCGCCAAGCCAAGCAAGAGGAGAGGGAGAGGACAAGGTGGCGCAGCAGCCCTAGGGCATAGGGGTGGTGCGGCTATAGTGTGGAGGTAGAGGTGCGGCAGCCCTTCGGGGAGATGGGGTGGCGCACTAGGGCTAGATGGGAGAGAGGGGTGCGGCTAGGGCTTATGGGGCGGCAGCCTCAAGGTGTGGTGCGCCTCCCCCCCTCCCCTCCTTATATAGGTGGCGGCTAGGTCAAGGGGAGGGGGCCGGCCGGCCCCTCCTTGCTTGCCCCCCAAGTTGGAGTCCAACAAGGACTCCTCCTTGGGCCCCTTTCCTAAAGGGGTGGGAGCCCACCTCCTAGTCCAACTAGGAGTGGGACTCCCCTCCTACCTATGCCGCACCAGCCCATGTGGGCTTAGGTGGTGCGCACCACCTAGGTGGTGGCAGCACCCCTTTGCACCATGTGGGCCCCATACAAAATATGGTCCCACTTCTAGACCCTTCTAGAACACTCCGGAACCTTCCGGTACCCTTTAAATAATTTCCGGAACTTTTCCGAAACCTCCGGAAACCACTTTCCATATATGAATCTTATTCTCCGGACTCCTCCGGAACTCCTCGTGATGTCCGGGATCCCATCCGAGACTCCGAATCACCATTCGTTCACTTCATCATTTAATTCATCGCAAAACCTAATTTCATCGGAACGTTAAGTGTGTGACCCTACGGGTTCGAGAATGCATAGACATGATCATATCAATAATTAATAGCGGGACCGGGATGTCCATATTAATTCCTATACACTCAACGAAAACCTTTTCTCGATTGAACCACGATGCCGGAGATTCAATTAATCTCATATACGATTCCCTTTGTCTCACGATATTTTACTTGCCCGAGATATAATCGTTGACATCCCCATGTCTAGTTTAATCTCGTTACCGGCAAGTTCTCTTTACTCGTCCATAATATAGGATCCCGGTGATTACAACCTAATCACATGTCTGCAGACTCTTGATGCTATATTACCGAGAAGGCCTGGAGATATCTTCTCCGTCACATGGAGGGACAAATTCCACTCTCGATTCATATCACCCAACAACCCACCATCGGAGATACCTGAAATCCACCTTTATAATTACCCAGTTACGAAGTGACGTTTGATGTCCACAAAGTATTCCTCCGGAGAACGGGAGTGATATAATCTCATGGTCTAAGGAAACTATATTTGGCATATTAAAAGTGTTGACAACAAAACTTTTGTGACACGATTAATTGCAACTCTTATTTGGGTCATGTCCATCACACCATTACTCCTAATGATATGACTTCGCTATCAAGTGACTATAACAAGTCCATAGTTAGGAAACTCTAACTATCTCTTGATCAATGAACTAGTCCTGTAGAGGCTTACTAGGGACTCCGGGTGTTTATATTCCACACATGTATTATGTTTCCATTTAATACAATTATAGCATGGATAATAAACTATTATCATAAACTTGAATATGCTTAATAAACCATTTTATTATTGCCTCTAGGGCATATTCCCAACAGCTTTGTCTCCACCCACTTCGTGAATTTGTCGACCGTCACCAGCAGGTGAGTTAGGCCTCCTCTTGCCATCCTGAAAGGTCCCACCATGTCGAGCCCCCAGACCGCAAACGGCCAAGTAATAGGGATCGTTCTCAGCTCCTGAGCCGGCAAGTGAACCTGCTTTGCGTAGCGCTGACACCCTTCACAAGTCTTGACAATGTTGATAGCATCCTCCTTAGCCGTTAGCCAGAAGAATCCGTGCCGAAACGCCTTGGCGACCAACGCCTTTGCCGCCACATGATGCCCACATTCGCCGGAGTGGATTTCCTCCAGGATTTGCCGTCCTTCTTCTGGAGAGACGCATCTTTGAAAGATGTCGGATGTGCTCCGTTTGTAAAGCTGTCCGTCAATAATCGTGTACGCCTTTGCTCGGCGCTCAATTTGACGGCTCAACACCTCGTCGTCCTTGGGCAGTTTCTTATTAATCAGGAAATCAATGTTGGGTGTGGTCCAATCTGGGGTTACACAGCACACTTGAACTGATTCTGCCGACAAGGGGTAATCTTCGTCGCCACCTTTGATGGACGGCTTGTGGAGGTGATGGAGAAATATGTCTGGTGGCACTGCCTTTTTCCTGGAGCCTATTCTGGCCAAGGCATCAACAGCTTCATTGTCATCTTGGGAGATATGTCGAACCTCTAAGCCGGCAAAACATCGGCCGAATTCATCGACTGTTCTCCTATAGTCCGCCATTGTGGGACTTTTTGTGTCCCAGCACCCATCAAGTTGCTGCGCAACCAGATCCGAGTCGTCATACAAGAGGATGCGCTTTACTCCCAACTCCTTAGCCATGTGAAGGCCGTGGAGGAGAGCCTCATACTCTGCTACATTGTTGGTGGCGTTGAAGTGGATTCGGAGGACATAACTGAGCTTATCACCCTTAGGCGATTTTAGTACTACTCCAGCCCCCGAGCCTTCCTTCATCTTTGAGCCATCGAAGTGCATTATCCAGTGCTGAGAATCCGGCAAAGGTGTGCTTTCCATCGCCTCTGTCCAATCTGCAACAAAGTCGGCTAGAACTTGAGTCTTGACGCCGGTCCTCAGCTTATACTGGATGTCGAAAGCTGCTAACTCGATGCCCCATTTGGCGACTCGACCCATTGCGTCGGCATTATTGATGATCTCTCTTAGTGGAGCTTTGCTGACCACAGTTATTGTGTGGTCTTGGAAGTAATGCCGTAGTTTTCTGGCGGCAAAGAATACACCATAGGCTAACTTCTGGTAGTGAGGGTAGCGTTGCTTTGAATCTGAGAACACCTCGCTAATGAAATAGATGGGGCGCTGATCCGGCCATTGCTTCCCTTCCTCCAGGCGCTCCACTACAATGACGGCACTTATCACGAAATTCGTGGCCGATAAGTAGAGGAGAAGCAGCTCTTTTTCCCTTGGAGCTGCTAAGATTGGAGCATGCGTCAATGTACACTTCAGCTGAGCCAAAGCTGCCTCTGCTTCCTCTGTCCAAACAAAACTATCTGACTTTTTGAGGAGCTTGTATAATGGCAATGCTTTGTCACCAAGCCGGCTAATGAATCGGCTTACAGCCGCGGCAGAACCCGTAAGCCGTTGTATGTCTTTTAGACAAGACGGCCTTTCGATGTTCTAGATCGCCTTTATCTTTTTCGGGTTAACTTCAATTCCTCTTTGGGAAACAATGAAGCCCAGAAGCTTGCCTGCGGGTACTTCGAAGACGCATTTTGCCGGATTAAGCTTCATCTGGTACTCCCTTAGATTTGCAAAGGTTTTCGACATATCGGTGATAAGATCGCCGCGCTTCTTCGACATGACCGCTATGTCGTCGACGTAGACGTGAACATTGCGGCCGATCTGCTTGTCCAAACACCGCTGCATACACCTTTGGTAAGTAGCACCGGTGTTCTTTAAGCCGAAAGGCATTGTGACATAGCAGTAATTGCCATATGGCATGGTGAAGGACGTCTTAATTTGATCTGACTCCTTCATCTTAATCTGATGGTAATCCGAATAAGCGTCCAGAAAACATAGCATCTCTGAGCCGGCAGTTGAATCAATGACCTGATCGATACGCGGTAAGGCGAACGGATCTTTAGTACAGGCTTTGTTTAAGCCAGTGAAATAAATGCACATATGTAGCTCTGAGGTGTTTTTCTTTGGGACTAGCACGGGATTTGCCAACCAATCAGTGTGGACAACTTCACGAATGAATTTGGCGGTGGTGAGTCTTAGGATCTCCTTTCCAACCACCTTGTGCTTCTCAGTTCTGAGCCGGCGGAGGCCTTGCTTGACCGGCTTTGCGTCCTTGTTGACTTTTAGGGAGTGCTCGGCAAGTTTCCTCGGGACACCTGGCATGTCGGATGGTGACTAGGCAAAAATGTCCCGGTTCTCACGGAGAAACTTGACGAGCTCGCCTTCCTATTTGTCATGGAGATCGACACCGATAATGGCCTCCTTTGTCGGATCATCCTTTGAGAGCTTGATTTTCTTGGTGTCATCCTTTGGCTTGAAGCTTGAATCAACCTTAGAGGACGGATTTTCAGTTGCCCGCATCTCATCGGGACCGATTGTCTTCTTGAGATCCTCCAATTCTTCCTTGCAGATTTCTTGTTCAGCATGGACGGCATTAGAGGCCTCGCACTCCTTGGCTTTCTTGAAGTCTCCTTTGACTGTGATGATCCCATTGGGTCCTGGCATTTTCAGCTTGCTATAGATGTAGCAGGGCCGAGCCATAAACTTGGCGAAAGCCGGACGTCCAAAGATTGCATGATATGCACTTTTAAAGGGCACCACCTCAAAAGAGACGTCCTCAGTCCGAAAATTATCAGCTTCACCAAAGGTGACCTTGAGGGTGATTTGCCCCATCGAAGAAGCTTGTCGTCCCGGCACAATCCCATGAAACTTCATAGTGCTGTGGGTGAGTTGTGACTCGGAGAGACGCATTCTCTTCAATGTTGCGGCATAAAGTATATTGATACTGCTGCCGCCATCCATGAGCACCTTTGTCAACTTGTATTTGTCGACTATAGGGCTGACGACTAAAGCGTAGGTGCGCTTTGCAGGAACTCTGTCCGGATGATCGCTGCGATCCCATGTGATGGGTGTGTCGGACCAATCCAGATATTGAGGAACTGCAGGCACCGTAGCATTAAGTTCTCACCAAGCCGCCCTTTCTTTACGAGAGGAATCTGTTGCCAAGTTGACGATGAGACTTTCGACATGCTTAGGGAATTTGCTGCCTTTTTCTTTGGAGGCCGCGTCATCTGACTCTGAAGCAGCTTCCTCCTTCTCTTTGTCGTCTTTCCTGGACTTGCGCTTGTTCCTTGACTTGCCGGCTTTGGGGTCCTTGGCGATGTACCGATTGATGTGACATTGCTGGATTGTGTGGGAACTCGTCCCATCAGGCCTGAGATGATGAACACAGGGGTTATGCTTAATGTCGTCATACTTCACCGTTGGAGGCCGGGATGATTGGTTATTTGTCGGCTTCTTGCCCTGCCACTTGCCATTGCTCGAACCACCCTTTCCAAAGGCGGCAGCGACTTCGTGAGAAGGGCCGGCTTGGTCTTCAATCTTCTTTTTCCCGGACTCGCGTCGGCGGTTTTCGGCATCCTCCCTATTGTCATCATCAGCAGCGGCATACTTGTTTGCACAAGCGAGTAAACCCCCCAAAGTTTCCGATTCATCGTTGTAGATCATGAAGCGAAAAGTCGTCCCCTTCCTCAGAGATTGCTTGAAAGTATGGATCGCCTGAGTTTCTGAGACGCATTCGCAAGCGTTCTTGATTTCACTCCATCGTGAGACGAACTCACAGCTAGACTCGTTCTTTTGCTGCACACACCGCTGTAAGTCGAAAATCGACTTTGGGCGCTTATATGTGCCCTGGAAGTGCTGAATAAAGACACGCTTCATGTCACTCCAGGTATGAACTGTCCTTTCCGGCAAACCTTCAATCCACATGCATGCCGTCCCGGTTAACATCAGGGGCAAAAATCGCAATGCGGAGTCGGCGCTGCCTTGATATATGTCACAGGCACTGACATAATCTGAGAGCCAGGTCTCAGGATTAGCCGTACCACTATACTTCTCAACCATCTTTGTTACGTTCGACAAAGTGGGAGGTAGAATTTGCTCTCTGATTGTTCTGCCAAAGCACTTGGGGCCGAGGTATTGGGCGTCTCTGGCCGACTTCCTCTCCTCGATTAGGCTTCGAACATCATTGGTTGATGGCGGTTTTCCAACTGACTTTTCTTGCCTTGGTTCTTCCCTGTGACGGCTTTGGCTCGCCCGACTCGCGTTACGCGGAGGGCTTGGAGTCCTTTGCCGTCGTGGAGGGGGTATATAATTAGAAGGGTTATCTCCCTCTTTGCACGGTGGAGGCGGCGGTGGAGGTGGCATATGATCTCTGTTATCCTCCCTTCGGGGTTGGTTTTCCCCCTCACGTCGTCGCTCCTGATGGGGTGGCGCCGCCTTTTCCTTGCGAGGGTCCTCCTTTTGTTCCCGGCTCCGATGTCTTTCCCGGCCAGCCTCTTGATGGCGTGAAGAACCAGTCTGGGATTCTGCACCCCTAGGGTGCTTGTCCTTTGGGTCTTTGTCGCCGCCCTTATTGTGGCTATTTGAGCTGGCCGGGTCATCGTCTGGGTAGCAGCCATTGGCTTGTTGGCAGTCGACTTGCAAAGACGAGAATCATCAACAAGCCGTCCCGTCTTGACTTGCGAGTCATTTTGCTGCTGTTGTGCGACCTCCAGAAGATAAGCCGAATACTTAAGCCGAGCGTGACGATCCAACGATTTGTCGAACATGACCTCCTGGCAGCCTCCATGTTTTTGGCTGGGGTATTGAAGTAACACAGGTTTGTCACCGGGTCACGTCGGTGGTGGTACTTCCTCCAGACTGAATCAACATGGTCGGCTTCCCACTTGCTGCGGAAATCCAACCTCTTATGCAGATTCTTGTCACGAGCCAGACGGAAAACATCGTCAGCCCCCTTTTTCTCTCTGCTTTCGGATAAACTCCGTTTCCTTGTTTGTAAGCTCAACCTCACGCTCTACTATCTGGGCTGCTTGCTCCTCTAGCAGGGCGCAGCGCTTCTCAATGTCGTCCAGCGATGCGTTCGGAGGGAGTGGCGTTAGCAGCTGCTTGTACCTCTCCATCCTTTCTTCGTGCTCCTTCTCTGCTGCCTCGCCGGCCGTAGCATCAATGTCATCTCCTTCAGCCGGCACTCTACCTGTCCCCTTCAATGGAGCCAGAGGTGGCACGAAATCCACTTTGAGATTTCCGGCTTGTGGAGTTTTTTCTTCGCCATTGGCGGCTTTCGAGGTGTTGGGGTCGTCTTTAGGATCAGAGACGTCACCCATCAAAACCTCAGCAGGGCATCCTAAACAGGATGCAACTTTCTGACTAAAATCGTCGGATTCTCCTTCAGATTCGAGGTCCTGCTCCATATGGGCGGTGTCCCCTGATCCGGCTTCTGAATCAACCCCGGCCTGCAGAGCAGGGAGGATAGACTCAGGCTCTGTCATCGACTCGTGAGAGCCGGATTCTCCTAAGACGCCGATGAAGTGGAAGTCCGGCGCCGCCATGTTGGAACTTGCGTCATCTTCAGAATCTTCGTCGTCAGCGTCGAAAGCCAGATCCAGATCGGCGATCTCGTCAGAGTCCAGATCCAACTCCTCGTCGAGGTTGCTTGGGTGGGTGGTGGGCAAGCTCGAGGTGAAGCCGAGATCGTCCAAGGCCTGGGCGGTGAAGCCGACGAAGATGTCTAAACCGCCGATGGAGACCGTGGACCAGCCGGCGGGATCCTCCTTTGCCGGCGTCCAGAAGCCGTCGTTAAAGACGTGGCCAGCTCCTGTCTTGTCGAATTAGCTCACCAAGCCGACCGCGATGGTGTCGCCGACTCCGCCTGTAGCTCCCGGACGGATCGAAACCCCGGACATCTCCTGCCCCACGGTGGGCGCCAACTGTCATGGTATTGTCGAATCTAGCCGCGGTAGGGGTGCCATCGAGCTAGGTAGAGAGAGGGGTTTTGGAGACGTGGGGTGTTCCGGCGACGGGTTGACAAAGGGTTTACCCAGCTTCGGATCTCGCGACGGTGGCGAAACCCTACGTGCTGCTATAATTCACTATAAGGCAATATCGCCGAGTTACAGTGGATCGAGATCGAGAGCGTGCCCTAAGGCGTCCCGTAGGCCGGCTTATAAAGGCGTCCGGACCTAGGGCTTATAGGAGGAAACCTAACCGACTAAGTACAGAGTTCTACTCCAATCCGGCATGGGCCCTGCCTTATGGGCTAAGTCTTCCGCAATGCAGGCCGGCTTCTGGAACCTTCTCTTAGCCGGATGGGCCTCCTGCGCTTCATCATACTGGGCCGCCCGGTTAAGCCGGATTCGGCTTACCACCACTATGGGCCACCCTGGTATGCTGGCTTTTAGTCTCCTCCGTGAGGATACCTGTTCAGCATAACCCCAACACCACGTGACTCGAGCACTTTCCCTTGTGTATGTCCTTCAGCAG
The DNA here is from genome assembly GCA_012064385.1 of Puccinellia tenuiflora. Lineage (NCBI taxonomy): Eukaryota > Viridiplantae > Streptophyta > Magnoliopsida > Poales > Poaceae > Puccinellia > Puccinellia tenuiflora. The sequence goes on from QRDG01000143.1 coordinate 657,755, forward strand.
TTCTTGGCCTTGTTCTTGTGCTATGCATCGTAGCTTGACTCTGTTGTTGCATCGCCGGTAGAGCTCACCGTCAATAAAGACGTAGAGCTTAGCCTGGCAGGCCACCCGCTCGGCCTCGTGGTCGTCTTCTGGGAGGACGTGCTCCACCATGTACTTGACGATGTCTTGGGCCCAGGGTGGGTGGGTTCGTTCCACCAGCAGTACCGCCTGGGCAGGAGGAAGCAGAGCTTCTTCTGCCGCGGGCACTGCCAGGTCTTGAGCTTCCGGGCTGGCTACCCGTGTTGTCGGTGTAGAAGGGTTGCTAGCCCCCGGTGTTGATGCAGACCTTGACTTGAGCCTCTCGGGAGAGATTGAAGGCTGCCGGAGCACCTCGATGTAGATCCCTGGAGGCACTGGCTCCCGCTTGGACGCCAGTTGCGACAGCTCATCCGCGGACGTGTTCTCCTTCCGCGGGACATAAACAGCTCCGAAGCTGCTGAAGCGCCGTTGGAGTTTCCACACTTCCTCGAAATATGGCGCCATCTGAGGACAAGCGTACTCCTTGTTGACTTGCTTGATGACTAGCTGAGAGTCACCCTTGACGACGAGCTTGCCGATGTCGAGACCGATGGCAGCACGAATTCCCGCGAGCATGCCGTCATACTCCGTCGTGTTGTTTGAGATGTTTCCTTGGTAGTGCATCTGAACGACGTACTTCAAGCGGTCGCCGGTTGGCGAGGTGAGGACAACTCCAGCACCTCCCTGCCCCTTGGTGTAGGATCCGTCGAAGTGCATGGTCCAGGTGTCGGGATCCTCCTTCCCGGGGAGGCTCGTTTCCTCTTCCGGGTCATCGAATGCCGTCTCGGTCCACTTGGCTGTGAAGTCAGCCAGTGCTTGGCTCTTGATGTTGTCCGTGTGCTCGAACTTGAGACCGAAGCCTTGAAGTTCCATGGCCCACATCGAGATGCGTCCAGTGGCCAGCAGGTTCTCCAGGGGGCTTCTCAGATTGTACTTGGACACCACCGTGATCGGGTGCCCCTCGAAGTATGGCCTCATCTTGCGGGAAGCAATGAGTATTGCTAGCAAAAGCTTCTGTGTCATGGGATACCGCTCTCAAGCGTCGCGCAGCACCGAGCTGATGAAGTAGACCGGATGCTGCACCTTGCGGGTTGCTGAACCCTTGGCGGGTTCGGCATCCTCCACGTCCTCGGCGCCCCGGGGTGTTGTTGGAGTAGCCCCCGGCAGGGCTGCCTCGGAGTGGATCCCTTCGTCTCCCCTGGTGTCGGGTTCGATGATGACGGGAGGGGTCGAGGTGCTGTTATCTTTGAACCCCTGGACACCCGGCCGCCTCTTCTTGCTTGATTGCCTCGGGAACGGATCCTCGGGACGCTTGCCCTTGCTCGACTTCTTCGGAGGTGCGTCGCGCTCTGCTACCAGCACGGTGCTGACTACCTGGTTGGTGGCCGCGATGTACAGTAGCAAAGGCTCCTTCTCCGCTGGGGCCACGAGGACTGGTGGTGAGGCGAGGTAGCGCTTGAGGGACTGGAGAGCTTCCTCGGCCTCGGGTGTCCATTCCACGGGGCCCGATTTCTTGAGCAACTTGAAGAACGGTAAGGCCCGCTCTCCAAGCCTTGAGATGAAGCGCCCGAGTGCAGTGATGCACCCGTTGAGGCGCTGCACGTCCTTGACCCATCGGGGTGCCTCCATTCGTTCGATGGCCTTGATTTTGTCGGGGTTCGACTCAATCCCCCGGTGGGAGATTAGGAAACCCAGCAGCTTGCCTAATAGGACCCCGAACATGCACTTGTCGGGGTTGAGCTTGAAGTTGACCCGGCGGAGGTTGTCGAAGGTCTCGTGCAGGTCCTGGACGAGGGAGTCCTTGTACCGAATCTTGACCACGATGTCGTCGATGTATGCTTCAACGTTACAGCCCAGCTAAGGCCCGAGGCACACCTGCATCGCGCGCTGGAAGGTGGCACCGGCGTTCCGGAGGCCGAAAGGCATCCGGGTGTAGCAGTAGCAGCCCTTGGGGGTGATGAAGGCCGTCTTCTCCTGGTCCTCGACCGCCATCATGATCTGGTGATACCCGGAGAAGGCATCCAGGAAGCACAGCGACTCGCAGCCGGCCGTGGAATCCACGATCTGGTCGATGCGCGGCAGAGGGAACGGGTCCTTGGGGCAGGCCTTGTTCAGTTCTGTGAAGTCGATGCAGAGCCGCAACTTGGAGGTCATCGGTTTTGGTACCACCACAGGTTTGGCAACCCAAGTGGGGTGAGGAACCACCTTGATGACGCCGGCTTCCAGTAGCTTGTCGGTTTCGGTGACGATGAACTCCAACTTCTCCTTGCTCTGCTTTCGCAGAACTTGCTTCACGGGGCGGGCATCCGTGTTCACCACCAATTTGTGCTCGAGCACCTCCCTTGGTACGCCGGGTAAACCTGACGCCTCCCATGCGAAGACGTCAGAGTTCTCCCGAAGGAAGGCGATGAGCGCGCTTTCCTATTTGTCAGCGAGGTGGGCACCGATGGTGACGGTGCAGGAGCCATCGCTCGTTAATGCCACCTTCTTGGTCATCTGCGGGTCACCGTGGAATGGCGCCTTCTTGGAGGAACTGGATGTCGAGCCCCCGAGGTACCCTCCGTCCCTAGAGAACGCACCGGCACCAACCTCCTGCACATCTTTACGGGTGCCTGCCATCGTCTCCACCGTCTGGTTTAGCTTCTGGACGCAGTAGATAGCGTCGTCGATGTCGGCCTTGACCTTGCTCATGCCCTAAGCCACCGGGATTTTCATCATGTTGTAGGCGAAGTGGGAGGCAGCCATGAACTTGGCCAGCGCAGGCCGGCCGATGATGCCATTGTAAGGGAGCGGCGTGTCGGCGATGTCGAAGACGATCTCCTCAGTGCGGAAGTTCTCGGGGTCACCGAAAGTGACCGGAAGAGTGATCTTCCCCAGAGGTCGTGTGATGTTCCCGTTTACACCTTGGAACACGCCAGTGTCTTGCAAGCGGGAAAGAGGGATTTGCAGGGTGGCTAGGACTTTTGCCGTCAGCAGGTTCAGGCTAGAGCCTCCGTCGACCAGCATCTTGGTGACCTTGTAGTTGTGGATTATGGGCGACACGGTCAGGGGCAGGGTCCCTACCCCGACGACGTTGTCGGGGGTGATCTTCTGGGTCGAAGGTGATGACCTAATTGGACCATTCCAGGGGCTTTGGCAGTGCCGAGGTGACCACGTTCAGCTCCCGGACAAGCCTCTTGCTCGCGCTGTTGGAAGGAGGTAGGGAGGCTCCCCCGTGGATGCACCCGACAACTCCGTTGATCTCTTGGAATTGCCCATTGACGCCGCCTTGAGAAGCTGGAGCATCCCCATTGTTGGCGAACTCTGGGTCATTTGGTCTACGTTCGCCATGGCCTCCATGCCCTCCGCCACGGCCTTCACGACCTCCGCCACGTCCCCACCCCCGGCCACCTCCACCTTGGCAACCCATGGGGCAGTCCCGGGAGTAGTGCCCGGGGAGTCCACGGTTGTAGCAGGCGCCTGGGCCGACTCCGCCAGTTTGACGTTGGCGCGCACGGCGAGGCCATTCACTTGGCGGCAGTCCTTGAGCAGGTGGTTGCCGTTAGGGTGGACGCGGCAGCATGTGTCTTCCTCGCCCTCGGAGGTTGAGGCCGGCTTGGTCTTCTTGGGAAGAGGCTCGGTGACGAAGACGCGCTTGTCGGGTCCAGGGTCCCGCTTCTTGTTCTTGGCGGGGGTGACCTTGTCCTCGGGTTCGTCCTCCTCGGGAACCCTGACCCCTTCCTCTGCGCGGGCGCAGCGGTCCGCGAGCTCCCAGAGCTCACGGATGGTCTCGATATGATGTGTGCTCAACTTCTCGCGCATCCGGGTATGCCGAACGTTGGCGTGGAAGGACTGGATCACCAGCTCCTCCTTGATGTAGGGGATGGTGTTCATATTCTGGGTGAAGCGTTGGATGAACTTGCGGAGAGTCTCACCCAGAAGCTGCTTGAAGTCATGGAGATCACTAGGAACTCCCGGGCGCTGGTACCCGCCCTGGAAAGCCGCCAGGAACGCCTCCTTCAGTGCCCGCCAGGATCGGATGGAGCACTTGGGGAGGTTGAGAAGCCACGATTGGGCATCTCCCTTCAGGGCCAACGGGAACCAGTTGGCCATCATAATCTCGTCGCCCCGGCAACCACCGCAGCGAGCGAGTAGAACTGCAGGAAGTCTCGGGGGTTGGTGGTGCCATCATAGCGGAGGACGTCGATCTTGAACTTCTTGGGCCAGGTGGTCTGGCAGAACTCGGGAGAGAGGGCGACGCAGCCCTCGGCGATGTCGTTGTCCCGATCCTCCTGACGATGATGTTCTCGGCGGCGCTCGATGCGGGTGCGCATGTCCTTGTGCAGACAGTTGTTCAGGTCGTTGCGCAGATCTCGGTTGCATGTAGAGGACGATCCGACGGAGATGACCGGGTCACAGTCGTGGTTCGCCCGACCGGCCGCAGGAGGGTTTTCTCGTGGAGGTACCGCCTCGCCTGGGCGCTCGCCCCGAGGATGATTCTGGGGTTCATGCATCTCAGCCCCCTCGGCTCCGGGACTGTTGACGGTGGGAGCGTGAGCGGGCTCACACCTGGGACCACCGTCGGCGAAGTGGAGGAGCCCCTCCAAGCGGGTCCGCCACTCCTGGTAGACCTTGGGGTTGTCGGTGCTCGGAGGAAACTGCATCAGGGCCTTGGCGGTGACGAGGGCCTCGTGGCGAGCTTGCGCGTCCGCTGAGAGGAACGTGCTGGACTTGCTCTTGGCGCCTTGCTGACCCTTGCTGGCGCGGACGCCATCGCTCTTATCCCCGGCAGTGGGATCCTTGCCGATGTTGTCGTCGACGCTCTTCTCCCCTCCCTAGCGTGGGGGGTGAGGCCTGGTGAAGTTCCCTTGTGGAGCCGCGTCCTCGCCGCTTCGTACTTTGCCGCCCGCTCCGTCCGGCACCACCTTCTCCGAAAGCGCTGGAGGAGGAGCACCTTGGTTTGTCGCAGCAGCGCGGCGCTCACCAGAAGCCTGAGTGCTCGTGGGGGAGACCGGCTTGGACACCGCGACGTCGGGCTTCTTCTTCGGTGGCATGGTCGGTGAAGAACTTGAGGTAGATCTCGATGAAGGTCACGAAGTCGATGGAGATGAATCGAGCGCTTGCGCCTCCTACCTGGCGCGCCATATGTCGTGTCTTGGATCACGGACACCGGGAGTAAAGGATACCCCCTTTTTAGGTTCGGCACGAGGCGCGAAGGAGGTTGGGAGACGCCTACTTCCGGAGAACCTCGTCGAGACCTCCGATCTACGTTCTAGCAAGCAACACAGAGACACAGGGAGTTTACCCAGGTTCAGGCCACCCGGAGGCTAAAAGCCCTATTCCTGCATTTCTGGATTGAGTGGTTTATCATGGTGTAGCTTACAGAGGTCGTTGCGGGTGAGAACCCGGGAGGTGTTGGCTAGAGGTTGAAGACGAGCAGATCCTGTCCCGGAGGAGATCACCTCTCGCTTATGCTACTCTCGTCTGGTGCGCTACCTAGCCTAGCCTCTGACCCTCTAGAATCTCGTCCCTTCCCTCAGGTACCTCGGTCCTCCTTTTATAGGCTAAGGGGATCCCACAAAGGCACATTTGGGGGCGGAGGGGTTTTAGGCGGGAAAACCCCTCCGGGTTCTACTTATGGGGCGAAGTGGCCTCTTCTCGTCCAAGTATTCTTCTGAGGGGGGTTAGGTGTGGTCGCCCACCTTTTGCAGGGCGGGCGGGAAAAGGCTGACACCTTTACCGACCGTGTCCCCCTGCGGCGCCTCCATCTTCTTGCCGCCCCAAGTCTTCTAGGAGCTTCCAGCAGGGCTGGCAAGCTTATCCTCTCCGCTCGTACGGAGGATGGAACCCGGAGGTGAGCCTAGCCTCCTGTCGGGCGTCCGGGTCCCCGGGACCTCCGCGTCATCTGCCGGGTTGGGGGTGACCCTGGAAGGTTCCCCAGCCCTTAGTCATGGTTGTCGATGCCTTCCTTGCCTGGTTGTCGTGGGGCAGATGGGGGGCCATCTGTCGGTCTTGAACCCTTGCCTTGTTCGCCTTCTTGGTAGGCCCACTGGTGGTGGACCCACTTTGACCGCATCAGGGGAACCCCGTGTTCCACTGTTACGACATACATTCATGCTTAAATCTTATATATGTCCTCAAATATCATCCATGTTTACTGCTGAAACATCTTTGCTTTGGTGCTGAAACCTGTCATTTGATGCTGAAATGTCTCTGTTTATGTACTGAAACATGATGAATTTGCTTTTGAATATTAATTGTAGGATACACCTAAGGATGCTGAATTACTCAACAAACCACTTGTTAACTTTGAATATATGGAAGGTTGCTTTGCCAATAAGCTTTCCACGGGAAAATTTGCAATGGGGTTGAATGAGCCTTTTGGAAAGCCCATTGATGTTGAACATCCAGGAAGCCAACAAACCACTCCTATTGATTTGGACTTTGATATTCCTGGCATTGTTGCCACTACTCCTTCACCTACTGCCACTAATAACAAGAGGAAGAGGGCATCTATTTTAAGTGAAGAAGATGCAATTCAATGTAGCAACATGTCTGATGCATTGCGATAACACTTGCCATACCGAGACACACCCAGATTTGTACAAGGATGTCATGCACCTTCCTTTCGAGATGGATCAACGTTTGGGTGTTCTAAATTACTTGACAGAGCACAAGGGTAAAGGCCTGAATTTCTTGAAAATGGAAGTTCAAGTTCGTGAAGCCTCGTTCAAGCGCATTCTAGCAAAAAATCCTGATCTTGTTTGAGTTGGAGTTGAGATATCATCTCTTTTGTAATGCTAATTAGTACTTCTCGATGGATGCAAACTTTTTAATATGGATTTATTATGGAAGATATATGTACTATGGACCTTTTATGTTATATCTATCTAATTTGTGTGCTGAATTATGTCATTTAGGATGCTTTAATATATTGTTTATGTGCTGAAACATCTTATTTATGTGCTAAAAATATGGCGTAACACTTCTGACTTGTGGTGATATTCTCATCAACTCAAGGAAGAATGTAACCACATCAAATTCAGAAACAGGCTACCAAACAACATCTCAGCTCAGCTTATCTCGACTGATACAGGCTACCAAACAGCATCTCAGTTCAGCATGTCTCATCTCGCACCGGCTACCAAACACACTGCAAAATCTCAGCTCAGCTTGTATAAGGTCAGCTTGTATGAGGAGAGATTGGTCTGGTGGGGTGGCACAGGCTACCAAACACACCCTGAGTGTTGTTTGAACTAGTATAGTAAAATAATGGCATCACAAGTGTGTAACCTTCTGGCATATATCACCCATCTTAATAAAAAATCATACTTCATCTTTTCTTTGTGTCTTGCACCATTGTTAATTTTGATATTTTCCGACAAATCTCCTTCCCACTCTCCATTGATCTGTTGCCATTTTTAACCGCATGCGCATAGATATCAACAAATTGTAACGCGGCGGCATGGCCTGACACAATGTCAAAACGCCAAGATCACAAGGGGCACGAGGGGCCTGAAGAAAATGGTATGTGATGGGGAGAAGCATCACATTCACATCACCTTCCAGGAAAGGGAAACCACCCCCTTTTCTCAGCCATTAGAGCAACTCCAGCCGTCCCCCCGAGAGCCCCTCCAGGACCACCTTTTTTACGCCGGCGGCCCATTTTTTTTGTTGTCACCCCCCAGCCCCCCCCCCCCCCCCCCCCCCCCCAAGGCCTCTTTTTTCGCCGGATTTGGCCCAATTTTTATCCGGCGTCCCAGGCCGAACCCAGCGCGTCGGGTTCGGCTTGGGGGCGCCGGCGAAAGGGAAAATGGCGCGAAATGGCGGGAAACCGAGGGAACCGCGCGAAGCTTCCGGCGGGCCCGCCCTGTCAGCGGCACACCGCTTCGTCGTCCTCATCGCCTCGTCTCCCGCGTCGCATTAGTGCTCTGCCGCCGGTCAGACGTACCGCCGTCGAGTCAAATCGGCCACGCGGCGACGGCCCCTGCCGGTATTTATTACCCCGCCCTCTCACCGCCGGGCACGCCCACACATCTCACCGCACTCGCCCAACTCAAGCTCCCCTTCTTCCCTCCTCAAGCTCGCCGAGAGAACAATGGAGAGGTACCCTGAAGACGCCGCGGCGAACAGCCTCAACGACGTGCTTCCGGGCAAGCTGGAGTACGCGCTGGACTGGTCAGCCCGCGAGCACGCGCGAGAGGAGGAGGAACGCCAACGACGCATCGACGCCGAGGAGGCAGAGCTCCTCTCGCGTTACGAGCGCCGCCGCCGCTATCGTGTCGAGCTGGATCTCATCGTCCTGGACGACAGCGACGAGGGCGAGGCCGGCCCGAGCCACCAGTACCGCGGCAGCGACGACGGCGCGGGACGCAGTGCTCCCCCCCCCCCCCCCCCCGGTGGCGACGACGACGGCGGCGGCGGGGACTATACGCAGTTCTACCGCCACTTCGGCATGTAGACGGCGCCGCCGTTTTTTTATTGTTTTTCTATGTTTTTTAGTTATCTTGTATGAAATCCGCCTAAGTTCGAACAAATTTCGTCTAAGTTCGTCAAATTTTAGTTTACTGCAATTATTTTTATCATTCGGCCTGGGGCCACGGCTAGGAATCGGCGCGCCCCCAGGGCGAATTTTTTCACCGGTGCCCCCCAGCAGGCCCAAAAAAAACGCCGGCAATTCGGCCTGGGGGGACAACGGCTGGAGCTGCTCTTAGCTCATCTGGTGGGCACTCGAAATGGTCAATCAGATGGCGACCCAAAAGGCACATGGCAGGAATGGTCCATGTCTTTGCATGTCATTGCCTCCAACAGGTGGTGAGCTAAATCATGAGTACGTGTTAAAAGGGTCAGCTGACTTCCCTCTTGGATCATACCAAATTTATCTTTTACTGGAAACAACACCGCTAATTGTCATGGTATCTTTTCTTTTGGTAAGCACCGAGAACAGCAGTGCTAAACGCTGAGTAACAACATTCCTATTTATAAGTTGCTTACAAATACTGGAAGTAGAGTAAATTCGCAAGTGGAACCTAATATGGTTAGCTCACTGGTCACTAACCCCGGTTAACATAATTTTATAAAATGAACTCCTACGTACAAATGTAGGAACTTCTAAATAGTCAAAAAAAAATCGGAACTTTTACCACTGCATAACGGATTATCCCCAGTCGCCGTCATTAGTAGTAACCGAAACATCATAAGTACACATAAGACATAATATGTCCAAACCAAGCTCAGTGACACTAGGCAACAAAGGTGAAGAGTAATATTAGAGGCCCTGCATCGACAGAGTTGACGTGCATAACGAAATGCAGTAACTACTACTACTAGCAAAGTCTTATCATACGGCAGAACGTGGATAAGCCTTGAGCTACAGTTGATCTATGTGTTTTAGTTCCAGTTCACGAAACTAGGGAGAGCTGCAGAACCACACATATAGAACAGGCCAGAGCCTAATGCTCTATCTTCAGAACTCGACAGTACCCACCGATGCGATTCCGGTGCTTAGGTTTCTCGATTCCTGCCTGCTACCATAGTCATCGCAACTGTTGCCGAGCCTCCTCGCAGGAGCCGAGCTCAAGAGCTCGATGCCCTGCTTTCCCATCTGTTGTACCTCCTGCGGCGAAAGGATCTTGATGCACGATACGCTGTTCACGAACTCCCTGCAGATTACAAGATCCATAGTTGTAAGAATAAACACAAAAAAACAGTGAGGAAGGTTCAGGAAGCTTTGTCGACTAAAACTTACTGCCACGGGTCATCGCCGACTAGAAGGACGTCGTCCTCTCGGTCAACAAATACAAGCTGCCAGCCTGATCTCACAGGGTCTTCCAACTGGCCCTCAAGGCCGAATAGGCACCCTACCTCACTACGAAGTTCGTGGTAGCTGCTAAACCTAGTGATGTCGAGCAGCCTTCCAAAGGCTCCAGATTTGTAAACCTGTAGGGATAATAAGGTTTGTCAATTCAAAGTGCTTTCAGGGGAAATAATACAATACAACTTTGTAGATTAATAGCGCATCAAGTGAACGTGTCGACTTGCTCACCTTCACGAAAGTAGCGGGCGGTCGATTTACTTTATCAGAATTTTCCGAAAATGGCACATATTCTGATTCATCTAAGCAGCCTGAACTAGTTAGTGCTTCATTCAAGGGAAAATCATTTTGAGAAGGGCTCAGGAAATTGCAGGTGGAATATGGAATCGTGCCTGAACCATCATCATCCTCAAGGCTTGCAATGCAACCATTGTCATTCTGAAGGCTTGGAATGCCACCTTGCATCAAAAGTGACTGAGAGTCTATATTAACACCAAACAAGAGGTGATTTTGATGATCAGAACTCCCATCTTGATCCACCAAGCACTCTCTTCCGGGCAATGGTGCTAATGAAGAGCCTTGAGGCATATTAGAAGGCGCTGAATCGAACTGTTCTAGACACGATGAATTAGCATGAGATCGGGAAGGGATCGTAGACTCCACCGCAACCCGCTTAGATGACCATGGGTCAGAGACAGGTGAAGGGGTGGTTCTTGGCACACCTTGGAGGTTCGAACCAGCTTCAGAAGGAAATGGTATCAACGTGCCATGCATGGACGAGATATTCGATGGAGAAAGAGAGCTTATATTTGTGTCTTGAAAGTTCTGCTGCGGTGAGAATTCTGAAACTGTCTGTAATGTGGAAGGTGGAGACTGAGTGGAGGAAAGCTGAGAGAATACCGACAATGCATTTGGTACGGAATGAAAGCCAGGCGAATGCTTCTGTTCTTGCATTTGTTGATGCTGTGGTGTTCTCGCGCACTGTGACTGTTGCTGCTGGTGTGATTCTTGCTGCTGCGGCGGCGGTGGGTTCTGTCCATTAAATGATTGGCAGTGCTGAAGCTGTTGCTGGAGGTACTCAGACTGATTATGGCCTTGGACCGCACTGTCATTGATGTGTTGGTGGTGCATCTGCTGAAACTGAGGCTGTACTTGCTGCATAATCTGACTCGATAGAAGAGCAGATCTACCAGAAATGTTCTGAGGCTGCTGGAACTGCAATACTGCCGGCGATACTTGCTTTGTCGTGTTCTGAAATGCTGCTGCTGATATTGCTTGGTACATGTCAGGTTGCAGACCAAGTAGGGAAGTATCCAACCTTGGCTGTATCCAAGGACTTGTACCAAGTCCACCAAAATTGAATGACTGGAAACCTGGGGTTGCACCAAAATCTTCACTTGTACCATATAAGGAAGGCAATCCTGTTGGCCATGGACGCTTCAGCCGCATAGGAAAAGGAGATGAATACATTGGGTAAGTTGTCAGAGGCTCAATCTCCCAAAGAGATACCCTTGGTTGCCTCTCTCCAGCAGTTGACTCATCCCATCCAACCTGCATGGTTCAACCAAAAAGATTGGATGCTCAATTTTAAAGCACAACACAGATAATGTCTAATATGTAAAGACATGCTATCAACTGGAAATGGTACTAACCGCAAACTCTTTCCAGAAATGGGACTAGCATGCAAGCAAATATCTACCTTTACAGATAAACAAACACATAATTGTTATTTCAAGATCTACCTTTACAGAACGCCAGTGTGAGTTTTGCCAACGAACAGGATCAAGGTCGCTTATTCCTGTAATTGTTCCCATGTATCTACAAGAGAACAGGAGCAATTTAGACCACTTAAATCATGTACTACTGAAAAGTGCAGCTCATGACGACATGCAGAAGCGGACATTAGTTCAGGAGGGCCAGCACAAAAAAACAAGGGAGCTAAGTGAGAAAGTGGTGATAGTTTAGGAAGAACAATTTCTCTATGCACATAACAGAGAAAGCACTAACAAAAATAATCTTATGTAAAAGGTGTCAAATGACTTATCTAAATGAAGGCAGGGAAGAGTACTATGCAATGATCACGCAATAGCATTATAAGAGATAAACACAGGTTTGACATACCGCCTAACACTGGATTCTTCTGTCTCAAAAAGCATTCGGAAACGCATGCCCACAGATATGCGGGTATGGTACACAGCTTTTACATACTTAGCCAGTGGTATAACAAACTCCGTAGGACTTGCTCTGCAAAACACACAGGCAGATCTGAATATCTGAGAGGACAATGATAAGATATGTATAAGGAGTTGTTCTACCTTGGATTATAGAAAATAGTGAACCGGCTATTTGTAGATGCAGCATGAGCAGCTGCAGCGAGAAGACCAATATGCATGCTGTCACTAGACAATACTGATGATGGCATGACTGTTTGGGGCCTATTTCCTCGACGAATTCCTAGAAGCAGCTGATTGTTGTCATTCCTGTCAACCAAAGACGTAAATGATATCATCAGAAATGCTCTGCTGGGAGCAATAAGGTTAAGGTGGAGAGCATTCAATGACTGTTCTAAACAAAAGAAACTGGAAGCGCAGATATACCAGATAAAGAGAACAGAGTCTCCAGCAACCAGTCTCTTCGCACTTATAAAGACACTCCAACCTGTCGTCAGAAGATGCCGCTTTGGTTGACCTGCACCAGCAATTTGATTTGTAAGTTCTTTTACATCATGTACTGGCTTGTGAAACTTATATGAGTTGCATGGAACAACGATGAAATGAGAGAATGTACTGTATTGGGCTGTATGCACTATACACTACCGAAAATTCACAAAAATAAGAACCAATAAAGGCAACTGGAAAATAACTAACCTCGAAAGATATGGCGGAATTTCCACTCATTGCCATGAAGGTCTTTCGCCATCAACTCCTGTACTGGAGGCTGCTGAGTGAAATCCTACAGAATCATCAAGGAACGTTTATGACTAATAATGATTCATCCCAGTTGATCCAAAATAACAACATATCTGTTCAAACGATGCATCAGAAAAATGCTGATCAACAGAACGTACCAGCGGAGGAAACACCTTCTCCGCTGCTCGGCGGGGAACAGAGAATCCACCATGTGTACTTGTGTCACTTGCAGTTAATGTTTTGCAAAAATAATTTGTTGGTTGTTTGCTACCACTGCCCAGTTCAGCAGGTAGAAATGGATCCTTCAGTTCTTGCTGCAAACAAGGTATAGTATAAGTTTGTTACAAACAGAAGTATACTGATAGAAGACAATAGGTAGAAAATTATGTATTACTGGGCTGAGTGGCTGTAGTGTCATCTGCGCATAAACCTCATCCGTCTCTGCATCAGCCTGAAGAGAAAACAGCAAAGTTTATGAGCACAAAGCTAATGACGGCATTACTTGGTTTTGAAACAGACGTGCTATATCGTCAAACTTACATGCATGGTCGCATTATGCAGTTGGCATATAAGCTGTGGTGGCAGGTTAGGATAGTTGGGGATCTGGGACTCCATCTCCTTATTTGTTGATGCAGATACCTATGGTAAAAAAAAAATACTATGTAAGTCCATTGGTGACTCAAAAATCTTTCGTTCTGGCAGAAACGTTAAGATCTGACAAGGAAACACAGCAGGTTATGAAATTCAAGAGGAAACTTGCAACAACAAAAAAGCGAGATCAATTCACAATTTAACTGATACTTATAGATAAATTACAACATTTCAGTCTATTTCTCTGGTATTGAGAGAAAGGAGAGTAACCTGCTCACTATGACCTTGAGGAAAATACAGCACCCGGCTACCGACCGCAGGCAACGAAACAAGCGGCCCAGCACAAGCATGCCACAACTCTGAATTTAGGCACTTGTGCTCTTCTGGTACTGGAAAGGAAAATCATCTCAGTAGAAGGCATAGCAAATATATAAAGTCCAATTAACAAAAGCAGTTCTAGGGAGCATCTTTCGGACATATCCAAGATTACAAAATGATTCCTGGATCTTACCAGGAACACTTTCCTGGATCTTACCAGGAACACTGGTTTTCCACACCTTTCACAGGGAAAAATGAATTTTGGCAAGAAAATATGCACTACTAAATAATATAAATAGTAACCTGTTCATAAACATGTAAATGAGTAGGCCGTAAATAATACTATTGCATTAACAGAACAGTTTCTGTTGTAAAGAAGCCCAAAACACCCAAAAAGAAGAATAAATCGATAGGTTGCATATGCCACATTGGATTGATTCGGTTCACATGATTACACAGATTTAAAGCAAGAGTATAGAGTGTTAATGAGCCAACTATGGTACGAACTATCGACTGAAATGCCAAGATAAGGTGCTACTGTACCTTCCGGCGACGCCGGCTGATCCGTCAGGCCGCCGCCGCCCGCGGCCGAAGGCGAGAGGTTCATGCTTCACGAGGGAGAAGGCGATGCAGCACAGGAGCCCAGGAAACGGAGGCGCAAGGGAGCAGAAAAAAATAAATAAACGAAAGAGAGCTTCCTTTCTTTCTTTTCTCTACACCAAATCACGAGCGCTTCCAAACAGCATCACCATCGCTTTCTCCTCCCCCAAACTGGCCAAACCTCCCGCCCTGCCTCCTCCGCCGCCGCACCCCGCCCGAAGGAAGGCGCAGTGTTTTTCCGATCCAGGAACCAGAAAATTTCGAGACTCTCGATCCACGAACCCCAGCTTCGCCTCCGGGGAGCGGGAGGCTCGGTCTCCGGGAGCAGGCGGCGGGAATGCGCCGCCTCTGCAGCTCCGGGACCTAGCTAGCCAAGAAACGAGCCGGAGCCTTCTCGACTGCGCGAAGGCGGCCGGCGGCGCCCCAGATCTCGCCGCCACGACAGCTCCCAGCACCGGAGGACACGCCGGCAGATCCGACCGCCGCCGCCGCCGGAGGGGAGGGAGCTGCTTCTACTTCTAGCTAGTGCTGCCTGCTTATCGCTCGTCCCTGCTTGGCTGCTTGCTCCTGCTACTGTGCTCGTACTGGTAGACAGTAGTGGTGGGAGAGAGAGGACTGCACTTGTTCTCAGTGGTGGCTTGCTTCGCTTCTTCCTGCTTCGGCCTCTGCGCCCTGCGCTGCTGCTCCTATGCAGTTCTCGGGGTTTTAACCCCACGACCACGAGTGCTGCTCCTCCTCAGTCCTCAGTCCTCTCTCTCTCTCCGCGCTTAAAAATCCAACCTTTTTCCACTGCGACTCGTGTAACGTATGCGAGTATTCGAGCATATATGTACACGAGTCAAAAAGTTGCCGCCGTGCTCAGGGTTCTTCACATTTCATGCGTCATACTAGTACTTACTACTATTACTATTATGATATGAAAATATTTTTATTTTAACTAGTACTACTGTAGTTGCTGAGTTTAATTTTATTTTATTTTTGGTTTTGGGAACTCACAAATTTCTGTTTAAACTTGCATTTATCTCACCTGGACAATTAAGCAAATCAAGTGGTATATATGGTCAACATGGTTTCTACGGTACGGTTGTCACAAGGTTGACGCCGTGTTTTGTATTTGTGCTGCTCGATATGAGATGAGATAAGATAATCACCAAACGACCAATGTTCAGGTGGGGAATCGAAACGTGTTGAGATAAAAAGGTAATCCATGTACTACTGTATTTGCAGCGAGCGGTCGTGGTCAGTTAGTGGGCCTTTTTTCCGTCTCATGTAGATCCCCCATGATACTGCCTTTTTGACCAATGTTTATTCACCATCATTACATCTTGTGTTTTTTCTTCTTGTATTTCAGTTGTATACTAGTAGCTGGTTAAGTGGTGCGGTCAAACGAGCGTACGTGTACGTGTTGATATGTTTATTGTTCCAAGCACATGCGGTTGCAGTTGGACGGACACGAACCTGGAAGCAGTCTATGTAGAGTTATTTTAGTTTATTTATTTTGCATCATGACAGTGTAGAACCACTGTCGTTGGACTAGCACTTCTCTAAGACCTAGGGCTCCTTTTATAAAATGGAAGAATTCTAGCAATATAATTGAATAGAATTAGAGTGGCAATGTCTAATTTAATTTTATGAGAAGAGTGTTTCTCTTTGATTGTGGTGAAAGAATTTTTTATGAGATTGGACCTCATTTTATTTTCCTATTAAATTTACACAGCAGGATTTTTATGAATTATTTTTTGTGGGATATGACCTATGAACCAAACGGGCTTTTAAAGGGAACAATTCATAGGATTCTAATCCTACGCAGTTCCTTTAAAATCCTATAATCAAAGGAGCCCCTAGTTTGGGGTGTGGAAATTCAAGTGAAGATGTTTAATAACCGCATAAACCGTGGAAACCCGTGAACTAAAAGCAACGCCTGCAATGGAAGAATCTCGGATGAGGGAGAAATGCTTTGGCATGTGATACAACCTATATGTCAAGGTAATAGTAGCAAGAAAGATTAACATGAAAATGAGCTAGGGTTAGACTAATTAGAAATAACAAAGATTATAGAATAGAGACACTTGGAGATGAGAAGGTTTATACTCAAAGCTCAAATACTTGGGGGATTCTAATCTCAGTTGGAGAGTCTTGGACATGAAGTCCCCATGGCCACAAAGGCCTAGCCGTATTGTCCTTTAGCTTTGTCCATAAAGTCCAAACCAAGGGTAAATTTTAGGGCAATATCTCAATCTTGAGGAAAGTCCACAAGCTTGGAAGCTTCCAGTGGACTGCAACTGCATAGTCATCCCATAACACCAAGAGTAACAAGCACTATCCAGAAGTTGAGGGAAGGGGGGTCAAGATTTGGTTGCGGAATCGCAGATCTAGGTGTCCTCTTCATTTTCCGCCACTCACATTTGAGATTGGAGATTTGGATGAGGACCTTTGTTTATAATGTAGAAAACGGATATTTAGAAGTCTTGGCTCGTTGGAGAATAATCCTCTATTTCTAGGTCCTCCTCATTTTTTCGTGGTACCTACTTTCGAAGTCTCTGGCTCTCAACAGAGTTCCAAGCGTCCAAAGTTCTTGACCTTTTTATAGTTAAATGAGTGAGTCTAGTAGGTACCAGACTCACTCAGAGTTTCACCCAGAGCTAGCCTCCATATCAAACTTTGATCCATTGTAACTAGACATAAATATCACATAAGGTTACCTTTTGGGTGATATATCTCATGGAATGCTTTAGGGGTAAAATCCCAACACTTTGTCCTTCATAATACTATGGTTTACTATGATTCAATCATAAAAAATATGCATAAAATAACTCCCGTAGGTACTAGAATCAACGGAGGTTCAACCAAAGGTAGCCTCCACACCAAACTTTGGGAAAATGTAAACTGAAAACAATAGCACACATAGGTGTTACTTTTTGGGTGGGTTGACTCTTGGATATGAGTGTATCTAGGAGTTTTTTGGGAATGAATCGCCAACGATATGTCCATTGAGACCGTTCTTAATATATAGTTTCCCTATGACTTAGTCATAAGAAAAAATACATAAAGTAGCATACACCATCTTATTTTCCTTATTTGCTCGGGGGTATGTGGTGTGTGCGTGGGGGGCGGGGGGAGGGGGGAGTCTTTGACCACCACTTCACAATTCCATGGACTAAACTATGTTCATATTCTCCATGAATATACCTAGTTCACAATCACCTTTCATGAACACCAAAATCCTCTCAGGGGCAAAGATGTTCTTTCAAAGCCCTTGTTGGACTCGATATCCTTGATCTTGGCAATTTTTCTAAGGAACTCGAGCAATTGGATTTGTTTTAATTTTCCTTGTTGGACTTAATATCCTTGATCTTGTTAATATTGATTGCTAGTGTAACCTTGCCATTAGGATTGCCCACCTAGTTGTATTTTAAAGAATATGTTTTATCCGTACATCCCTACTATAAATGTAATTGACCAAAATGTGTCATTGCCTATCCACCCCCTCTAGTCGACATATTTGACCATTCAAAATATTTTATGGAGCAATTGATATAACTGAATGGATGAAAGGCAACATTGCAGGATTTGGTTTGGCTTGAGGGTGGAAGACCAAATGAAGGTTCTCCCAACATCTACAAAGATTCTATCGAAATAAAATTGTGCGCCAACAAACTCCTAAATATTATCAAGAGCACATATACTGATCCCCCCTCCCCTTCCTTCGAAAGAAGTTATAGATTATCACCATTCTCCCAATTAACTTCATTAGTTCGTGATTTCCAGCCTTTAGATTCTACCAATCCCCCTTAGCCTACAACCTATATTTTCTGGATGTCGTGGTAACCTCAATAAATTTCACAGCCTTGAAGACATGGGACACAACCTAAATGTATTTTTTTTATTTTTCAAAATATGGTGTGGATGGTGGACCACCCCTAATAGTGTGGCTGGCGGAATTGTGCTCTCCAAAATCAGGAACTGAGTTAAGGATTGGATTAGGGTAAAAGCCTCCAACCAAGGTGGTTTCCACTCGGTCAAAGATTGGTACTCAGGATCATTCACCACCAAATCATAAACGAACGCAATTGCCTCGATCCTCATGCTCATATTTTGGGGAAATTTGAAATGAGAGAAATGCAACAGTCATCCGTGACACTTGTACTATATCAACAGTCATCATCGAAAGAAATCAAAAGAGATGTGACTGCATGATCTCTGTCAACTAGGGGCAAGCACATAGTCAACATTTTACTGCAACATAGTGTGTGTGTGTGTGTGTGTGCTTTTTTTTTTTTTGCAAAGGGGCCTTTCCCGTTGTTGTAACATCTTAACCTCATTGCTTATTGGGTGGAAATATGCTTAACTGGTCAAATAGATTTTCTTTTGTCTCTGTTAACATTTCTTAAGCTTAAATGCACTGTAGGAAATTATAGTCATGAAAAAACATCTAACCCACTTGTCTGCTCTAATCAGGCGAACAAGAATGCATATCACTATCACACATTCACGTACAATACATATACAGATACCTTAAATACCGTACACCAGCCAAATATACGTTGTGCGTACGTTAATGTCTTCATTTTCTCTTTCTCAGATACTCCTTGGCAAGATTAAAATGCTTCATCCCTGCAGATTGATTGCCACCGAAAGATGTGTACCATATTCACATAATAAAGATGCAAATCTCGAAAACTATTCACACGGACCACGAAAGCCTGCATCTGCGAAATTCGGCGACTGTACATGCACGTTCACACGAAAAGCAGGACACTGACCACCCCTCCATAATGCAAGGACGCATATGCACGCACGTAAGCCCCCTGCCGACACAAATTTAAGTCAAGATCCAGAGGGTTTAGTCCGTACTTCCATTTAATTACATGACTCGAGTTCATACAACAAGTCAAGTTTTCCAATCTCTTCATAATATCTTTGTGTTTTCACGATTAATTTTGGACATTTTTTAAGAAGGTTTGGTTGATATATCTCGAGTTACTACATATAATTTGTAAACTAAATGGCAAAGTTCAAGCACTGGTGATCTCGAAATAGGTTTTCGCCCCGCTATATTAATATAGCAATCACCCGGTACAACTTTTGAAACCACTGCTGGGGCAAACAGCACAACCAAGCTCAAAAGAAAAGAAAGAGAAAAAAGAAGAGAAAACAATGCCGACAGCGGCGGATCAACGAAAAAGAAGGTGACTCGCAACCGTTGCGTCCTCCGAAGAATTCCCACCACGAGCCTAGCACTCTAAATCGCCGCGTACCAAGCAACACCTTCAAGAAGGAAAGCGACGATGACGACGCTGCTGCCCGAACTGATCCTAGGGTTTCCCCCGGTACGCTACAGGTAGTGGGGAAGAGGTACACCCGACGCCCTTCAGGAAGGATCGGCGACACCCACAAGCGTCACCGCGTCGGTGTCAAGATGACAAGGATTTCTCCCGACCCCCAAAAAACCACATCTCTGGACAATCCGTAGTGCTCCACCCATCTTGTCACCCATCAACATACGCCACCACGGAAGTGAAGTCACCAACGTCGTATCACCATGGCAAGCACTGCGCGGCCGACCGAACTGAAGAGAGCCCGCCGTAGACAAGGAGCAGCAGTACCACATCCACGCGGGAGGGAACAGCCTCCACCGCCATAGGCGGTAGCGGACCGGACGCAGCAAGCAGGAACACACCAGGCCACCATTGGAGCCGAAGGGTGGCAGCAGCACAGCCACCTGGAGGGCATCCTCCACCGCCGTCGGCGGGTGCCGACCGGACGCGACAGCAGAGACACAACAGGCCCGGGAGGCCCGGCCGGGCCCTGGCTGGGCCCGTGAAGTCTCCGCCGCCACACTGCTGCACGTAGGCCACCACTGCCACTACCCGTGGTTCGGCACCAAAGGCCCGGCCGGACCCAAACGGGTCCGCGAAGTTCCCGCCGCCACGCTGCAGCAGGATGGCGTCGTCGCCGCTACTCCCGTCACAGGCTTCGTTCTTCAGTCCAACCGAGTAGCAGGGTCGAGCCTGTCCGCCCTGGCCCAGATCGGGCCCAAAGGGCCCAGATCTGGGCCTGTAGGGCTCTGGCCGACTCAGGCCTGGCCACCCTCGCCACCAACGTCGGCGCCGCCGCCGCGCTCACCACCCGGTCATCAAGCCGGAACCGCCGCCACCTGAAAGCACCGCCCGGCGCCGCGCCACCCCGCGCGAGGAGGACACCGAGGGGGGAATAGCAGGGTGCTGCCGCCATCGGCGCCGCCCGGGACAAGCCCGACGACGTACGCCGACGACGGCGGAGGAGAAGGGAAGGGGGAGGAGCTCTGGGGAGGGGGACCGGCGGCGCGGCTAGTCGCCCGTGCGGGGGGCGACCAGCCGCGAGAGGAGGGGAGGAGGAGGGGGAGGAAGGAAGGGAGGGTAGGAAGGGGCCGGAGGCGGCCGGCGGTGGCTAGAGGAGGAGGGGAGGATGGGGAGGGAGGCGGCCGGCGGCGGCCTCGCGGAACCCTAGCCTCCGGTCCAAGCACTGTTGATCTTAATTAGACGCTTAATATTTTATTGTTCTACAAAATAAATACTTATGTCTGGACTCTGGAGGAAATGAAAGCACATGTACGCAAAGCTAAAGCTAGCTAACCAAACCAAACCGTCACCGGAAAGCCGATAAAAATGCTTACCCTCTGGGCGATGGCTCTAGCCAACTCCAAATCGCACATGCCAATGCCCAAATAAGCATCTTGGCATCCGGAGGGAGCATGCACGATCTATATATGCGACTGTGAGCTTTTGGATAATTGGATTCCACTTGGAAAACGACTTGACCGGCACCCCTTCTCCTCGATCCACTCCATGTGTGCCCACCAAGGCTAAGCAACAAAATAACGAGTAGAGATTTCGTGTTCCTGAGCTCTCTTGATATTTAAAAAAATATGAGTTTACAAAAAAATCTGAAAAAATCCGGGATGTAACCAATAGTGTATCCCAAATATGCAAAAAAAATCAATTTTAAATACTTTATATTCTGAGCTACACAAAAATAATAAAATTATGGATCTGACCATACATATTTTTATTTTTAAATCTCCAAATTTATAGGATCTTGTCATTTTTATGTAGCCTAGAGTATAAAGTATTTGAAACTGACATTTTGCATGTCTGTGGGATATATTATTGGCTATATCTGGGATTTTTTCAATTTTTTTTACCTCGTGAATATTTTTTATTTTTAAATTAGCAGATCACTAGCTCGGGAGTCAAAGCCACTTTCCGCAAAATAACCCACAAACACCATATATAAGAGTCCTCTTAATTAGGTGCATCTATCATATATCCAATAAAGATAGATGGGGCACTAGTAAATCTTACTGTAAACCAAGTATCGTCCTAGAGATGATATAGTCTGATAACTTTGAAATATTAGATCTAACGTGTGTCATTTCATTTTGAACCACATTTTTAGCATTTCAAATGGTTTCGACAACAAGAACAAGATGCATACACGCACGGCCATGCATGCATGCATGTACTCTTACTTGCTTTCATGCAATCTTCTGGCTGTCAAATTATTGTGCAGTGCAGATTAAGGAGGGAATTAATTAATGGTCTGGGCCTATGGCATAGCGCATGCACGTCTAATTAATCCCGAGTCCTGAGACGATGGTGACAGGAGTCTGATAGCTGGGCTAGCTATGCATGTGTTGCAAGCAATTTTGGCCATATTTGTTCCTTTTTTTAATTGGGTGGTACCACACCGCGGAAGCAGTTGTGTACACACCAAAGGTGTGCCAGGACCAGGCAGGCACTACTATACTTGGGCAAGCTCAAGAAGCATGTCTTGATCGTGACAAGTAGTATGTCACTGAATCTACTAGTCTTTTTTTCTCTTGTGCATCCATTTCAGAATATGGAATTAATGATCTATTTTGCTAATTAACAAATGGGCATCATGCACTGAACTTTTTAGCTAAGATATTTTATGCAAAGAAGGAGAACATCATGAACTAATTAAGATAAATAGAATTGATGATATTTTTGGTTAAGTATTTTTTTCTTCTCTATACATTTAATAAACATGGAATTGATGATATTGTTTCTACTTAATTAAAAATCATGAACAAAACTTTTTGGTTAGGTTATTCTATGCAAAGGAGGAGAACAAAGGTTGTATAATTGTACTATAATATTTGCGCAAGTAAACAGTGCTAATGGCCAATTTGCTAGCAAATATTTACTTCATTGTAGCATAAATAGATCGTGCACACACTCTTTTCAGATTTTTTTTAATGAAAGAGTCAGTTTACCAATGTGTTGATTATGTCTAAGTTTTTTTGGTACTGTTGGAGTTGTATTTGCAATTGTTGTGATTTTGTAACCATATTCAAATAGGATGTTCTCAAAAATTACAGCTCAACTTTGGAAAGCTTTGGCTATCTGCATTCCCCCATGCATGAAGGGAGTATCTAATTAGCATTTTGCTAGATCTTCCGGTTTGTTTTCATCATCCAACTACCACATGACTCGCCAAATCTTAGATGCTCCGGTAGACCAGCATCTGGACTGTCCGCATTTGTGATCCAGAAGATAGACACCATCGCATTGGAATATTGCATTCTGGTTCTCTGGGTAGCTGCTGGCAAGCCTTTTCTACTTAGGGAAGTCTTGAAGATAAAAATATGATTGTTTGGAGCTAGATTGTACAGTAAATTTTGCTCATGTAACGTGCCCATCTGCTCAGCCCCATGCATGCATGCGGGCCTGCTACAGTGTGGAGGCAGGACCATATTGCTCCTGCTGTTGGGGCACCTAAAGAATTAATATCATGGTCCATTCCTCCCTTTCCAAGTCTTCTCTCTGTATGACCACTTTCGAGAAAGAGATCTTTGTGGGAAACTATATCCAATAGTCAAATGTAATCATCTCTTTCATTGTGTATTTGTGTGTGTGTGAGAGAGAGACAGAGAGAGTGAGAGTGAGAGCTCATTGAGACCGCAGTTCAAAGTACATGTTATCTCTGATAAAATTAAGCACTTGTCAAATGTGCATGCGTTCTGCCTTGTAGCCACTGTCAAAAGCAGAGGCGACCGTTTCAGACAGTTAAGGCCTTTTTTGGTTCACATGATTTAAAAAGAATAGAAAAAATGCAAATTTAACTCTTTGGTTCGTACAAATCCTACACTGTTTTGATTTATTTGATTACAACATAGAAGAAACGAAGGATTTTCTTCAACAGGTTGAAGTGGATGAAGAACTTGCTGCAAAATATAGTACTCCCTCCGGTCCTTAAATATAAGGTGTCTAAGGTTTTGAGAATTTTTTCGAAATATAAGGTGTAATGTGATTTATGGACAACTGTACCGATTCACAAATGAGTCACAATATGGAAAAGAGGGATTTGAAGGATTGTTTTCAATTTGTGGCTACTAGATACTCTTATCTCTTGATTTTTTTTTCATGAGAAAATAAGTCCACCACATGTAAAATATTGATGTCTTAATATCCGTGCCAAAACCTTAGGCACCTTATATTATGGAATGGAGGGAGTACAAAAGAATCCTTAGGAGAAATTCCAATAGGATTCATCCAAATCAAATAATCAACATAGTAGAAGATCCCTAAGATTCCAATCCTACAATATTTCTATGAAAAATCTTTGAGCCAAAGAGGCCATTATAACTCAAAGATGTAATTAGCTTAATCACAACGACATTTTGTTTACAAAGCAGGTATGATGCTGTTGACAGACGAACACGTCACGTGTACCCGCGGCGCCGAGGGAGATGCTCCGCAACTCACTCCGCGGGAGGCTCGCCGGAAGCGCGATACGCAAGACAATCCGGCGGGCGCTTTTGTAGACCCGAAACCCCGCTCGCCCGGGAGGGACCCCGTCAGGGCTCGCGGCGGCTATGGGCTGCTCTAGGTCGGCCTGACCGTCCCTAGAGCCTCGTGGATTCGCAGCCTCCAATCTTGAAGAACGACGAAGAACGAGAAAAAAGATACAAGGGAGAGAGATAAAAGTAGATGAACATGAAAAAGTAGTAGATGTGTTTGTTCGATTGGTGTTGGTTCAATCGGCCGTCACCCCATAGTTATATAAGAGGCGGTTGGACTTCCCGTGCAAGTAAAGGACTTATACTCACGTCCAAAACCCTAATTTGGGTCTAATTCGGATGGTTTGACCCGAACTTTCCAAAACTATTCGGTCTAAAAGTGGCTGCAACTTGCGGGTCGTTTTCGAGGTAGTAAACGACCTCTAATCAAAATCGCGTAGAAGACAAACTTGTTCGCCTCGAAAAGAAGAAGAACTTCCATGTTAAGAGATTTTCCATCCGAGTCCATCTTGAGGGCCTAATGTTGATCGTACCGAAATAAGTTTGAATTGGCTCCGAATCAGTCAGATTCAATTGCACAAAACGCGACTAGTACTTCTACTACTACTAGTTGACGTCTGTTTTATATTCTTGTCTAAAAACTGGCTGTAACTCGCGGGTCATTTTTGAGGATGTAAATGACCTTTAATCAAAAACACGTAGAAGACAAAGTTGTTCGTCTCGAAAAGACGAAAAACTTTTACTTTATGGGTTTTTTCATACGGGATGGTTTTGAAGTCCGTTTAATCTAGTTAACGATCAGGACTCATGTTAAACCGTTGCTTCACAGAGCGTGACTAGTACAAGTACTAGTTAATCTCTGTTCCACGTCCAAATTTGGCCGAAATTCCGAACTTGACTAGTACAAGTACTAGTTATGTTCTGTTTCGTTCTAGTTTGACCAAAATACTGAACATGACCCGTACATATATTAGTTAGGTTCTATTTCGTCCATTATTTTGCAGATGTATCCTTGTAAGCCAAAATTGGTCGTCAACACATGCCCTCCCCCCCCCCCCCCCCCCCCCCCCCCCGTTTTTTGACAAATAATTTGCACCATTCTTTCTTGTTAGCCCGATGTCAACACTCCATCGGCCATATGCTCTTTGGGCGATAACCTCATATTGGCCATACATGCTAAGGACGATAAATATATCGACCATTGAAGGTACGAGCTTCTTACCATTTGGGCATAATTTATTGAAATAATTCCTATTGGGAGTTACCACTTGCTGCTTGATGGACACAAATTTCTTGATGTACGTCTCCCATAGAAAACCTTGGTTGTCCTTCGTCCAAGTGCTCCAGAAGAACGTTCGGCGATAAAGGTCATCACCCATTAATTTGCATCTGACAACAATCCGTCGAATGGTCATATTCACCCTCTTGTTTGGATTTTGCATAGAATCCACAATGAGCTTCTTCTGGTTTTCGCTGCATTAGATTTTTCGTTAGTGGCCGAAGCGCTCAGCTCCGATCCAACCTTACCTTCATTGGCGAGCCAAAGCATCGGCTCGTGGGAATATGTGATACATTTCGATTAGCATGGTAGCCGGATGAATGTTCACCAACTCATCTGCTCTTCAGTGTTCATGTCTAGATATATGAGCAATAGTAAAGCAATCCAAGATGAAAATTATACCTAGATATGTATCAAGATAAACAATAGGTGATTCGGCCAAACATGGGTAATTCTTTGGCAATTGTTGCACTACTCATAACGAATCACCAGAAGTCTCAATATGTGTAGCAACTATAGCAAATAAAAGTTCTAGCACGAATGAAATAGCTTCATATTCGTCCTGACTATTTGTGCACGGCATTTCAAACGGCATGAGACTTCAAAATAGCACCACGAGGAGATATGTAAACAATGTCAATGAATGATCATTGCTTTTGAAAGCAGATCAACAAAATGCAATCTTCATGGTATTAGAGATACGAGATCAATATTAATATTATGCTCACAACTGATTCGATGCCTAATAGTGGAATTAACAAAAATTGGCTATTCATTGATTTAAATATTCATAAGCCAAATATCATCAAAGCATAAGTAGAAGCATAATTTGTTTTTAATGAACACATACCTTGTCCTGGTCTCCAATAGGACTAAGGACGATGGTACCACACCACACTGTCCATGTTCAGATAATGTCTTAGGGCGATAAACAATTATCGGCCATATATATTTGCATCAAGGGCATGTGTAAACCATCCACCGAAGTATGTATAGCCGAAATAAATAAATGAATCGATAAATCTGATTTTGAACTCCAAGAATTTCGGCTGTTATATTACCAATAAAACTGGAACTAATAAAATCTATATTGACTTGGTAATACCCTTCCATGATGTAAAAAATTATGATGTATCCATGGATCAAAATGAACCCATGGAGGGTAACCAATCATACCTGGTGGTGAACTCCATGACAAAGGCATTGACGATATGGCTGAAGAATATGAACGATGTGCTAACCGAATATTTTTCTTGGGCGATATAAACCTTCGGCTTAACTGCTTGCTAGTTTCATTCCTCTCTTTCTTTATTCCTATGGATTTTCTCAGGACAGAAGTTTGCACAACATTCTCGTTCTTGCGGCTCTCCTTAGGAATACATGCCATGTTCTTCTTTCTTAAGTCCTAACTCTTCAGCACTAAGCCTTTGCAGTTTTCTTTCTTGCCAACTTGATAAGCCGAGTGGGGATCCCGGCTGTAATTTTGGTTTTTGCCTTGGCAACTCTTCCTTGAACTTGGGCACTTTCAGTTTTGTACGTTCAGATTTGGCACTTTGATCTTCAACAACTAATTGTTTCATCTCTTTGCCTTTAATAGCCAAGGTCAATTTGACCGGCTCTTTGTTACTTGAAACTGAATCTGAAGTAGCATACTTGCGACCATCTTTTTTCACTTGGTAAACTTGCTTGATCACCTTTTTCTTCTCCCTTGAGCTCTGGACCGATTCTTTTTTATTGAAACAATCATTGGCATGTGGTTGTTGATCAAATGATGGTTTTCTTGGAGCTGCACAATTTTGGTGAGTTGATCTAGAATAAGATGGATAACGTGCCCATGTATCATACCTGTCTCATGATGAATATGGATATAAATTAGCATAGGGAGGTATCCATGACATTGGTGTTGGCGGACCAAAAGGAGGATATGAATGTGATGCATTGAACTTCTCTTTTCGCCAATCCCGGTTGTTAGATTTACGCCTCAGGGGTAATCTTGATGCTTTCACACTACTTAACCGATAAGCACTTTTTGCTTCGCTCTCCCTTTGATATTTTTCCAATAGCTCTGCGAAAGTGACTCTAGGTTTCTTACCCTTGTGCTTATAGCGGCCTTTGTCTTTTTTGATTTGGCAAACACCGATCTTCAGATTCTCTTCCTGCCCCCCAGTGCTTGATGTCATCGGTGTAGCTTCAATGGAATGCCCATCTTCAAGAATACCTTTAGTGTGCCCCTGGATAATTTCTTTTCTTGAAGACTCGATTCCACCATCTTCGATGTGTACCTGTTTATCTATGGATGAATCGGCTTGAGGTAGCCGATGTAATATATTTTTGACATCAAGGCCAATCAAAATAGACTGGTCATCTATTTGAGTCTCAACAAAATTCAATCGTCCTTTATCTACAGCCGATTGTACTATTTGATGAAACATGTTGCAATTCTCAATACTATGCTCGAACGAATTATGCAACTTGCAATACATTCGTTCTTGTACTGATGTCTCTACATGATGATCAGGAATCACAATATAATTACTCTTCAGCAATATATCGAAAATATTATCACACATTCTTAGACTGAAGGTACACTTTTTATAATCGAGCCAATCGTGTTGGGAGCACGGTTATTTGATTTAGGCAACCGAATGGTCCAGATTTGACATCACCCCATTCGGCTATGCTTTGCCTTTTGCAATTCTTCTCCGATGCTTTCGAATAAACCATCATACTAGCATCGGCTTTCTCAAGATATTTTAAGCTTGGCTTTATATTTCTAAAACCAAAATAATTAAAACACACATGTCTCACTTGAGACCAAATGTAAGCCAAGTATGAAATAAGCAAAGCTACCCATGTAGATATAAACTTTAAATGGAACAATGGGGAAAACTTTAGCTGTAATAGTTTGTTACTATCAGCCTCTCTAAATGGTATAATATGTTGACCGATAAACTCTGTATCAGTTTTATTGCTAGCAAATAAATTACCTTTCACGATTGGTCTTTCAATGTTTCTTATGATAATCTTGCTAATAGATGCATCAACAATATAGTCTTGACCGAATCGGAAAACAAGTAAATTATTCGCGAAATATACCTCTTTGATGACGCTGGGAAAGCATGATGGTTGCATGACCTGAACAATATCTTGTCCTGCCTCTATATGATTCTCCAACGCCTTATATTCTTTCTTTTTTGGATTTCCTGTCCCATTACTTTGATGCTCAATGTCAACCGAACTTTGTTCGGCTATAATTTCTTGAACATGATGTTCATCAATTTCTTTGGCACGAAATTCATAGGGCAGCAGGTAAACTCCCTTACATGCAGAAAAATCAAGCATGACTGTTTTGCTAAGTTTGCCACGCTCTTGATCAATGAAGCCTTCATCACATGTACTATTTGATTCGGCTGTTTCAATAACCGAAGTAACTATACTAACCGAATCAATCATCAAATCATGATTGAATCTTTCAATTTCTGAAGCTTCATCTTCTTCTAGAATCGGTTTAACAGAGGTTTCAAATTGATTGCTGCACGAAAGAGGTAACTTGATTTCTTCAGCCGGAGTAATATTTTCTTCATGATCCTTCTTGAGATTTGCAAGAAACTCCTGCAGAAATTCCTCTTCATGCTTCTCCATGCGTTTCTTCTTAATCGCCTCAAATTCCTCGTTACGCTTCCTCCTGAATTCCTCAAACACTTGGCGAAATTCCACCGATAAATCATCAAATGTAATGGTATTATCGGCGTTAACCTCTACTGAACATGATTGCCCCCCGATTTTACTAGTCTCTTTCGGCAATGAAGTGTCGCCGAAACTTTGAATTTGTGAAGCAGAAAACTTAATCTTACGCTCCTCACTCCTCTTCTTGTATGCCTCATAAGCTTGTATTGTAGCAAGATCATGCGGCCTTTCCACTAGTTCCTGATGAAGAGCATAAAACTTGTTGAAATTATCTACAAGTTTCTCCGTCCAATCATATGATTCTGGATTGGATTGCCCCCTAGTGATTTTTACTTCTTTCGGCACCGAGGTGTTGCCGAAACTTTGCAACTGTTTAGGGGACGTATCATATGCCGCAACACTAGATGGAGGCATGTGAGCTCCTGCTGAATCTCCACTTATTCGGCTATAACAATTGTGAAGGTGCGGAGCCGAATTATGAATTTCACCAGTTGCATATGGTGCCGAAAAATTACTTACATAAGATGTAGCATATGATGGTTGAGGGCAATTAGCCAAATAGCTAGAAGTAGCATGTCCAATTTCCCTATCCATCGGCATGTTTAAAGGTAAACCCACATATTGTGAGCTATTTGCCGATGTATAAAAATCTGAAACACTCTCCTGCATGTAACTGAAATTTCTAACATTGGGTGTTTCATATGGATAGACCGAATTTATCATGTTGTTCATCGGCATATGAATTTCTGGGATTGCCGATGCATGAGAATTCGAGAAAACATGCTGCAAGTTGCTAAAATTATAATGATCAACGTAGGAATTACTTTGCATCGGATTTTGCACAAGGTAAGAACTAGGGCTAGCCGATACAGTACTCATATCATAGGATTTAGCAGCATCAACATAAGCGTAATCTGCATCTACATAAGGAGATTGGAGATTCATGATACCGTTGTAGATTGCAATCGCTTGATGACGCTCTCTTCGTAGCAAAAACGGGCTGGAGAACGTTTGCTTCGTCCCAGCGGAGTCGCCAAAAAGTGCGTTGACACACGAACACGTCACGTGTACCCGCGGCGCCGAGGGAGATGCTCCGCAACTCACTCCGCGGGAGGCTCGCCGGAAGCGCGATACGCAAGACAATCCGGCGGTCGCTTTTGTAGACCCGAAACCCCGCTCGCCCGGGAGGGACCCCGTCAGGGCTCGCGGCGGCTATGGGCTGCTCTAGGTCGGCCTGACTGCCCCTAGAGCCTCGTGGATTCGCAGCCTCCAATTTTGAAGAACGACGAAGAACAAGAAGAAAGATACAAGAGAGAGAGATAAAAGTAGATGAACACGAAAATGTAGTAGATGTGTTTGTTCGATTGGTGTTGGTTCAATCGGCCGTCACCCCTTAGTTATATAAGAGGTGGTTGGACTTCCCGTGCAAGCAAAGGACTTATACTCACGTCCAAAACCCTAATTTGGGTCTAATTCGGATGGTTTGACCCAAACTTTCCAAAACTGTTCGGTCTAAAAGTGGCTGCACCTTGCGGGTCGTTTTCGAGGTAGTAAACGACCTCTGATCAAAATCGCGTAGAAGACAAACTTGTTCGCCTCGAAAAGAAGAAAAACTTCCATGTTAAGAGATTTTCCATCCGAGTCCATCTTGAGGGCCTAATGTTGATCGTACCGAAATAAGTTTGAATTGGCTCCGAATCAGTCAGATTCAATTGCACAAAACGCGACTAGTACTTGATTGTTGTCTAAAAACTGGCTGCAACTCGCGGGTCATTTTCGAGGATGTAAATGACCTTTAATCAAAAACATGTAGAAGACAAAGTTGTTCGTCTCGAAAAGACGAAGAACTTTTACTTTATGGGTTTTTTCGTACGGGATGGTTTTGAAGTCCGTTTAATCTAGTTAACGATCAGGACTCATGTTAAACCGTTGCTTCACAGAGCGTGACTAGTACAAATACTAGTTAGTCTCTGTTCCACGTTCAAATTTGGCCGAAATTCCGAACTTGACTAATACAAGTACTAGTTATGTTCTGTTTCGTTCTAGTTTGACCGAAATACTGAACATGACCCGTACATATATTAGTTAGGTTCTATTTCGTCCATTATTTTGCAGATGTATCCTTCTAAGACAAAACTGGTCGTCAACACATTCTTTATTACAATTGAAGCTAATGTATCCACCGGCGCTGCCGATAGTGTGTCTGTCACCCCCGAAATAGTGTATCCATGCGCGGGGGCGGGGGACGGCTACACACCCAGCGCATCACCGCTCTCCAAACCGGCCTTATCCAATTTTTGAAATTTTGAAAATTAATTAATAAACACACAAATAACCATCAAATAAAAGTGCCCTCAAAAAACATGTCCGGCCACCGAGTACGGACATAAAAATTGCACCAAGACTGGCCACATCATAATACATCACCGAAATGCATAATCAATCTATCTTGTCCATGATTTTCTTACGAGCTTAGTAAATCAAGACCGCTGATCCGGCTCCATGTTACTCGTGTTGGTGGACATAATCTTCATATCCTTGGCCATTTGCTCCAATTGCGCTTTGATCCTCTTGGTTTTAAGTTTTGATGCTTCGATCTTGAGCTTATCATTTTGCACTTCAAAAAAGGTTGTCCAACTTTCATCAGTCCTTTGGTCCCTCAACACATTATGAGTCGAGGATGATGACACCTCCTACATGAAGTCGACAACCGATCCTTGCATTGAGCAAGATGAGGCTGCCTTCCTTTCGGCATTTGCTTTATTTGTCCCGATTGGGCATTCTGAGCCCGCCGACGGCATCAACCCTTATAGATCGATGATTGCAACTTTTTTTTTGTATTTTCTCCTTGGCAGCCACCGCTTGACATTTCAAAGAATTCTGGTGGGTTTTCAACTTTCGGCAACCTTAAATCTTTCACCAAGAATGCATCAAATTGATTCTTGTTGCAACTTTGGTACAACATTATAGCATATTTTCATCTACAAAAAATAGCACATGTAAATACATATGAACTTGAGCATGCCAAATTGAACACCTGTAAATACATATGAATTATAGCATCTTTTCATCTTACTCGATAGGAGTGAGTCTTTCCACTCTAATTTCAATAGACAATTTGATCATAGCATCCATTGTATTTGTTGCACACCTCTTGTATTACACTCCACCAGCATGACATAGCACTCTTGTCCTAAATGTTGCCACCATACCGAACAGCCGTCGAGCACCTGTGGCGGCAGTATCAACGTACATGGAGTCCCGTCCGTCTTAGTGTTGACGAGTCACTATAGGCGGCCTCGTTGAGGTCGAGACCATGCAACGACCCCAGCATGGATGACACCAATCGGGGATAAGATGATGTTGGGGTCGACTGGCTCGGTCTTGCCCATCTCGGGGAGGACAAACGTGTCCGCAGAATGGCGATGGAGTCCTCGCGGAAGTACTTCGGGGAAGACAGTGAGGACCTCCCTGAGCCACTTCTGGTGGTGCCGCCTTGGCTGGATGTGGCCAGCAGGTCAGCTCCAGTGGACTTCGTCAGGTGTAGGCTAACGCTCTTCTTATATTTTGTGTCACTCTTGTTGTTCAGTGGTCTCATGCGCCTTTCGGGCCAACTCCATCGCCTGAAGCGTGTCCCATTTGGCTGGCTCCACCGATGTCCTCTCCCTCTTAATGTCTGGCAGTGGTAGGCTCCTCGGCGGACGCATGAGAGGGGTGGCGTAGGCGGCAAGGAGAGGTACAACACCGTTGGCGTGGGAGGGAAGAAAAGATAGGGTGTTGATGGATGGCGGGCGGCAATGTGGCAGAGGATAGGAGAATTTGGCGCCAACGATGTATATCTCACTGCCGGGTCGCTGACATCTGGCATCCACATGTCAGACTCTTACGTGGAGGGCATGTATCATGTATGGACTTGTCAGACACCTCGAGCCACCCCCGAAGTTCGGGGTCGAACAAGGAGAGGCCCGACAATTTTCCAAGACATCCGGACTGATAGGGGCGCCGCTAGCAGTGTATTTTGTGTACGAACCTCCATTGGGGCGATGGGAGGTCTATCGGAGTCTCCGATGGAGATGCATTCTACAAGTGTATTTAAACTTTCATGCCTTCTCTTTATTTCAATGCCCCAATTAATGTACAAGAATATAAATAATTTAACAATCATAAAATGTTAATTATTTATCTACAAATTAGGAAACAAATTTGGATGCACTCAAGAATGTAAATAGATCCCACTCTATATGTAGGATCAATATTAACTTTAAAAGTTTTTTGTACTTATATTTTAAAACAACTACTTGTGACGCACAAAACAGATCATAGGAAAATAACTAAACGTAAACAAATTCACATACCAATGAGTTTATAAATTTTCTATCCAAGAGTGTTTAACCAAAATTTTGGTTGGACAATTAATGTTCAAAAGTAGGTTTATTATACCCTATAAGGAATCGACGAAAAAACATGATTTTGGACGGACATGTTTTCCTATGTTTTGTTTAGTGTGTCATGAATATTGGATTTGTTTTCTTTATAGAATAGTTTTTTGAGTAACCATTGATTCTTCATACAAAATTTGCCCATTTGTTGACATCAATTGAGGGGCTAAGCTCTAGTAATTAACTTTTTATGAATTTGTAAGTTATTTAAATTTGTGTATGTTAATTGGAGCATTGGCCTACGGATATGTGGTAAGTGGTGGAACCCGCAACATATTAGACTACCATGCAGTTAAAACTGCAAAAGTCCGTCCACAATGACAGTAGTGGTGATTTGTGCAACACATGAAGTAGGAGATGGTGAAAGTAACAATTTCCTCCAATGCAACAGCACACATAGCTCGTACGACCTAGCTAACACTAGTACTATACAGTAGCCCTTGGAAATTTCCTCTCCAACGAAGGACAATGCAATTGTTGCATCCAATCCATGGAGGAGATCGATCGATGAAGTAGGTTTAGGTAGCTTGTCCGATGCATATTGTACCATGCTCTCTCTTAACTCCCATCCATCACCGCATGCACATGTACTGTGTGTGGTCTCCTCTCCTCCTTTCCCTTTGTTGTGTCAATGAACAGTGATGGTTGTGCTTTGATGTGACCGGGGTGGCCGTAGATCGAGCATCACGTACTAGTAGGAGTAGTACAATTGCCACCGATTGGATCCGGGGAAATAAATTGGAATCAAACTAATCACCCGGAGGCGGCACTGTGCGGGTAGACCGGAGCACAATGCGTTCAGTGCCACTTCCACAGGACAAGTACTTGGAACATTAATCATGCCAAATGGGAGGAGGGTGAGATCTGGAATGTAGCATTTCAATGCATAATTCACCAGCTTTTCTGAGTTCTCTTTTTTTTTCTTGGAGGAAAAGGAGGGTGGTTGCTTGGCCGCTCCACTGAACATTCACATAGTCAACAATTTTACCCCATTGTAATTGTTTCAAGCCCAAACCCAGAAGTAAATATGCCAGCAGTATATGCAATTAGACCACCCAGAAAAAAGATGAGAGACGTTGTTTGTTAACGAGGTTCAGCGATCAAACCTACATCTCCTGTACATTGCTTAGAATATGTTCTTTCTCTTGTACTAATCAATATAGCATAGTCGTCGAGACCAATAGACACATCATGATCACCACGCCACGCCGGTCTGGTCACCGCTGCACTGCACGGATCTCGAACCGTCCCCTTTAATCTCATGTATAACCCTTCTAACTTCATCTAATCTATTTTAACTACACACGATGTCTTTATATATTAGACCCATGTTACACTGTTTGGCTCTAACATTAACCTACTGTGTAATCCAAGTACAACTATAACCTATACATATTTTCGGCACAGTTTCAACAAAATATATATAGCAACATGAAAGCTCGCCGATGCTCGGGTAAACTAAGTGTCACATAGAATACTGCCAAATGGCAATCCAAATCATAAGCAACTAGTGTCTACCATCTCCAAGTAGTAACCAAATACCGTTGGCATAGTGGTATGTGACCTGTTACACCAAGAAAAAACGCACTATTTCGACGCTAATAGCAGGCTATGACATATTTGGAGAGTCCATGTTATATTTTAGTATTTTTTTTCTCTCTATGGTGCTATTTACGAAATGGCATGCTACATCGTGCTAATGTCATGCGTAAATATGCTATTTTTTCCCAGCCTATTTTTTTGTAAATAGTAAAAAATTAGTAAAACTTTTTTGTGAACTAAAGAAGAAGCGTCTATAGAAGCAACACACATTGCGAGTGTGGCATTTCGGAGGATAAGCTCCATGGAGCTCGGTTTTGAAAAATTCGAAATCGACATTTTGATGTTTCAAAAAAATCGGCAAAAAATTATAGGCGTAGATAATATCGAGATCTACAATTGTGCAAAATATCAGTAAAAACTTCGTTGTATTTTGGCCAGGGCAAAAAAGATATATGTGTAGATCAAGATCTATGAACAATGCATAGTTTCAAAAAAGTTGAATTTTTGTCTGATTTTTCTTTTTTATGTAGCCCGTAATACAAGAAATTTTGGACTGAAATTTTGCACGATTGGAGATCACAAAATTTTCTACCCCTAGCATTTGTATCAATTTTTTTAACTTAAAATTTACGATTTCAAGTTTTTGGAAAAAAGGAGCTCCTTGGGGGAGCCATTTGTGGTTTCGGGGCACATTGCTTCCTACACTTCATTACACTTAGTTAAGTTATCCTTTTCTCAGTAGGACCCAATAATAAAGTATCACAAAGTATTTGATCATTTGGGAGAGCTACATGGGTATATTTTTCAAGATTCAAATACAATTGAAAGTTTATGCGCGAAAAATGGTCACAAAGTCTTATGAAAGTCATCCATGAGTTATTAACTCCCTTTTGTCTATAATAGTCAAAAAAATATTTTCTTCCTTGATTTTCTTCGAAATGGGGAATTACCAAGGCCTCTGCATTGAAGAGATGCATACAACCTGCTTTATTTCATTTATTTGACAAAGACCGATGAAAAGCCTTACAACAAGTCATACAAACCGATGTCGCCAAACAAAGTGACAAATCACCACCTACTAGCACAACGAAAGAATAAAACGGGGCCTTATGCCTTGTCCACAGCCATCGGCGGCTCACCGTCAAGATGAAGATATAATGCCTTGTGCACATACTCCAGAAGTCACCACAGCCATCTTCCGCAAACCCATCTCCAGGGTGTAAATCAGACAGAAGATGCTTGGCAGGTCCGGCATCGACGCCACGGTGCTAGAAAGCGCCCCCGGCCTATGCGTGTCCATCATCACGTCGTCGAGACTCATCGTCATCGATGTGGGATATGCAACACCGCTCCACCGTCGAAACCGTCCACTGGTCCCTCGAGCCAATGCACACCTCCTAGAATGTTGCCCCCCAAGGGAGGGACAACACAAGAGTGCTGCCATCATCCGATCCATGGATATAGGGTCTCCCCGAAGGCAACAGAGTGAGGTGGGAGCTTCACCACGATGATGCCTTCAAGAAGGAAGCGGCACACAAGGCGTCACCATCACCGACTTCTGGCCACCAGCCGTAGACAGGGTTTTTACCCGTATCTTGCGCGCTCCGCAATATAGAATTGCTGCACTAGCCATCTAGACCAAAAGTCCGAACTGATGGAAAGGGGCTAGGAAATATATTTATATTCAACACTTCCCCTAACATCTAAGCTATTTTAGTCCTTAGCGTGGGATAGGAGCGGGATGCAGGATCTTTTTTTCTTTTTTCTTTTTATCCGCGTGAGCGGGGTCTCGAACTCGGGACCTCTTGGCTCTGATACCATATAGAATTGATGCACTAGCCATCTAGACCAAAAGTCCGAACTGATGGAAAGGGGCTAGGCAATATATTTATATTCAACACGCAAATCTCCATCCAAACTGTTGTACATTAGGGGCGTGTTTGGTTGCTCGGCCGTTTTTCGGCCTCTTTGCATCCGTGGCCCTGGCGGGCCTAACCCTGAAAAAATGAGGCCTCGGCCATGTTGTGCAGTTCGTTTGGCTGCCAACAATCTTCTGGCCAGGCCCGTTTCACAGCATGCAAAATTTTCAAGCCCACGCCGTTTGGTTGCGTTAAAGTGTTCACAGTGCTAATTTCATGGTGTTTGGTTACATGCAAGTGACTTGATGTGCTTACCTTGTTGCCTGAGTGGTGAACATACCACAGTTACCAACAATGTTCTACATACCATGTCTAAACATGCCGAACCATAAGCTTGAATTAACATGCCCTAACTAGTTAGCAAAATAGGTGGTGCATCACAAATTCAACACAAGATCTGCTGGTGATGCACCACCAAGTTCGTCACCTGAAGGGTTTAGTATACCGCCTCGCAAAATATACAAGTCTGCCATCAGTTTTACGAAGTTCTACATAATAGGGGACATATTAGAGGGCATGACATCAAGCACATAAGCAGCAACAACATCAAAGCCCCGCCGCCAGCTCGTAGAATGCACGATAGTAGGTGAAGTACCACTTCTTCCTGGTTTCCTCATCCCCGGCAAGATAGGCGACACACACCTCTTCATGATCCATGAGGTAGCTAAGAGCAAGGTGGAGCGTGTTGATTGACAGAGGATTCGGCACACGCGGTTTGCCGAATATGATCTTCATCTGGTCATAGTTCTCAATTGGCGTGTTGATGAAGCATTCGTCCTTGGGGTTAACCTGAATTGGGGACACATGATGGCACTTGCACATGATGACATTTGAAGTAGACAATTGGAGACACAGAAGTACAGATTATGAAGAACTGAACTGAGGAAGCTTACGGTCACATGTTTGAGGAATGCCGTATCGTCCATGTAGAAAGTGCTTGACTCTTCACGCCATTGTACTCCTTCGACTTGTGCCAAAGTGCGGAGATGGTTCCACCTAGTCTTCCACTTCCTGAGATGATTGTACAAATGCATGTTGTTGAACTTGGCTTTGCAGAATAGGAGAACATCTTTGCAAATCTTCTCCAAACTGGCGTCCTTGATTCCCCTCTAAATATCGAGCCCATCCTTCACGAGCTCAGCCATCCTGTTGAGGACGAAGGTGGACAAAGCTGTTGGCCACTGCATTGGACTGTTCTGAGACCTTCTCCTTCGCACCGAGACGAACACTCGAGGCACCGACATGACCCCACTGCTGGCCTTTGCCCCTACCTCTGCGACGAATGCATCTGTGGCCGGTATGTACCGCAGTGGCTTCACGGGCAGCGGCAGCACAGACGACGAGGAAAGATCGGGGTCCTACACAGATAAAAGATCTACCGCATGAGGAGCTAATGGTCGATCTAGAAGATGTACCACATCAAGACCTATGCATGGTATGCTAGATAAAAGATCTACCGCATGAGGAGCTAATGGTTGATCTAGAAGATCTACCGCATCAAGACCTAGGCATGGTCTGCTAGATAAAAGATCTACCGCATGAACACCTAAAGATGTACTAAGATTAACCACATAGTACTAGATCTAGGTGTACAAACGGAGGACTTACAGTCAAGCTTCGTACAGCCGGGGAAGGAACGGAGCCAGAGGAGGAGGCGTACGACATCTCGGACATCTCGGCGACGACCAGCTCCGACCGCCGGAGGAGTATCCGCCGCTTTCCTGCTCCTCTGTGTTAGATCTGAAAAGAGGAGAGCTCGGAGGAGGGGTGGGAAATGGTGGCGGGAGTTCCGGCGGCGAGGCGGAGGGGGTGAAATGGGGGAGCGAAATCGATGGGCGGTGACCGAAATTTGTCCCGCCGTTTTTTCGGCTGCGGCGCGAGCTCGTGCCATCTCCGAGGGGCGGACGAGCTCGGCTCCGCGTTCCCCACCCCTGCACCGGAACAGAGCAAAAGAGGGTGGCTCAGTGGAAATGTCCGATTCGGCCGTTCCTATCGGGCCTGGCCCGACGCTGCTTTAAGGTTCGTGCCATGCAGGAACGCGGGCTGGGCCAGGCCACCAAACGCCTCGTTTTTGCATCCGCAGGGCCTGGTTGAGGAGTGCGTGTGCTACCAAACACGCCCTAGATCGACCGCATTGTCGTGACGTCTCCGGCCAAGCCAAGCCAAGCCCATGTCCTTAACCGATGGTGCCCGTGGTGGCCGGCACCACCAAGACGACGACCTAGCTCCGTCCTTAGCCATGACGCCCACTGCCGCCTGGACCGCCAGCAATGGACGTCCGATCTCTACCACACCATGCCTCCTGGGAGCCACAGACCAGGAAATCCACGTGAGGAACGGATGCCCCGCCGCCGCTGTGCAGCGTGGTTTTTCCCGGCAGCGCCTGCCAGCGGCGGCGAGAGAGGAGGTGGATGGGGAGGGGTCTGTGGCGGCGGCTAGGCCCCATGTCGCCTCAAGGTTTCTAACTTGATAATTTGAGTATATAATAAAATGAGGGGAAATCATATTCAGAAAGAAGAAAAAAGGGAGACGTCGCAAGATCACAACGAAAGAGTAAAATATAACTACATGGTTTAATAGGGCAAGCGTCGCACAAGGTGGCACCCGGACAAGAAGTGGAAGTAACTCTTAATTATTATTTTTGCAGCGTACTATCAGTGATGCAAGTAGGAAGTACCATCAGGAACAATGTACACAAAACTGACTAACTGACTACCGATCTCAACGTTAATATGCATGGGCTGGACAAGTTGCATTGTTGATTTTCTTGCACGATCCCTGTTGACCAGCCTAGTACTGGATGGATCCTCGTGTACATGGAGAGGTCCACGAGACGCCACGTGACCGCATCTGGGATCAGTCTCACACTGCTTGATCAACAGAGACTCGAGAGGACTATATCACTATCAGTGTCTTTATCAGTAGTGCTATGTCTAATTCTGCAAACAAACAACCTCTACAGAAGAAGAAAAAATAATAAAAACTACTGTAATTCATTTAACAGTTTGATTTCCATGGACTCAGGAAAAACTATTGTATTGTATTGTCATGAAAAACTCTTGAGTTGTGTAGAAGAAGAAAGTCACCGTGCCCTCTTAATTCAACACCTACATAGCTGCATCCTCTGGCTGTCCCCATCCTGCGCTTCAACAGCCGATGAACTCTGGCAGAGCTAGACGGAGAAGAATTGCACCGCAAGACTAGCATGCAGCACATAGCAACTGACAACAGGAATAGTCTTGATGAAGGCACCTCACCCCACAACCTCCTCCTAGTCCACTCAAATAACTCAGTGGGTCATGCATCTAGCAAGACCAGTGAGCCCACACTATTATGTGGCTTGGTTGCTAGTAGCTTGAAATCTTGGACATGAACATGCAGGGAGGGGGAGGAGGAATGCATGTGGTGGCAAAGCATGACAAGACAATTTTCATTGAGAAGAGAAGAGGCATGGTGTCAAAAGTGGTCAAGAAAGGCAGCCAATGATGCTTCCTAAGATGGCCTTATTCTTCCCCAAGATAGGCAAAGCCCCGGGAAACTCGTGAGTGAGCCCGAGCTCACCTACACCCTCTTCTTTCAAAAATTCGAAAAATAGTAAATCAAGTCAAACAATTCTGAAAAAAATTGTAGTCATATGTATATAAGTTTTTCACATCCCTGCAAATTCTCAGAATCAAATGACATTTTATTTGCAATGTACGAAAAAGACAAATCAGCATTTTCAAAAATGTGTTTTCAGATCTAGATCTGACAAATTATTTTGTCTTTTCGTACAGTGTGCAAATAACATGTCATTTGATTCTGAGAATTTGCAGGAATGTGAACAACTATATACCTATGACTCCAATTTTTTTCAGAATTTTTGACTTTATTTACTATTTTTCGAATTTTTTGAAAGAAGAGGGAGTAGGTGAGCCCGGGCACTATTCGTCCGCACTCCAAAGCCCCTCCACTGTCAATCAACAAAAGAAGATTTGTGAGGTTAGGTATGATCACCGATCAGTAGTTTAGAATATGAAGCGATGGACAGAAATAGCTACTCTAGGAATAGTTGGTTATTTAAGCTAAGTAGGCCCAAGACGTTAATAAATCCTGTGCATGATGTGATACTACCATACTCAGAAAGAGGATCAGTATGCTATTTTATTTGTCTGCATTTTTAAAACACACTGATTTGCAACACTTGCTGCAAGTGTCTTATTAGGTCCTCTTTGCAGTAAATGACACTAGCAATATTTAACCTGCACTTGCATGAATGTACAGTGAATTTGGATAGATAGAGTAGTGAAAGGTGACATGTTGCAACCCATGAGCCCATCAGTCATCAAGGAGAGATATACACCTGCCAATCTGCGGCAGATGCAACACAGTATGGTGAAGGTTCACTGGTTCAGTACACAAGTTCAGTTCATTCAGATCTGTTCAGCAGATAGCTAGGGTCTCTCTCTGCTGGCTTCATGATTGCAAATCATGATATATGCACAGGAGAAGCAGCAGAAGGCCATACATAGATTGCAAAATTAATATATAGTAATGTTAACATTCTAGGATATATAACACAGTGGTGCCAATTTCCTTTGAGCATGCAGGAATGCCAGTTCAGAACTAGCTAGGCGGTTCCTCTAACCAATGAAAAGGGCCCCACACATAACGACACTTAACCCTAGTGCTGCATGGACCTAGCAGGTCCTGTACATTAAAGCAACAAGAAGGTTAGCTGCACAGTAGTACAAGTATACAACTCACAAAACTACCGGAAATGCAAAACGGTGCCCGGGCTTATATGCTCCCGGTTACTGTTCTGATTTTTTTGAATTTTGAAAACGCTTCTAAAAATCTGAAAAAAATTGTGCGGAAACATATTCATGTATTCAATACTCGTTAAATTTTCGACAGAAAATATCAATTTTTGCTCCCTGTGCAAAAAAGACAAATATCTGACAGACAAAATAGGTGAACAGTCCACTATTAAAAAGACAGATTTGTCTTTTTTGCACAGGGCGCAAAAATTGATATTTTCTGTCGAAAATTTACACGAATGTTGAATACTTGAATATGTTCATGTCCAATTTTTTTCAGAATTTTCGAAGTATTTAATATTTAAAAAAATCGGAACAGTAACTGGGAATAGATGAGCCCGGGCACCAAAACGCCCTCGAGTAGCTTTAAGGCTTGAAGAGTACTCATTGCTTGCATGGAGGCTACTGGAATCATATTCACGCTATTCACTGTCACAACTCACAACCTCTATTATGCACCATTACATAAGACAGATCCAATTGGTCACAGGATATGCATATCTTAAGTGACAATGTTACTGGAGAAAGCCGCTAGCTAGCCTCAAATTTGTGCAACTCTCTATCCGAGAGGGAGCTAATTAATCTATGGATAATCACAAGCCCAATTAAGTTATTAACCGGTAGCAAGTGCATGTCTGATAAGGACGACGCCCAAATATGATATGCCATGTGGGGCCATGCATCCTTGATTTGAGAGGTTAGTTAACTAACACCATGACATGTATCTATTAGGTTCAGGATATATTAGTTACTTTCTAGAATATATCTTTAGTTGCGGCTTTGTGCTTGGAGACTGGTTTAGAGAGCTAGCCCAAGAGGGAAAATGATAACGATTAGGAGTGAATAAATGTTTGCCTTTAGGGCTAGCTAGCTAGTATTAATGATGCAAGGGACCTGTATGTCGGAAATCCATTTCGGGTAGTGGGTGCAGATGCACCCACTGCTCAAATTTTTTTTTTCCAAATGTCAGAAAATTCAAAATAAAATTTGTACATATACTTCAAGACATTTTGTGCTAGCACAAAAAATTTCGTGGTGAAAAGACATTTTTGTGAGCTGTGCAAAAAAGACAAATCCGGGCAATACAAAATGACTTTGTACGGGGCATGTTTTGTCTTTTTTGCACAGATCGCAAAAAATATCTTTTCACCTGGAAACTTTTTGTGCTAACACAAAATTTCCTGATGTATATCCTAATTTTTTAGAATTTTTGACATTTTGAAAAGTTTTTAAATTTTTTACACAACGGGTGCAGATGCACCCGTGACCCGAACGCATGTGTGGATGCATATTCTTTAAAGAGAATGCTATGTAGTAATGATGTATATGCATGCCTAATTGCTGCTAAGTGACCCCTCCGGTTCTTTAAAGCCGATGTGGACAAAGATGCATTCTTCAAATATAATGGTGAAAACCGAACATTAAGATTTCTGATCGTAGAATCGTATGATCATGATATAGTAACTTAGCAAACAATCATATCTGTAAGTTAAAATTTATGAAAATAAATCAAGTGGATTTTACGTGCACACGCAAATTTGATAAGAAAATATGATAATCTCTAAGCTTAGAAAAGGAAACAAATTAATTTACTGTATACATGTATGATTTTACTTTTATTTTATGAATTTGATATTTTCTGTTGAGTTACAAATACTATGATCATTTGATTCAAGTACCATTTGTTATTTTTGTTGACTACCTAGCTATTTGTTTGTTAATATAGTATAAACACAAAAAGTTGACAAATGAATATAGTATAACAAACCTCCGTCCATACGTCCGCAAATACAGGCTATGTCTCATACCACATGACAACGAATATGCATATGCCTCGCGCACGAGATCTGTTAAACACGACGTATCAAAGTGTCTCCAGGGATCGCCACACCGTGAATGTTGGCCTTTCAACAAATCTGTATC
Source organism: Puccinellia tenuiflora (assembly GCA_012064385.1). Classification (NCBI taxonomy): domain Eukaryota; kingdom Viridiplantae; phylum Streptophyta; class Magnoliopsida; order Poales; family Poaceae; genus Puccinellia; species Puccinellia tenuiflora. Next base: position 701,416 of record QRDG01000143.1, read on the forward strand.
ATGAGTCATTTAATCTCTCTAAATACGATTGCATACATACCCCTGCATTTCTTATCTAGAGTTGTATCCGTGGATGTACATATCATGTACCACTACGTACCAAATATTTGCATACATAGACCAGCTGCTTTCAGTCCGATGTCACGAGCGTTTTTTATTCTATGGCGACCACACTCACTGTAGACTGCATGATATGTCGTTGTAAAGTGTGTGTAATAATTTAGCATTTGAACATGGAAAGCATACCAAAACGAAAGCGAAAAAGGGAGGAGGAATTTTCGATCATCCGATGGAGATGTGCCACAAGGAGAGCGGGAGGAATTGGGATGAGGATGTGACGGTGACCAAAGCAGATCAGGAGAGCAGGACAGATCCTATTGGATGACCATAATCTCAACAAAGAAAAGAGAAATTAACAAGATATTGGGGTGACCATGTGTATGCGTGAGTCAAAAAGGGGTTGAAAAAGAAGGTAACGCCCGATTGTGATATGCTCTATTTCCCTTCCTGAGAACGGTTCCGGGCATTGTACAACCTCCTCGACCTCGGTCTGAGTCGTGGTGTGACTCCTGTGACACGAAACTAGACTTCTACTAACTTGTATCGAAGGTCTATACATCTCTGCTTTTTGTATTGAGTTGGACGTAAAAGACCAAGACTACCTTTAGTGGTGGTAACTGGGAATGATACAAGGGTAAAGAAAGTTTAAAACTGATTTTGTGGAGAGAGGTTAGTCTGTGCATGGGTTCATTTTTAACCTGGTATTTTATTTATTCTTTCTTCTTTGACTAGCTGAGATCATGTATTGTCACAGGTTTTTTTTTTTTTACTTGACATGTCTTGACTTTTCTTGACTTTGCCTTACTCTTTTCCCACATAGGCGCCATGCATGTAGGCTTGGACGAGTCCCTCAGGTGAATACTATTTTTTCCCACACCAAGCAGCTTGATAAAATCCATTTATTTGGATGCAACGGTAGTTGCTTGCTTGACACATCTTAGGACCTTTTCCCTCCAAATAAATAAAGCTAGCGACCTTATGGTCAGCAAGTGGTCAAATAATGAAATTTCTTTTTAGCAAACCATTCGAAATTATTGATTAATATTAAGTGTACATCAGATCAAATAGGTTGAAAAGTACACAAATTACAAAAATTGTTGATAAATTAGAAGTTACATAGAAAATCTTCGAAATCGCAGTCTCGAACTTCACATTGTGCATCTGATGTTCCTCTTAAACTTCGTTGGAAAACCGTAGATAGAAGACACTCCAGAAGCTGGAATAACCTCAAAAGTTTTGAATAATTGCTCAAGTTGTCGTTGTACGGTCATTGTGTTGTGGCTCAATGGGGCTCCAGGACTTATTAAGTTTGTTGCATCATTTTTTGCAGTCGGCTTCTGCACTGTTGTCATATAGCCAAAGCAAGCGGCTTTCGTCTCAAACTTCCTCTTCTCCTTTCCCCTCTCTCATCCCCTCACGCGGTGGCGGAGTTTTCCTTTGTAGCATCCTACGTAGGTGCGCTATTGTTTCCCACGACGGATCGTGACTCGTCGTGCCTACCTCCTTCCTCGACATCTCATTGTACTTGGGTGGGAAATTGCTGACTAGGAAGCCCTTCCCCACCTTACGAGGTCTTAGATAAGGACAACATTGATCTACCTCACCGCTGGAATATAATCTCCCCAACACCTCCATATCAAGAAGTCGACGAAAATGTTGTTGCCTCTCACCGAGGAGAGGAGGCCCGCATCGCCATGCCCACTAGCACAACGTCGAAGGTACGGCCAGATCGTCCTAGGTAGTATAATTTATTATGTATGGATGAATGCTGTCTATTCTATATTGTTAGATGGATGAATGAATCTATATTCGACTGCCATTCCCACTTGTACAGATGAATCTTATAATTTTTTGTATGAATGAACCCTAGAAATGTTAATCTATATTATTAGATGGATGAATCCTCAAGTAAAAAATACATGATACATGCATGTTTTTAATGAAATTTTTTAATGTTGAAATTATACGATTTATTATTGATGATACATATATCGTATTACTATACATTTATTTTATACTGTTATTATCACTTGGTTGACATGATTGGTACAAATTCCATGCATGTGACCTCTTTGTTACTATCGCCTAGTTGTGATACAAATATATATTATTGCCATCACTTGGTTGTCACGCAAATTAGACCCCCATACATTTGCATTTCATGATAGTATCTTGTGAAGTGTAACCAAAATATCATTGTGGTGGCGGGTACTCTATTTTGTGATACTACACAAGAAAAATCTTCCTCAAGCCTCTGTCCGAGAGTCGGCTAAAGATGGAAGCAACTATCTATTCTCCACTTCGGATTTAAAGTACAAACTTTGAGTATCTTAAATTCTAACTAGTTTCTTTATATTTAGAGTCCTCATATGGAATTTTGAAATTTTGTTTAGGGAAAATTGCATTCTCCATTTCTCCTAGACGATGAAGGCTTGGTCGTGTCTCCATCTATCCAAAGGGAGAAATACCTAGAGCTTCTGCATCTATGACATCCAAAGTGAACCAGAGAAGAAGGTATGAGATGGACAAAATAAAAATCAAGAGAAATACGAACAAAGACAAGTGAGAGAAATACCTTGTTTAACCTTGTATTTCCTGACATTTTGCTGACTAGAATAGACGAATAGCGAGTGCTACTGAATGTGAGAATAGAAATGAAAGTAAATTAGCTTGCTTAAAAGGCTTATATTATGAAACATGGAGTATCGGTTAATGAGAATAGAAATGAAACTGAAGTTGTGTTGCCTCTGGTTTTTGACAGAAGGTAAAGCTTTACAAGGTTTATTTATTTATTTGCAACTCACTCACATGCTCAAGTTTTTCCTTTGACTCATACAATTTAATAATAAAAATGAAAATTCTGAAAGATTGACCGGTGTGACGGTTGGTGTGATGTCAAAGCCACATATTCTTGCCGTCTTGCCGACACATATCAACGTAGCATGTTGTACAAGCAGAAGGGAACACGGGGAACCGAATCAGACAGTACGTGCTCCACAGAATCTACTGTGGCACGCACGCACGTGCATCATGAGCTCGATGTAACATGTTGATTCGAAACTTGTGGCTACCTACAACAACTACGGGTAAAAACGATTTCCATATGCGAAGAAGTGATATGCCCATGGGAATTTAAATGGTCAGCAGACGCTCGTAAAGCCCACTTTCAATTCCAGCTCACAAAGTTTTAACTAGATTTGGTTGGGGAGCGCCGGGCCTGGGCTGTAGTGCAACGCCCAGGCGACGCGTGAGAGGCCCAGCAGCAAGCTACTGTGGAGGCCTCTCCCCCATAAAAAATAAATTTAATATCATTGTGAGGACGAGGCCTCACATATCAGATATTATTAAACTGATAAGAACAGATACTACACTTGATCTTAGCCAAAAGGCCGAGAAAGGTATGCTTCAAACTGCTGCCCTCCGGCTCCTCTTATACACTCCCTCGACCGCCTGTCCTCTCCCCGGGAGCGAGGTGGGACTAAACGAACGAACAGCAACGCAGCGCTTCCTTTCCGTTCGTCAGCTCCGAAGCCTAACAAGGAAACAGCAGCCCAAATACATGTTCACGGCCCACTAACGTTACCTGCAATTATACTGCTGGCCAAATTTTCCCTGGAAAATAAAATAACAGGTCCAGATTGCACCGTATCCCCCGAAAGAAAAAAACGGAAAAAAATAACTGGCTGAAGTTATCTTTAGCTCATCTCACAACCATCTACAAAAACCATCTCACAACGGATTTGAATGTGAGCATGTGAATGTGATCATCACAATAAAAAGGTCACGATAATCAGACTACTCAAACATCGATCAGTGGGTCTTGGATTCTTTATATTAACAGTCTATATCAACATCAATATCCAAACCGGAGCTTATTAAATTTACTCTGTAACAAATGAATGTTTTACAACACAATGTTACCATATCCGGCCGAAGAAGGAAATAAATGGAATAAATGAGCGTACAACAACAACAACAACAGAACTAGTATATATTTTCTACAGTTATTTGTACTCTTGGAAATTGACATGGCCTGTGGCTTGCGCATGTTCGACGGCCTCCTGCATCCCGCGCATAAATGGAAGTGCTGTCAGTATTAGTGATAAGAAAATTCCTACATATGCTACGAACAACGTGCAGTTTATACCAGAGAGTCTCACCTTTTGACCCATGACGCCAATTTGGCACACGCCGCACCTCAACGTAAAGTTCGCAGTGTCTGTGTAGCTCCGCTTCCTACACATCGCATGCCCAGCCAAAAGTCAGTAACATATCTACTCAAATCTTATCTTGGTTTCTAGTCAAATGACAGATTGCTGCAAAACAAATGTACTATTTGCATGCCCCTTGAGCTGCTTTCTGACATTCTCGAGAGCAGAGGGGAAAAGCTAAAACGACTACTGATGATCATGCTGAAAGATTAAAAGAACTACTAGGAACTAAAGCCATTTCGCACCCCCATGAACTGCAGAACCAGTTATAGGCATTTTTTATTATTTCTAGTGCACATTTTACATCGCATTAAATCCCTCCAACTGCATTACTCATTAGAATGTTCAGTTCAATGCTGACCAGTGACCATTAGCTACAGCCAATACTTTATAGTGTTCAAAACACAAGGTTACATGCTAAGATAAGCATTATGCTTGAGCACATTGAGAGTAATTGATGAATACATACCTATTTGCCTCCTTCGCTAAGTTAAGAGCAAGGCCTTCTACTGGACCAATGGAACGGTTACGGTCAACAGGGTAGATTGTTTGATCAAATTCTTCCGGTGCTCCTTCAAATGGAGACATCTGAAATTTACATCGATACAAGATTGATAATAAATTAGTTAATACCGAGTTGTGTATTTTTCATTAGTGGGATACTGTCATGAAAACTTACTGCTAAAGCATCATAATGCAACCCATCATAAATGAGCATGGCCCTCTCGCCATAATTCTTCTCCTGTATCAAGGGATGCAAAGCTAAGGACTAGCATAAGATTCTGGACAAACCAAGGAAGTAAGCATACAAGATCACCAACCTGGCCATAAAGATCACAGCGTGTTGTCTGGATGTCATATGCAGCAATTTCACGCCCATAATATTCTGACAGAATTGAAAGTTCTATGGCACCTTTACAAACAAAGAAAACATGTGTGAATTAGTGAAATAAGCAGCACATCCACTTAAATATCATGAAAACAGCCAACAAAGAAAAACATTTACAAAAACCTCGTGTAATGTATATAACAGATGTTGAACAGAAACACCTCTATTGGCCAACTGGATTGCTAATATCATGTTGCAAATGGTTGTTTTACACCACGAGATCCATAACAGAAAAAATGCAACTAATTAATAGTAGATTACTTATGGAGGCCTATAGTATTATGGCTGAAATACCTAACAAGGATTTAAGGAATTCTGAGCTCTTGAGTCCTGACAATTTTCATGGTGTAAGGTCCTGACATTTTGTTTTTTCTTACGAAAAAGATAATGTCTGCTGCAAACTTCGGGACATGATATGACTGTGCATGGATGGCACCATGTCAAAGACCAGTCTTCAAACAATATTGTACATGAATACTTCAAACTAAGTAGTTTCAGCAATAATAATTGATATACAGGATTACTAGTGCTGAAACACACCTCCCCACTTTTCAGGGTCCAAAATCCAAGCGCAATATGCTTCATTTGGTTTTCCAAGAAATACTTCGTTATACTTTTCAGGATCACTTGCAACTGCTGCTGCTATCACCTTCGAGCAAAGAAGGGATAAAAAGAAGCCAAGTCAACGCTAGAAGCTCAGAAAGATAAGCAAAGAGGCAATAACATATACAGGCCTGCAATATGTACATATCAGTTTCTAGCTATAAGGAACCTCATGATGCACAAATCAATGCTTCATTTGTCCTAGCTGCGCTAAGGTCATCTTCAGTTGTGTTTGTCTTTGCTCTCTACTGATACATCATACTGAAAAAACATAGTAGGTTGTAACTGAAGGAGTTTGATGTTTTGAATGATGGTAATACCTGGTGTTGTTTTGCAAAATTGGATCAGAAGTAAAATCATGCTAATTAGGAATCTTGTAGTTCTAGAACCAATCTAGGGTACTCGATAAGCATGCTATGCTTTTTTACTGTACATTAAATGTGTTGTGGTCCATTTTCCTGTCAAAACCAGTGATATGATATGATCACTCAGAACCACTGGCGGAGCCAGCTCCCGGCGACCCGGGGCGGCTGCCCGGGCTCGTCCGGCAACTTCAAGCTAGCAGTTAGCCTAATCACAGTGCTTAGTTTTGATGTTTATGGGGCAAAATCTGTCCGCCGCCGCTGTGTGTAGCTTTTGCCCAGGCTCCCGGAGTTGTCTAGCTCCGCCACTGCTCAGAACCTCATTTATTTGATTCAAACAGCGATTTTGGATGAGAGGGTCTGATGTTGGTTTGAGAACAGTTCCGAAATATATTATAGACTAGTTGAATTTGGCGTGGCGTCACGCCACGCCCTGGGTGATTTTTTTTTATAATATTTTTTTTTGTTCACCAAAATGTTGGCTAAATTGGAATGTTCAAACATGTTTTTTTTTTTTAGTTTGTTGTGAATGGGTAGAAAATTTTTTCTTTTTTTTCAGCATTTTTAATATGTTTTGTAGAATATTTAAATATTTAGTGGTTTGAAATGTTCAAACATGTTTGTATTTCGACGTCAATATTTATTTGGAATTAGAAAAATCCATTTGAAATGTTCGAATATTCTGCAGAGTATGCAAATATTAAGTAGTTTGAAATGTTTAAATGTGTTTGTATTTCAGTGATAATATTAGATTGTAATTAGAAAGTATGTAATTTTATTACCTCCAAATGGTGTCAAAATTTGAATAATATTGAAAAAATTCTCTAGCATAAGTAGTTTTTATGTTCGGAGATATTGATTTATGTTTTGGTTGAATTTCAAAATTTGGTGAAAGTGGGAAGCTATTAGTACATTTTTTTTTTCAATTTTTCAAATGCTCAGATTTGGATGCCGCTGAAATCAACATGTGGGTCTTACAGGTGTTGAAGTAGCTGAACCATTCTCTCCTCTGTAGACCATAAAGAAGCAATTTTTTTCCAGACTGCACCGCCATTCCTCCTCCGCCATTTTTGTAGCCATTCTTTTGCCATTTTTTTGTGAGTATCGTGGTGTAAATAATTGAATTATGGAAATGTGCATATTTAGATGGTTTATTTATTTTTCGAAATGCATGTAGTCAAAAAATTTTTTTTTGAAGTTAATTGTATTAATATTTAATTCAATTTGGAAGCAAGCCATATTTAGAGAAAATGAATTTGTATTTTCTCAAAATAGTCTTCTAATAAAACCTTTGGTGTTTAAATCAAGTGTTTTTTTTTGTTCTGCAATTTTGCGAAATTTGAATGGACAGCATATGCCATAAGTATTTTTTTTTGTTAGGTATTCTTTTGTCATTTTTCCATGAGTACCGTGGTGTAAATAACTGAATTCTGGAAATGTGCATATTTATGAGGTATTCTGTATTTTTCTCGAAATATTCATGTAAATTAATGTTTTTTAATGCAATGTCTATGTTGATTTGTTTGCAAATTTGTGGAATTTAGCCCCATTTCATTTGAAAATGAAGATAATTGAATATTTTTTTATTAAGTGTTGTGGGTATGTTGATTTTTAAATCCATATTTATATATTTTTTTTCTAAGTTTATTTTAAATCAGATCCATATCTAGATGATACGACTTCTAAAGTTTATGTTCGCAATCCATATTTGGAAGTTTTTTTTTTAAATAATGTTTAGAGAAAGTGCATCTGTTTTTCATTTTGAAAGGAAGGCACAATTAGACAATTAGAGCAAATGAATTTGCATTTTTTTCTCCAAATATTTTTTGTATTTGGTTTTTAAATGAAATGGCTATTTTGCTTTTTGTTTTCCAATTTTGTGAAATTTGAATGGGTATCATATTCCATTTTTTTTTGCTGGAAGTATTCCTTCGTCATTTTTTGTGAGTATCGTGGTGTGAATAATTATTATTTTTTATGAGCATCGTGGTGTAAATAGTTAATTTCTGCAAATGTGCATATTTAAGGTTTGTTTTTTTGGTTTTTAACATGTTTAATTTTTGAAGGTACTTATACTTTTTGAATTCAATTTGAAAAGAAGCCACATTTACACAATTAGGGTAAATGAATTTGCATTTTCTCTCGAAATATTCATGTATTCAAATGGTTATTTTTTCTTGAGTACCATGGTCTAAATAACTAAATTCTGGAAATGTGCATTTTTTAAAGTTTTTTTTTTTGGCTCCTAATATGTTGAATTTTTGAAGGTATTTATACTTATTGAATTCAATTTAAAAGGAAGCCACAATTACACAATTAGAAAAAATAAATGTGCATTTTTCTTGAAATATTTTTTGGCCACAATTTTTTTAATGCAATGTCTATATTGCTTTTCCTGCATTTTTTTTTTTGCAAATGTGCATATTCAGAAGTTTTTTTTATTTCTAATATTATTAATTTTTGAAGGTACTTATACTTATTGAATTCAATTTGAAAAGAAGCCACATTTACACAATTAGAGCAAATGAATTTGCATTTTCTCTCGAAATACTCATGTATTCAAATGGTTATTTTTCCTTGAGTATAATGGTGTAAATAATTAAATTCTGAAAATGTGCATTTTAAAAAAAAAATTGGTTTCTAATATGTTGAATTCTTGAAGGTATTTATACTTATTGAATTCAATTTAAAAGAAAGCCACAATTACACAATTAGAGAAAATAAGTTTGCATTTTTTTTCTTGAAATATTTTATGTATTTGATTTTTGTGAATGGTTATTTAAATTTCAATTTTTATTATGCGGCATGAATATTATTTTTAAGATTATCTCTATTTTGCTTTTCTGGCAAATTTATGGTTTTTTGTTGTTCTTGAAATTTTCATGTATTTGGTTTTTAAATGGATTTGGATAGTGCTTTTTTTGAGTTCATTTGCCAGAAAAGCAAAATAGAAATTTCTGTGAAATTTGGATGGATATCATATGCCATATTTTTTTTGTTGCAAGTATTATTTCGGCATTTTTGTGAGTATCTTTGAAATATTTAAATTTCAATTTTTATTATGCGGCATGAATATTATTTTTAAGATTATTTCTATATTGTTTTTCCGGCAAATTTATGTTTTTCTTCATGTATTTGGTTTTTAAATGGAGTGACTTTTTTTTTTACAATACTGTGAAATTTGAATGGATATCACATGCCATAAGTTTTTTTTTTGTTGCAAGCATTATTTCGGCATTTTTTTGTGAGCTTCGTTGAAATTTTCAAATCTGAATCTTTATTATGCGGCATGAGTATTATTTCTAAATTTAATTTAAATTAAATAACGTTGAAATATTCAAATCCGAATCTTTATTATGCGGCATGAGTATTATTTCTAAATTTAATTTAAATTAAATGGAGTGACTTTTTTTTTTGTTGCAATACTGTGAAATTTGAATGGATATGACATGCCACATTTTTTTTGTTGCAAGTATTCTTTCGTCGTTAAATTATGGAATTATATGCGTGTTTTTTTTTTGAGTTCTAATTACCTTTCAAAAAAAAATTATAAATTGCAATACCTTTCAAAAAAATTCTAATTTGCAAAGTCTAATTTATTTCGAATCCACATTTAGAAGATACGATTTGTTAAAGTTTAATGTAAATCAAATCCGTATTTAGTTTTTTTTTTAAACAATATTTTGAAGAAGCACATCTTTTTTTTTCTCTCGCTCGATGAAGTGGACAATTCGAAATATTTAAATTTGAATTTTTATTACGCGGCATGAGTAGTATTTTTAAGTTCAATTTAAATGAAATCCATGTTTAGAATTTTTTTTAATACCTATTGAATTTGCACCATTTAACAGCAAAAAAAAAAAACTGACGCGTGGGGCCGCTGTGACGTCGTGCTGACGTCACAGGGGGAGAGCAACCCGCGGCGGCGCTGGGCTCGCCGGCGGCGCGCCACGGCGCTCCGGGACGCGCGCGTGCGCGCGGCCGACGCGCCCGGATGCGGGGAGCCCGTAGGAGGCGGCACCGCCTCGCCTTGGTCGCCGGAGCGGCCGCGACGGCGTCCAAACGCGGCGGAGGGCAGCGGAGATGCGGCGGCGATTCCTGCGCAACGGCGGCGTCCCGGTGGCGGATCGGCGGCACGGAGGGAGAAGCGGCGGCGGCGGCGAAGCCGGATCTGTGCTTCGATCCGGGCGCGGAGCGGCGGAGAGGCGGCGCGCGCCGGCGGCCGCGGCGGCATCGCCGCCGCGCGGGAGAGAGAGAGGGAGGGGACGGGACGGTCTGCGGCGACTTTGCAGGAAAGTCCTCCTGTTTTCCCGGAATTGCGAAATGGTCCCTCGCTGCGGTAGTAGATGGACTGCGGGTTCTATTTCTGGAATTTGGAGGGTTTTTTTGCAAAAGCGTCATCGACGCGCGCTGGGAGCCGTCGGATCTTCGGCGGACGGCCGGGATCGCGCCGGTACTGTACTACTGTAGCGCTACAGGAAACCCTGTAGCTGTGAACAGTCGCAGGGCGCCTCCCAGAGCTCAAATTCGTCCTACTTTTATATATAGATAGATAGATGAGCTGCTGAAAATTAATTGGATATTGATTAAATTCTTTCAGGGCTTCTTTCATGGCATTTAGTTAACCCAACAAAATTCAGTTGGCTCTAAGAACATTGCTGGTAGTTGAGTGTTATTACATCATGCTGTGAACTGTACCAATGTTTGAAAAAAAAAGTTATGCAGGCTATCTGATGTTAAGTTGATGTTTTATGTGCTTCGAAGACTAGGGATACTGAAAAGCAGGGGAAAAGAATGCACTTACCTGTCTGAGCTCATAAGCCTTATTTCTGTTGTGCTCCATCACATACCTGAAGAGCAAGAGAGGTATTGAAAAGTACAATCAGCAACCCTATCATCCGCAAAAATCATTTCTTTACTACTATTACAACGTGTTAAGAAATCATACCCGACGGCATTGAAGAGGCAACTGTTGTCCGAAGGGATCACTCTCCTGGCAACAATACCTTCCATTTTCCACTCGCCTAGGAAGCGTCCGGATCACTGAAACGGCGAAAGAAGATTCAGAAACTGGGGTCGGGCAAGATGGGCAGCTCGCAGCTGCATGGTGCTAGTGCTAGATCCCCAACCAACATTTTCCAACTGGAAACAGAGGTGCTCAGATTGAAACACAAAGCGGCACACTCCCGGACGGCAGTTGTAACCCACCGCACAATCCATATTCCGCCCACTAACCAACAACCAATTCCCCGTCCAATCCTATCAGATGGCAAGCCAGGCGTCAAAGGGATCCTGACGCTTCGCGAGCTACGGCGAACAGGAAGCAAGAACGCGGATTCCGCGTTAACACGTACGGGCCGGCCACGCCACGCGCGCCGCGAAATCACGCATGAGCGGGGGATGAGCGCACTGCGCACGTACCGGGAAGCGGGGCGCGGGATTCGGGTGGTGCTCGCGCGGGGAGGCGGCTGCTGCGCCCGAATCGGCGGAGCTCTGAATTGGGGGGAGAGACGGGAGGTGCGAAAGCGGCGAGCCGGAAAGGGAAAGAAAGAAGGCGACGGAAAGAAGTAAAGAACCTGATCTGGAGCGGGACGCAAGTTGGCGACTTGGCGTGGCCGGATCTGTTTGGTTGCTGCGCTGCCCTGCACTGCACTGGCCCAGGCTACCAACAACCCAACGGCCCAGCCGCCCCACCCCACGGACGGTTGGCTTTTATAAATGATTCTTTTTATATATTCTAAAAAAAAGGGATTCTTTTGTTTTTTAGATATAAATAAAGTAGGAGCTATGTTCCCGGATGAACAGTAAACATGTAAATATAGCCATTAAAAAAACTGGTTGCTTTAATATTCATGAATAAAAATGTATGCCGTGTCCTAGGTACAAAAGCAAAACTTGGCATAGATCTATGAAAAATTTCATGTACACATACAACAACATGGTTATTGATATGTCTAATTTTTTCGGCAACAGGACTCCATTTGTTTCACCCGGGAGCATGTGCCCTTGCGAGAATACCTGCGTAAAGGATCTCTTCTTGTTGTGCCTTCACTTATGTTTGTAGTATTCTTTCATGATCTATTTTAGTTCGCACGATTTATGTACGAAGAAACGAAACATATGTATGATGAAGATGAAAATGCTACATTAAATCCATAGCATTACGTGCAAGCTATCGTTTTCTTAGAAATAAAGGGGGGGAAAACATATGTTGCCTCTTAGGTTCGATGTCAGCGACCTCCCTCCACTCACTGCTGGGCTGGCTGGTGGGCCTCCATCTTGGGCCCTGGCCTGCTCGGGAGCTGGTCGAGGAGGGAAACATGAAGCATATATTCAGAGGAGAGCAGCGAGAAGGACTTGGGCTTGGAACGGAACGGATTGGCCTCGGCCGGAAGGCGAGGAAAGGCTAGGGGGCTAGCGTGTGTGTAGTGTTCTTCTTCCTCCTTGCATCCCCATCTCCTTCCCAATGTTCATCTCAAATCCGAACTTGTAATCCGAACAAGATGAATTGAGTGGTAATACTAGTGGTCTCTTACAATTGGTATCAGAGCCAATCGATCCCTCCCCAAATTTCCACAAAAATTCACCAAAATTTTCTTCCACCTCCCAGCTCACCCACTGCCTACGAGCTGTTCGACAAAATGCCAACCCACCAACTCTTGTCCCGTGAAGGTCTTCTCCATGTCACCATGAGCCAAGTGAATCAGCCTGTCAGTATTGAGATGCTTCACCAGTTATTTTTTCGCTCTGGTGCTGCGGAGATTTTGTGCGCATGTGAGAGGGTGGTCGACGGGCTGTACGTTGTCGAGGCCTACGTCAAGTTCTTGTCTAGGTGGAGGGCGGCCCGAGCTCGATCTGCGTTGGACGGTTCCGCTCTCTATGAGGGGTGATGTTTCCTCGCCGCCGACGTCGTTCCACCGATCTACACCGCCATCACGACACCTGATGAGATGCCCCAAGCCAATTTCTACGACGACACGCCGTATGCTGAGTGGGCTGCAGCTTTGACAACGGCCGAGCACCACAACAAGGCGCCCGCCCCCGGTGACGAAATCGAGGTTGCTGTTGAGGAGTCGACCGCGAGCCTAGCACCGGTCACCGCCCCGGCCGCACCTGCTCCGACCGCGCTGCACGACGCCGACGACCTCACTGCCGCGACCCCCATTCCTGTGGTTGTGGCGACCTAAGAGGTACCCACGGGTGCTGTCGGTGCGCCTTTGTCCACCGCACTGGTGGAGACGGAACTCGTGGTTGAGACGCACACCACCTACTCGATGGTATGCCAGGGAGGCCACACAAGCTTGACATCAACTCTATCGTCCCCAGCATCACTACCTAGCGCCTTACCTACCTCTTCAAGGGTCAAAAAAATGATGGGAACCTTGCCGAGGACTTCATTGCCACCAATATCCGAGCTCACTGCACCTGTGGTAAGTGAAGAGGCCCTCACCACTGACACCACTAATGGTGCTGTAGGGACGCCCACCATCTGCTCAACAGTCACCTGTAGTGCGCCTATTGCCATCACCTGTTTGACTGAGTGCCCAGGAGAAGATAACACCGCAACAGTGGCCACGGCAGCAGCATCAGTGTCCATGACCAGCATCATTCCTGCTGCGTGTATGATGCGCGAGGGTGTTCCCTACATCAAGGTGTGTACCAGCAACAACACCGTGTCGGCAGCCTCTGCAGCAAGCACGGATCAACGGTGTTACAGTGAGATATGTGATGAACAGCCATGTGCTCAGGCCGCCGTCGCTAGTTCTGACTGCGATGATTTTGTCTCTCTCACCGGTTCAGAGGCGTTAGCTGCAGTGTCGTGGCGTCCATGCTTATTCCTGGAAGAGGATTATACTAGCACACGTGATAAGTGCAGCAGCGTTTCCTGGGGTGGTTTGCTTGGCACTTGCCTTGTCTCCAAGGATGCATGTAAGTTCTGCAGCAGTGTCCATCCAGAGCATCTTTCACACCTCGTCATGCAGTTCATTACTTGGTATGCGCAGTACAAGTGGCTTCCTATGCCACTCTTTGGTCATTGTCTTGTTTTCAGATTTGGCTGCACCCCGACTGGTACTGTTTTTGTTTACCTGCCACTGCTTCCCTATGTTGAAAGGAATCCGTGGCCACCTCCTTCCTCAAACAGAAGCACATCTTGTAGAATTTTCAACCTGCGTGATACACTCTATAGTGTGCAGCTATCAGGAGATCTGCAAGTCTTGAAAACAGTGGAACTTACATGGAATGCATCTCTCATTGTGGTTATTTTTGTTCCTGGAGGTCAAATAGCACAGCTGAAGCCAACCATATTCAAGTGGCCAGATCCTTTTTGTTTTGACACAGACCTTCTCGTTGCAGGCAGAAGTGACTTATTTTTGGCACATATGGTGTGGAATTTGTGCTGCCTAGATACTTTGCATTGTTTTCTTGGAAGTATAAATCGGGCTATACCAAATTGGGGTCTGCATATTTCTTTTCTAGCGACTGGGGTGCTCGTAAACTGTGATTTTGCAAGAGTGAATTTTCAGTGGGCAATCACAGTGCAAAAATGGAATTCTCGGCAAGGTAATACTCACTATTCTCAGTTGATCGAATGGTCCTTGCAGTCTGAATTTGGGTTTTGCACTCTGGGAAATATTCTCTTATGTTATTGTGTGTTGGTGCAATGGGAAATTCCCTGGACAGTTAGTATGCTATCACTGAAGTCTGGTTTCCAGTGTTGTAGTGCTGGTCGTGAGTCTATGTACAATGGCGAGAATTTTCAGTGGACAATTGCATGGTCCCTCAGTTACCACTTTTCTCTATCAAGTCTTCAGACTCGACCACATTGCGCCATTCCATTTGTGCAGCAGAATCATCCTGCCATATACCAAGACATACGGTTCAGGTTTATGACAACTAAGCTGACCAGTGCAGCTATAATCGTGACATTTTTGGAGAATCATTGTGCAGCATATGTGGAACTATCTTTGATAAATTGCGCTCAACAATATACCTCTGACAATTCCCAGTGGGAAATTGCATGGTTGCTAGTGTGGCCATCTGTTGCTGGATCAGACTTTATATGCAGCGGTATTGACATTGTCACGTTCTGGCTACACTTCAAACTGGGGATACTTCCTCCATTGCATTGCAGGGATTTGATCTTTTGGAGATATCCAAGTGTGTACCAGATGATGAAGAACAGTGGGCACATTATTCGGTGTGGGTTTGAGCTTCGCCAATGGAAGATTGCATGGTTATTGCTCTGGGAGTACTTGGATGTCGGCAACCAGCCCAAGCATTTGATTCCTGCAGCAACACAGACATACCAGGTGTGGTACTTTTCCTGGGATCCGGGCATCTGGGGACTTCTACATTTCTGCGGGTGTTTCGCACAAGGTGTAGCTCAAGGTGTGATCATGGTCGAAGCTCCAACCGACTGCTACGGCCACTACATTGACGGCTATCTTGACTAGGTACCCTTTAGCAATGACTACAACATCAACTTGATACAAGTCCTCCCCATTCACAGTTATGACATCATCCATCGCTTCTACCATGACGCTGGTAAATTCGACGAATCTCATGCACCATGGGATCCTGGAGGCTCGTCACGAGATCGGCTTGGGGGCAAGCCGAATTTTAAGAGGGGGGGATTGTCAGCGACCTCCCTCCACTCACTGCTGGGCTGGCTGGTGGGCCTCCATCTTGGGTCCTGGCCTGCTCGAGAGCTGGTCGAGGAGGGAAACATGAAGCATATATTCGGAGGAGAGCAGCGAGAAGGACTTGGGCTTGGAACAGAACGGATTGGCCTCGGCCGGAAGGCGAGGAAAGGCTAGGGGACTAGCGTGTGTGTAGTGTTCTTCCTCCTTGCATCCCCATCTCCTTCCCAATGTTCATCTCAAATCCGAACTTGTAATCCGAACAAGATGAATTGAGTGGTAATACTAGTGGTCTCTTACATTCGAAAGAATTACATAGGAATGAATTTTAGATAGAGCATTTCAGATATTTCATTCATTAGAATTTTTTTCGAGAGTAATTCATTCATTAGAAATTTTACCTGTAGCGTGTGGGGGTTTCGCCCACAGATCGATCACGCCACACACACACGGAAACTATTGGTCGGGAGCACGCACGTACTCCGTACCTATTTTCTTCTTATATTTCTCTAAGATCTGATCGTACAAACCTTGTGTGTGCTTTTATACACGCGTAGGTAAGACCTAAACCTACTCGGACTAAGTCACGTGTAACGCATCTTTCAAATAGACTAGGACTTAACCTTGTTGCGTGACTCGGACACGGCTAACAACTCCTAACCTGACTCAAAGACGTACGTACATGTAAAGTGTAGTAACACTAACACAGCACAATTCTGACCGACTCTACTAATTAATCAAGATTACCTCTAACAAAATGCGAACTTTCAGAACATGGTACTGATCCCGCATGAACAGTAATATCGAAAAAATACTGAAAAATTTAAGAAATAGATCATGCATACGGAGGATGTATACATGTACATGCACGCCAAGTTTAAAACTTAAATACAAACGTATTTAACTTATGTAAAAAAGACGAAGTGACCAAGAACAAACACTCGGGTTTTCACTGTGCAAGTTCCCTTCTCTTTTTTTGTGTAGGTCACGTATAGTCGTTTTTTTTTCCATGAAATTTGGCACAAGTTTCAAGACGATTGTTGGCGCATGATTTATTTCAAAAAAAACTGAAACATGCAAATACGATTATTTGGACGGTATGAAAATCGAGATCATAAGTACCCGAGACGGTACGGAGTTTGCTTTGTTTCAGGAATAGAGACCATATTAATTTCTTACTCTTTTTTTTTTTTTGCAAAACACAGTACAGCCGCTCATATACATGCGCATACACTCACCCCTATGAACGCACACACGCACACCCTACCCATATGAGCACCTCCGAAATACTGAGCCGGCGGGTCAGATCTTGAAATTGACGAAGTCACCACGGACGCCTCGCTATCGACGGGAACATCGCATCCCACTGAAAAATATTCCGCCAAATATGAGAAACACCAGTGTCAAACCTAGGGTTTGAACTCTGGTGGGCTTGGGGTATAACCACCCATCTAACCATCCAACCAAGGGTTGGTTCTCTTTCTTAGTCTATTCTGTATGCAGTTCCAAATGAGAGAAAAAAATCATACAGTACGCGTGCGTTCAACGTTTCCTTGTTGTGCTCTACCGTCACCAATTCACCATCCCAACGCCTCCTCCTCCCCATGGTGCTCCACCAGACCACCACCGGTACCGCTGCCGCCACTCACAGCCGACGGTGGCGCTTGTCCAGCATCGGTGACGGCGCCGGCTGTTCCTCTAACACTACATCACCTACTAGAATTGGAGGCATTTAATAGTGCCTCCAAAAGTCCAATAAATGCCACAAAAAGTTTTTTGAGGCAAAAAAAAAAAAAGTGCAGCATTTACTCGTGTCGTTAAAAGTTCGGTAAATCTATTCAGAAGCAGCTTCTGTTTGGCATACCTGTACGCGCAACGTCAGCCGTCCATAAGCGAA
Organism: Puccinellia tenuiflora; assembly: GCA_012064385.1. Classification (NCBI taxonomy): domain Eukaryota; kingdom Viridiplantae; phylum Streptophyta; class Magnoliopsida; order Poales; family Poaceae; genus Puccinellia; species Puccinellia tenuiflora. The sequence continues at coordinate 719,079 of QRDG01000143.1, forward strand.
CGAGTGGGTCAGACTCGTCCTCTTCCTCTCCCCGTGCCCGCAGCGCCCTCGACTTCCTCTTCCTCCTCGCCGCTATCGCCCTCTCCCTCTGCGCCCGCCTCCGACTCCCCCGCGGAGCTCTCCATCAGGAGGATGAGGAGCCTCGCGCCTCTCCCCTCCTATGGAAGGCGCAGTCCAGTGCGCCTTCCTCATGGCGCAGCTCGCCGCGCACCTCTGGGCCGCGGGAACCGTCGCGGCGGAGAAGACGGCGGCCACGCGCGCCCACCCGGCGCACCTCCGCCTCTGGGCCGCGGGGACCATCGCGGCCACGTGCCCCTACCCGGCGCACCTCCGTCTTTGGGCCGCAGGGACCGTCGCGGTGGAGAAGGCGGCGGCCGAAGCTCGCCGCGCTCGATTCCGTCGTCTCCAACCTCCCCGGAGCAAGACGAGATGTCTAGTAGCTTCGCCATGACGAGTTCATCCTTTCCAGCGAGTATCTGGCGCTGGAGTGCAGCGTACGACGGGAACACGACCGACGCCCAGAACCTGCCGCCGTCGGCGTCGTGTTCCTCACCGTCGCCATGGACCTTCTCGAGCTTTGTCTTCGTGTCTAGCAGCTCCGCCTTGCCGACGGATTCCTCCACCCCGAATATGTCGTGCAGATGTGAGCGAGATGCAGGGGATGGGGCAGCGCCGACGGCCTTGCTAGATGCAGGGAATGGCGCGATGGCCATGCCCAGTGCACGAGATGGAGGCAGCGCTTCCGTCGGCCTCGAGAGATGCAGGGGATGGGTCTGCGCCGGCGGCCGCACGTAGTACTGGAGACGGGGGGCGACTTTGGCATGTTCCGGCCATGGGATTCTCTCCTCAGTAAGCTCGTCGCATGCGGCCGGCCGCTTCACGCGAGGATTGGAGATGGCGTGGTACTGGAGGTGGGGCTGCGCCGGCAGCTGCACGCGAGGACGCGGCCACGAACCTCGTCGCAAGGAGAGGGATTCCGGCCATGCGCTGTGTAGGAGCTCCGGCAATGGGATTCCTCCTCGGTAAGCTAGTTTGTATTTCTCCCTACATATCTACCGTTTGTATATTTCTCTCAGGCTGAAAGTTGTACTCCAGTATATTGTAGCGGAACGATGATGTCTGTAATGATATTTTCATCTAACTATGTTCTAGATCTATTCATAGCTTTATGTGATTGCCAATTGTTTGATTATAATGGTAAATTTGCGGAAATCCATTTCGGCTCATAGGTCTAGATGCATCTACTGTTTAAAAAACTTTCTTCAAAATGTCAAAAAAATTCAAATAATTCTTTTGAGCGAGGCCAGGCCAGAGATCGCCGCCGCGAATGGCTCCCCCTGATGCCGGTGGTACCTCGGCCTCGGCCTCCGCCGCGCCGGTGCCTCCCCACCGGGAGGAGGAGGCCGCTATTAAGCGCCGCTGCTGCCCCGCGTGCGGCGCGGGCGCCTGGGCGCGCGTCCTCTCCATGGGCGTGCAGGGCGCTGTGATGACCGCCGCGCTCGCGCTCTTCCTTCTCTTCGCCTTCGCCGCGTGCCTTCTCATGATGACGCTTGTCTTCGCCGTGCGTGCCTGCTGCTGCCAGGGAAGAAGCAGGTGGTACCGAGCCTTCCCCGACCACCCGGAGCCGCCGCCGCCTCGCCCCGTCGGCCTCGCGCCCGCCCAAATCAGCCGCCTCCACTTCTTCTATTCCCCCCCCCCTTGCGACGGACCCGCGCCGAACTGCGTCGTCTGCCTCAAGGCGTCGTCGCCCGACGACGAGCGGTGGCGCACGCTGCCGCCCTGCAGCCACGCGTTCCACGCCGCCTGCATCGACCCATGGCTCCTCCTCTCGCCCGCATGACCCGTCTGCCGCACTACGGTAGCCGCCCCCGAGGGAAGAGCTGACTGGGAATCATTCCTGGCGTCTTGAGACGGCGTCAGGACCCTGCCTTTGCTCCGCACCGAATGCAAGGTCTGGTTTCCTCCAGGTGTTCAACGGAATGCCTTCCCCCTCCTGATGTGTAGTTTTAGATGTAGGCTTTGTGATGTGTGGATCTTCCTGCTGTTTGTGAAGTGTGAGGCATGGTGAAAAAAGTTTCTCCTTTGATACAATTGCAATGTCAACTTTGATGTGGAAGTATGGAGAGTAATAACTAATGAAGAAGTTACCACCCTCCTTCATTAGTTAAGCCGCCATCCCTCTTGTCGTTGTCCGATAAGCTCATCGAGATTTGTTTTCCGATCCATGCCGTATATATTATCCGATCATGTCATGATCCGAGGAACCGCTCCGATGGATGCCGTTTTGATGACTAAGCAATGATCCTCGTCGGGGGTCTCGGCGAAGAGCGTGACGTGTAGTGATTAAGTTACCCACCCAGTAGTGATGTAGTTATCCACCCTAAACCGATGGAGTTACCCATCCTGAAGTGATGTAGTTACCACTGAAAAAGCATTTGTTGATCTCTCTATGTTTTGTGTGTTACATAACAACACTTGTGATTATTTGACATGATGCTAAGTGTGGCAGGATTGGAATTACTTTTGTTGGAATATGGTTTCAACCAAAAGGGAGAAAGAGGTTTTGGGTGGTGCTCTGTCTGGCCGGCCAGGCCGGCCCCAGGCCGGGTGGCTCGGCCACCTTGCCGGCCTCCAGCCAGCTTTAGGCCGGGTCCAGGCCGGCCCCTGGCCGGCTGCTTCTGGCCCCTCCCCGGCCTTCTACGTCGCCTCCAGGCCGGGCCCAGGCCGGCGACTTCGGCCACCTGGCCGGCCCAGGCCGGGGTCAGGCCGGAGAATAGGGTGAGCCTTTGTGGCATCTTGAGTAGGCCTCTTGTGGCGAGCTCACACCCCTCCAACGAGACGTACTTCCTTAACAAGGAGGAACTCGGGAATACATCCTTGTCTCCGTGTGCTTCTACTTTCGGTTATCTCTTTCCCTTAGTTGTCTTTACTTATTTCGTTTAAATTGCCTAGTTGCTTTAGCTTGCTCTTCATATAGGTAAATTCACCGTAGTTGCATATCTAGAGAATTTACCTTTGTGTTAAGCCTAAAATCGAAAAAGAATTAAAAATTGGTGTAGCACCTATTCACCCCCCCCCTCTAGGTGCCCATACGATCCTTTCAATTGGTATCAGAGCCTTGGCTCTTAAGTTAGGCTTCACCGCCTAAGAGAGTATGGGTGACGGTGATGGTGTTTCGGGTGGTGGGACTCCTCCGGTGTCCATGGATGATCTCAAGAGCTTGGAAACAACCTTGACATCATCCATGAACACTCAAATGGAAGAGTTGCGTGCTATGATGAGGCAACTCTTGAATGCTAATAAGCCACCCGCCGCACCATCCCTAGAGGCTAATGCTTCCGCCGCGCATAGTGGGGAGGGCGAACAACTCACTAATGAATCCCCTCCTAAAATTGATAATGGGAAGGAGGAGTACCATGGTGTTCCATTTAAGTACTCCGTCGACCCACCTATCCCGCATCCTCATATAAACAATAGGGGTGAACCACCTAAGTTTAATCCATCTTGTTTTTCTAATTGGCAATTTCTTATGAGATCACATATCAAGAGCGCTTCGAGCGAGCTATGGAGAATCATTGAAGTTGGGTTCAAGGCCGTCGACCCAAACAACATGACAAGAAGAGAAGTTGTGGATGGTCAACTCAATGACTTGGCTCTCAACATAATTCAAACCGCCATGGGAGAAAAGCACATGACTCACATCGAGCTTGCCACCACCGCCAAAGAAGCTTGGGATACTCTCACCCAAGAGTTTGTCGGCAATGAGAGCATGAAGAGGAATAGGTTTGAAGCTTTGAGCAATAAAGCCGAGGGATTTTTCAAAATAGATGGTGAAGACCATGAAGACATGTATCGAAGGCTCAAGACCCTTGCCACTCAATTTAGAGCCCTTGGAGCAACCTATGTGGATGATGCTTGGATCAAGAGGAAGTATGTGAGTGCCCTTTGGCCTTTCGAATCCACCGACTTGAAGAGCCTCCAAGGAAGACACAACTATCACCTCATGTCATCTAATGAAGTCATGCAAGAGATGGCGGCATTCAAGGTGGCCGCCAAGAACGCTGAAGACGCTCGAGCCCGTGCCATTGGAATGCATAGAGGAACTTCACTTGCTTTGAAGGCCAAGGTTGTGGTGCAAGATGATGATGATGAGACTCAAGAAGACGTGTCACATTGGGATCCCAAAGAGCTTGAAGATACTCTCAAGGACTATTCGGCTCTCACATCTAAAGTCTTTTGGAAGAGTCCGTCCAAGGCAAGGGATTTTGTCAACAAGGCAAGTGGAAGGAAGGAGGGTGGTCAAAGGGTTCGTTCTTGCTACAATTGTCAAGATAAATATCACTTTGTGGCCGAATGTCCGTTTGAGAATCGGGAACATCATGGAGGGAAGCTTGTTCGAAAGGACAAGTCAAAGGACACCCATAAGAAACCTTTCTTCAAGAAGAATGCCATCAACAAGAAGCCTCTGAGAATTGTTTTGCTTGCGCAAGAAGAGTACTCATCCGGGGAAGAAGAAGAGCCCACAACTGAAGTTGCCGCCATAGCCATAGCATCTTCATCACCTCCTTCTCTCTTTGAATCCCCCAATGAGAATGTCTCCAACCTCTTCGCAAGATGTCTCATGGCCAAGACCGACGAGGTAGCATCCCCTTCATCTCCTAAGATTATGAGTAATATGGATGATGCTACTAGTCTTAAAATTAAAGAGGAAATAGTTGCTTTCGATCATTTTATAACTAACATGCAAGGTGAAACCAAGAAGCATGTTGAGGCTCTTATGAGTCAATATGGTGAAGCTCAAGAGATGCTTGAGATCAAGGGTAAGATCGAAAGAGAGGATGCTATGGAAATTGTATCCTTGAAAGACAATCTCGAAGAAGAGCATGAGCTTAGGGTTTCTCTTGAGGAACAACTAGAATCTATAGAAGAATCACATGATTTAATTGTTGCTAAACTCATTAAAGAACGTGATCATGCAATTGCTAAATACAAAGCATGTAAGAAAGAAAAGGTCGAGCTTGGTGTTGGTCATTCTAGACTAACCGAGGAGTTAGAGAAACTTTCCAAGGCTCACAAGGCATTGGAGAGTGAACACTCTATCCTCACTAAGTCGTATGAACAACTTCAAGCTCAACCGCCTAAAAATGATGTGCCTAGTTCATCCACTCCAATTACTTGTGATCATGTACATATCATTGAGAAAAATGCTAGGTTGAAGATCAATCTTGCCAAGGCCATCTTCCTAGGTAAGAAACCTTTTGTAACTTCACAAAAGGGGAGAGTTGGTCTCGGGTTTGTTGAGGAGGAAAAGAAGAAAGAGGGCTTCATGAAGGATGTTAGAGCTCCTCAAGCAAAGAAGACCCCTCAAGCTAAGAAAGCCAACATTGCTAGTGGTGGTGCCACAAGGGGCAAAACTACTAGTGATAACTTTGCGGGAAAATCTAATCCTCACTACATTATATATGTTGATTATTATGGAGATGTCTATGCTAAGTTTGTTGGTCCTAGAAATGTGCCTATTGCTCGTTCTATTTGGGTTCCTAAGACCCTTGTTGCTAACAAAAGAGGACCCATTGAAAAATGGGGACCTAAATCAAAGTAATGATTTCTTGTAGGACTATGCTTCCGGTGGGTCAAAATGGGTGCTTGATAGTGGATGCACAAAACATATGACCGGAAGCAAGGAGATAATGACGGAGTTGAGACCAAATCTAAATCAAGCAACCGTCACGTATGGATATCGATCAAAATCCGAGGTATTGGGTTTTGGCAAGGTGGTAATCGCTAGGGATATCACCCTAGTGAATGTCATGCTTGTCAAAAACCTTGGTTACAATTTACTTTCCGTTCGTGCACTTAATAAGATGGGTTTCGCCGTCTTTATTGATATTGATGTTGTGGTACTCTTGTGGAGCAAGACTCTAAAGGTCGCTTTCGTTGGGTACGCCGAGGATGATTTGTTTGTGGTTGACTTTTCGGGGAAAACCACTTCAAATTCGATGTGCCTATTCGGAAAGGACGACAAGGGTTGGTTGTGGCATCGCCGCCTAGCCCATGTCAACATGAGAACTTTGCAAAGTCTTCACAAGGGTGGCCACATTCTCGGACTAAAAGAAGATGTCTCTTTTGCCAAAGATCGTGTTTGTAGGGCTTGTGTTGAAGGCAAGATGCATGATTCTCCCCATCCTTCCAAGACTATTATTTCATCCAAGAGGATCTTGGAGCTCCTCCATGTGGATCTTTTTGGTGCCGTTCCCGAAGCAAGTCTAGGTGGGAAGAAGTATTGTTTGGTGATTGTTGATGACTATTCAAGATTTACTTGGGTTTATTTCTTCAAGTCGAAGAGTGAGACCCAACAAACCTTCATCGACTTCTCCATTGAAATGCAACATCAACACAATGTCCCCATATTGGCAATTAGAAGTGACAATGGCTCCGAATTCAAGAACTACACCCTCAATGAGTTTCTTAGTAAAGAGGGTATTCGTCACCAATATTCCGCAACTTATACCCCTCAACAAAATGGTGTAGCCAAGAGGAAGAACCGGACTCTATAGCAAGGTCCATGTTAGCGGAGTTTAAGACTCCGTTGAGTTTTTGGGCGGAGGCTATATCCACGGCATGTCACTCATCCAACCGGCTCTACTTCCGCAAAGGGTTGAACAAGACTCCCTATGAGATCCTCACCGGCAATAAGCCTAACATCTCCTACTTCCGTGTTTTCGGTTGTAAGTGTTTCTATTTGATCAAAGGTTGTCGCTTAACTAAATTCGAATCTAAATCTCTAGAGGGTATTTTTGTTGGTTACGGTGCCGAATCCCACACTTATAGAATCTATGATATAGCCTCACGGCGTATCATAGAATCTTGTAGTGTGGTGTTCGAAGAAAATGACGGCACCCAAGTGGCGCAATTTCATGTTTCTGATGTAGATGATGTAATTCCTCAAGAAGCCATAAGAAGAATGGGTGTGGGATTTTTCCGCCCCGTTGAGGAACCCCTTGTGGTGGATCGAGAAGGACAATGCTCTACTCAAGTGGAGCCTTCATCTACACAAGAAAATCTTGCCAATGAAGAGCCTATTGCACCAACCCAAGAACAAGTTGAAGACCCTCAACCCCTTGATCAAGTTGCTATGCAAGAGCCCAACTCACCTATTCGTGATGCTAGCCATGATCAAGACCTTGCTCAATCATCCTCTTCTTCAAATGTTGAAGCCGTGCCTAGTGATGATCAAGGTCAACCTTCCGGTCAAGACGGGGACTCAAATGATCAAGATGATCAAGTGATACCTCCAAGATGCAATGAGGATATCGAAACCCGTCGTTGAGCTAGAGTTGCAAGAACCATGAAACATCGTGAACATTTTCTTGAGAATGTGAGAGGCAAAGTGTCCACCCGGAGGCAATTGGCAAACTTTAGTGATCATCAAGCTCATATTGCCATGGTGGAACCGAAGAAAGTGTCCGAAGCTCTTGAAGATCCAGGTTGGTTGCAAGCCATGCATGAAGAGCTCAACAATTTCGAGCGCAATAAAGTTTGGAAGTTAGTTGAGAAGCCAAAGGAGTGCCGCAACGTTATTGGCACAAAATGGATTTTCAAGAACAAGCAAGATGAACATGGCATGGTTGTGAGGAACAAGGCTAGATTGGTGGCTCAAGGGTACTCTCAAGTTGAAGGAATTGATTTTGGAGAGACCTATGCTCCTATGGCTCGCCTTGAGTCCATCCGTATCCTTCTTGCTTATGCATCCCGTTATAACTTTAAATTGCAACAAATGGATGTTAAAAGTGCCTTTCTCAATGGTCCTTTAAAGGAGTTGGTATTCGTTAAGCAACCCCCGGGGTTTGAAGACCCCAACTTCCCTAACCATGTCTACAACCTTGATAAGGCGCTCTATGGACTTAAGCAAGCACCACGTGCGTGGTATGAGCACCTTAGAGAGTTGTTGTTAGACCGTGGATTTGAAGTTGGAAAAATTGATCCCACTCTTTTTACTAAGAGGGTTAAAGGGGAGCTTTTCGTATGCCAACTTTATGTTGATGATATTATATTTGGCTCGTCTAACAAAGCTTTAAATAATGAATTTTCAAAGCTTATGACCGATAGGTTTAAGATGTCTATGATGGGTGAATTGAAGTTCTTTCTCGGATTTGAGATCAAGCAATTGAGAGGAGGGACCTTCATTAGCCAAGCAAAGTATATTCAAGACATGCTCAAGAGGTTTAATATGGTGGATGCTAAGGAGAAGAAGACTCCTATGGATACCAAATGCCATCTACAACTTAACCCAAAGGGTATAGATGTGGATCAAAAGCTCTACCGCTCCATGATTGGTTCGTTGCTTTACCTTTGTGCATCTAGACCCGATATTGTGTTGAGTGTAGGTGTGTGTGCAAGGTATCAAGCGGCTCCTAAGGATAGCCACATGTTGGCGGTCAAGAGAATCCTACGATATTTGATTCATACCCCAAGGTTTGGCTTGTGGTACCCAAGGGATTCATCTTTCACTCTACATGGTTTCACGGATTCGGATTGGGCCGGTGATCAAGATGATAGGAAATCAACTTCCGGGGCTTGCCAATTCATTGGTAGGTCCTTGGTGAGTTGGTCTTCTAAGAAGCAAAATTGTATTTCTCTCTCCACCGCTGAAGCCGAGTATGTGGCCGCCGCTAGTGCATGCACTCAATTGTTATGGATGAGGCAAACTTTGAAGGAATACGGTGTCAATTGTGACAAAGTGCCTCTTTTGTGTGACAATGAGAGTGCTATCAAGATCGCCTACAACCCGGTGCAACACTCAAGAACCAAGCATATTGAGATTCGTCATCATTTCATTCGGGATCATGTTGCCCGTGGAGACATTGAGCTAGCATATGTGCCAACCAAAGACCAACTTGCCGATATTTTCACGAAGCCACTTGATGAAGCAAGATTCACTTATTTGAGGAATGAGCTAAATATCGGGGATTCGAGGAGCTTGGGTTGACCATCTTGCATACACACCTATAGTTTCAACTTCTATCTTGATTTAGGTGTAGGCATGAATTTAGGGGGAGTGTTGTCCTAATTATTGGGCTCTCCCTCCCCCCAATATGCCTATAGTAATAATTCATTTGCATCTCTCTATTCGTTTTGAATTGTGAGCTTAAATGATGAGTAGTGGCGGTGAATCCAAGATTTATATCTTCGCGGTGTCACACCACATATACTCATACATGGTGGCCTTGGCCACCGCTTTTTTGTGTTGATCTTGATTGGAGCTTTGGTGGGATTTTTTTTTGACCTCATCTCTTTCAATGTTGTGTTTTTGGTTCTTCGTGTTGAATGATTTGTGAAATTTATTGTTTGCCTCGTTTTCTTCATTGCTATCATGCTTGCTTTCCCCATGTGACACTCCGGAGCTCTTGTCAAATCAAACTTATTTCAAGTCAAGGATGATCAAGCATTTTACTCAAGTCAAGGAAGGTCATGGATGTGCTTTTATCAAGTTCAGATGGTGTTTTGGTCTGGGAGGCCGGGCTCTGGCCGGGCTCAGGCCGACCGGCTCGGTTGGGTGGCCGGCCTGCCCCTGCGCGAGGCCGGGCCGTGGCCGGGTTGGGGCCGGACCCTTCGGGCGCCTGGCCGACCTCCACCCCTCGCGTGGCCGGGTCTAGGCCGGGCACTGGCCGGCCGGCTCGGGTGCCTGCCCGGCCAGGCCGGGGCGGCAGGATCTCCTTTTTCCCCTTGTTTGACCGGTTGGGGGTCACTTCCTCCCCTTCTTCCACCTTTCACCACCACGAAAATCACCCCTCCTCCATTGTTGCCCTCTCTCCTCCTCCTCCCTCCTACTCCATTGGTCCTCTCTCCCACCCCTTTTGCCCCCAAATATGTGAGATCCTCTCCCGATCTACCATCCCATCCAAAAGAAATCCCCTTTGGTGAAGTTTTTGAAGAGATCCCCTCCCGTGTTGGTTTTGTTGGTGCTTTGCAAGTTTGGATCAAGGAAGGATGGCAAGTTCAAGCAAGGTCAAGGGCAAGAACAAGAAGGTGCCTGCCGTCAAGGAAAGGGCTGAGTTGGTGGTCAATCCGGATGAACCCGTGCATGACTCTTGGAGTAAGCTTCCCTCCTATGAATTTCACCGTGATCGTCTTGAGTTCAATCCCTATGCTTTTGGTCAGCGCACTAGTAGTGATGATAGATTCTATTGCAAGATGCATGAGGTTGTTTATCATAGTGTGGTGTGCTCACTCAAGAACCCTTATGTGCCTCAATTTCACTTTGATATGGAGATGTTAAGAAAATCTAAGCCCGATGTGATGGAGCTCATGGACTTTCATGGAATTAGCTTGCTTATGAACTGTGACATTCCTTTCTCACCGGAATTACTTCGGGAATTTTATGCCACCGTTTATTTTTCGGAGGAGAAACCTAGGACTATGTTTTGGATGAGTGGTGGTCTTAAATGTGAAGCTACACTTGCTGAGTTTGGTGAACTTTTTGGTCTTGAGGAGCTCCCGTTTTGTCCACTCTCCTATCTCCGTGTCCATGTTGATGCAAGCAAGATTATGAAGGCCCGTTCTAGAATTGCACATTGCTATCCGCCCGGGGAGGGACTTCTTCACTCTCCCAGGGTCGCACACTTCCTCCCTTTTTGGAAAGATGTTCACTTTATCTTGAGAAACACCATTCATGTCAAATATGGGGAGAAGGGTGAGGTTCGCGGTTGGATGGTAAATCTTTTATATCACTTTGAGAGATCTATGAGGGTAGACAAGAAACTGGATGTCTTGGATTACATGTGGCAAGAAATGCACCACGTGGTTCTCAGCAAGAAGGTTCCCAACTATGGTTCATACATTCAAAAACTGATTAACACCAAGCTTGATAAAGAGATTCAGCTCACCTACTATGAGTTTGTCAAGCCCTCTCTTCATGTTCTTGGTCTTGAAATGAATGAGGAAGCGGATGGTGAAGATAATGTTGCCCCGGTTGTTCCACCTCGCAACAAGCGTTCTCGTCACACCCAATCTGAAAATGTTGACACTTCTCAAGTGGAACCTCAAGTTGAAGCGCCAAAGAAGAAGCACCTCCTCAAGTCCATCTTTCAGAAAATGAATTGCTTCTTTATTGACAAGCAAGACTCAGATTTCAAGGCCTACAGAAAGCACAAGCAACAGAACCGCAACATTCGTGCGATCATGACCAAGCTTGAGTTGCCCTACGCGGAGAGCTCCGAGGAAGTTTCAGAAAACACCTACAAGTCCAAGAACACGTATTGGCTTGGCGATGATGCCTCTTCTCTTGGTTCCTTTTGGCCCAGGAATGTTCGTGCTTCGTCCGGACAGGCTCCTAAAGATGGTGAGGCAACTAGATATGATGACTTTGGCAACGTCGGCTCCTTCGAGTGATCACCCGGGCGTCTCACTCCACTTTCCTCCTTTTTGGTGTCTTGATGCCAAAGGGGGAGAAAGTACTCTTCGGGGATTTGCATTCATGTTTTAGCATGCTTTTTTATTTGCTCCTTTGGATTTGCTACCGTTTATGTTGAACTTTATTTGCTTATGTGGGTGGATCTTGGCTATCTATTGTATGAGAAGATAAATTATTGTAAGAGTGACTATGGATTTCGGTCATCGGTTTCGGTCTTCGGTTGTATCTATATGATTGAGATGACATAGTAAGTGTGTATTGATATAATTGTTAACATCTATTGGCACAAGGTATGATCCTCTACTCAAAAATCAAAACCTAGTTGAATATGGTGTTTTGTTGTTTTTTTTATCATGGTGATTATATCTTGTTGGAATTGGTTTCCTCCATATGTGTATATTTGCATTCCAAGGTATATGCACATTTAGGGGGAGTCGCTTCCTACTAAGAACATGATCTAGTATGGTGGTGTTTTTGCAAATCCTAGTGTTGTCATCTAACACCAAAAAGGGGGAGATTGAAAGAGCATTTGTTGATCTCTCTATGTTTTGTGTGTTAGATAACAACACTTGTGATTATTTGACATGATGCTAAGTGTGGCAGGATTGGAATTACTTTTGTTGGAATATGGTTTCAACCAAAAGGGAGAAAGAGGTTTTGGGTGGTGCTCTGTCTGGCCGGCCAGGCCGGGTCCAGGCCGGCCAGGCCGGCCCCAGGCCGGGTGGCTCGGCCACCTTGCCGGCCTCCAGCCAGCTTTAGGTCGGGTCCAGGCCGGCCCCTGGCCGGCTGCTTCTGGCCCCTCCCTGGCCTTCTGCGTCGCCTCCAGGCCGGGCCCAGGCCGGCTCCAGGCCGGCGACTTCGGCCACCCGGCCGTCCCTGGCCGGGGTCAGGCCGACCTCTCTGCAACCCTCCTTGCCAGCATATCTTCGACAGGCCGGCCAGGCCGGCTCCAGGCCGGTCTCCCTGCACGCTGCAAAATGCCCCCAACGGCTCATTTGTTGGGAAGGGGTATTTATACCCCTCCACCTACCTTCAGCCTTCTAGCTAGCTCACCATTAAAGGTCACCATTATTGCAAGCTCAAAATCGATAGATCTCTCAATCCCTGCACTCAAACTCGTCGATCTTTGGAGGATTGAAGGAGAAGGCCCGGATCTACATCTTCACCAAGCCGTTATTCATTTCCCCCTCATTTATTTGAGGGATTTCGTTTCTAGGGTTAGCATTGTGTTACCCTAGAATTCTTGTGCTTACTACTTGTTGTAATTGTGACAGATGTGTTGATTTGGGAGCCCCCAATTAAGTTGTGGGTGTGTGCCCCAAAAACATTGTAAGGGCTCCGGATTCCGCCTTGAAGGATTCCGATAGTGGAAGGTGAACCAAACCCTCGGGTGCGGTTCATCGGAGAATAGGGTGAGGCCTTTGTGGCATCTTGAGTAGGCCTCTTGTGGCGAGCTCACACCCCTCCAACGAGACGTACTCCCTTAACAAGGAGGAACTCGGGAATACATCCTTGTCTCCGCGTGCTTCTACTTTCGGTTATCTCTTTCCCTTAGTTGTCTTTACTTATTTCGTTTAAATTGCCTAGTTGCTTTAGCTTGCTCTTCATATAGGTAAATTCACCGTAGTTGCATATCTAGAGAATTTACCTTTGTGTTAAGCCTAAAATCGATCTAAAATGTGGTATCATTAGCAATGAAGTCTTGTCACAAGTAACAGTAACACAAATGAATCAAAATCCCTTCATCTCACATGCCCTCACAAAGAAGAACACAACATGGACAAGACTTAGTGCACTGTTATCTAAATGGACAAGGACAAATAGGCGAACATGGTACAGCAGGAGGAGCATCTAGCTAGCATAGTGCAATCGGGTCGCTGAAGACAAGGAGCAGCTCTAGTAGAATCCTTGGGTCGATGTCAGCTCGGCTGGGGCCTGTTGGGTCGCTGAAGAACATACTGAATTCACACAAACTGCATGGGTATTCAAGTAGAAGAAAATTGCTTAATTGTCATCAAACAAACACACTTAGGTCATATGTGATCACACAAACAAAATGTCTTGCGACTTTTACAGGATGGTGAACTAACAAGCAAAGGGTGTGTAAGTCTGTGGGTAAAAAGACAGTAGAAAGTAGAAAGAAACAAAACAAGTGGAATTACGCCACAAAAGTAGAAAGAAACAATTTGATTGAAAATAAGCCAGTAACTTCATTTTTCTTTATGTCCTGGCTCAGTTTGATCTTCTATATACCCCACATCTTATCTAACAATAGTTTACTTGAAATATTGTATTCTATCATATTGCTAGTGTACACCATGATACCATTATTTGTTAACTAAACAATTTAACATACCTGCAAGGTACCTCTAAGAATTAGATAGGGAAGGAATAAACACTTGGTGTCAGTGGCGCAAGGGGTTTAACAGCAGCCCATTAACTGAAGTCTAATAGAGTAACCGAGATGGTCCTATATGGGCTCACCTTGAATGCTGCAGCCGTAGGGCTGCCACCGGAGTCTCTGGTAATCCTTATTGAGGCGGCCGTTGCGGAAGCAGTTGAAGGACTCGTCGACGTGAGGGCATGATCCCTCCGGGTAAAGAGGGAGGCGGAGATGTCGGTGCGAACTCCTCCCGAGCTCGGAGAGGACGTAGCCAATGGTCGTGGATGAAGATTGTGTTGGAGACGAGATGGCTACAGACACCGATACAGCAACATCGTGGCTTGGGCAATCTGTCGAACAGGTGGTGAGCGCCGGAGCAGCGAGGTGAGTGCTGTCGGTGTTGACTGCGGCAGCGACGGAGGAGCCTCCGCGATGGGGGGGAGGCGTCGGCGAACGCGCGTTTGGAGGCGGCCTTGTGGGAGGCGGGGCAGAGGGTGGGCGTCGTGGCGACGTCCGCGGGACCGTCGCGGTCGGGGGACTCGGACCCCGGGAGGCCAAAGCGGAGGGTGAGGCGGGGCCGCCGGGGTTGGGCGAGGACGAGCAGGAGGAGGAGGTGACGGCGGAGAGGCCGATGTAGTCGTGCGGTGCCCACGTCGGCGTCGGTGCAGTCCATGGTCGCCGAGCCGTGGCGCTAGGGTTTGGAGGCGAGGGCGTTTCCGGCGACGGCGACAACAAGTAGGGGAATCAATAGAGTAGAGTGAGGGGATGCCGTTGCTTTCAGCGGCGGTGTTGGAGGCGACCGGAACTAGTGGATCGAGACGGCGGCGATGCTCTGTTTTGGGTGAGAGAAGAGAGAGAGGATCAAGCAGTATTTGGCCGGGTCAGGGAGAGAATATTTGGCTGGGATTTCGCTAAAAAAAAAGTGCAACGGATTGACTGCTTGATTTTTTTCTATTTCTCACATGTACTCTGTACAACGTACATGAATGCTCATTTAGTTGGCTCAGCTGAAGCATGCTCACTTTCGTAAATCATGTAGTAGCTGATCATGGAATTGCATAGCTGTTGGATAATGTTTGGATTTGGAGAATCCTTAAATATTTTTGTAAAATAAATATTAGGCGACGGTCATGGATGTGTAGAACACACTAAATAAATACTAAATGATAGTTAATGGAATCACTATTAAAAGTGTCTCGAAATAAATACTATTTTAGGCGTATAAAAGTGCCTCAAAAAGTAATCATATGAGACATTTTGATTAGCGCCTCTAATTAGTAGTTAATGGAGGCCGAAAGTGCCTCAATTAGATACAATTTGAGGCATCTAAAAGTGACTCAAATAGTAACCATTTGAGGCATTTTTGATTACTGCCTCTAAATAAAACCTTTTTGAGGCACTATTTCTAAACTGCCGTTGATTACAAAATAATTTGAGTCCTCAAAAAATAAACATTAGCGGCAGTTTTTA
Organism: Puccinellia tenuiflora; assembly: GCA_012064385.1. Taxonomy (NCBI): domain Eukaryota; kingdom Viridiplantae; phylum Streptophyta; class Magnoliopsida; order Poales; family Poaceae; genus Puccinellia; species Puccinellia tenuiflora. Next base: position 734,345 of record QRDG01000143.1, read on the forward strand.
ATAGTGACTCTAAGAAAGTGCCTCCGTTTCGAGGACGTGACATAGTGTAAGCCCAGGAAGCATTCGCTTCCCCATCTCTTCTTCCTCCCCACGTTGCTTGTGTTTCACTAAAGGTGGATATATTCGGATGAAGCTGGATGAAAAGGAGCCTGCCTCTTCGTCGGCCAAAGAGCCACGCTAGAGGCTAGACATGAGAGATCAAATTTGTGTCCACCACCGCCAGGGACTGGGATCCCCTGACGTGGGGCCCACATGTCGGTGACTGAAAGTCAGGGTAAGGCACGTCAGAGGATGATCCATGTCCATGCCCCCAAATTCCATTGCAACTTTGCACGCAAGCATATGGATTCTACGAGTAACTGAAAATCCAAATATGCCATGAGATGGGCAATGGACATTGTATACAACGCCTCATAAGAAAAGGATAACTCAGCATCCATTTTGCCTCTTTCAAATAAATAAAAAACATCGACGAGACCAACCTATTCCCTGTTCATCTCTGTCTAGAAGCTGCCGCTTAGGACAATTTAGCCTTCAAAGTCCAAACCACACGAGTTGCCGCAAGAGTCAAATTAGTTCCCGGTCAAATAAGCTGACCATCTGTATGGAGGGGGACATGGGGAAAAGAGCAATCATAAGTGGAAGCAAGTACCTTGGACCATACAACTCTCTCAACACCAAGAAAAATGGGCACATTCTTCTTCCTAACCATTCTTCCATTGCTCGCCATTCTGCCATGCTCACATGCTTTGGCCCAGTCGACGCTAAGCACCGGCTCATCCTTATCTGTAGAAGAGCATAGGCAGGCCTTCCTTACCTCACCAAATAATGATTTTTCTTGTGGCTTCAATGAAGCTGGAGGGAACGCATTCACCTTCTCTATCTGGTTCACCGCCGCCGTGGAAAAGACCGCTGTATGGTCTGCAAACCCCAAGTCTCCGGTGAACGGCCATGGTTCCAAGGTGTTGCTGGACCATAACGGAAACTTGGTCCTCACTGATATCAATGGCACCGTGACTTGGGACAGCGGGACCAGCTCTGGCGACGGCACAACGGTTTCCCTTCTTGACACCGGCAACCTCGTCATCAAAGACTCCACTGGTGCAATTCTGTGGGAAAGCTTCTCTTCACCGACAGATACACTGCTGCCTTTACAGCCTCTCATAAAAGGTACAAGGCTGATCTCCAGTTTTTACAGCCTCTATTTCGACAACGACAATGTGCTACGTCTTATGTATGATGGTCCAGATATATCAAGTATATATTGGCCAAGTGCAGACTACTCAGTATTTGATAATGGACGGACTAGCTACAACAGCTCCAGGATTGCAGTCCTCGATACTGAAGGATTTTTCCTCTCAAGTGATGGGCTGAATGTCGAGGCTTCTGATTGGGGCACTGGAGTCAAGAGAAGGCTGACAATTGGTTATGATGGAAACCTCAGAATGTACAGTCTGAATGTGTCGACTGGGAGCTGGATAGTATCATGGGAGGCTATAGCAGAAATGTGCGATGTGCACGGAATATGCGGACAAAATGGGATATGTGAGTACTTGCCAAGCCTCAGGTGTTCATGTCCACCAGGATATGAGATGACTGATCCACGTAACTGGAACAGAGGTTGCCGGCCACAATTCAACAAAGGCTGCAGCAAAACAGAACAGTTTGACTTCATCAAGGTCCCTCACAGTGAGTGTTATGGCTTTGATCTGACCTACAACGAGTCCGTCTCACTTGCAGAATGTCAAAAGACATGCTTGGACATCTGTTCCTGCTCAGCATTCACATACAAGACAGGATACGGAATTTGCTACACCAAAGCGGTACGCTTCAATTGTTATAGATCCTCAAATTTTCCTGGAGATAACTATATCAAACTACCCAAGAATATGGGCAACTCCAAACAGTCTGGTCTCATTTGTAAACCGGGTACTGCAAGTATGTATGGAATGAATGATGGCAGCAAAAGTTACACAACTTACTATGTATTTGCAGCAATACTGGGAGCCCTGGTCTTGCTCTTTATAGGTACAAGCTGGTCATTTCTTTACAGCAAGCAAAACATACCCAAGTCAATGGAAGCAGGCTATAGGATGTTGATGAGCCAATTCAGGATGTTCACGTACCGAGAACTAAGGGAAGTTACTGGAAAGTTTAAGGAAGAGATTGGAAGAGGGGCCTCTGGAATTGTTTACAGAGGAGTATTTGAAGATAAGAGAGTGGTTGCGGTGAAGAAGCTAACAAATATTTCACATAGTGAAGAGGAATTCTGGGCAGAAATGAATATAATCGGAAGGATCAACCATATGAATTTAGTGAGAATGTGGGGGTTTTGCTCCGAGGGTCAACACAAACTACTGGTGTATGAGTATGTCGAGAATGAATCACTCGACAAGTTTATATTTGGTGATGTAAGTGCTGAGAGATTACTATCTTGGAGCCAACGATTCAAAATAGCATTGGGAACTGCAAGAGGCTTGGCATACCTCCATCATGAGTGCCTTGAGTGGGTAATCCATTGTGATATAAAGCCGGAGAACATACTCCTGAGCCGAGACTTTGAAACCAAGATAGCAGACTTTGGACTAGCCAAACTCTCAAAGAGAGACAGATCCAGTTTCAGCCTCGCCCACATGAGAGGAACAATGGGCTACATGGCACCAGAGTGGGCGCTGAATTTGCCAATCAATGCAAAGGTCGACGTATACAGTTATGGTGTTGTCCTTCTCGAGTTAGTTACTGGAATTAGGATCTCAAGTGGGATAACAGTGGATGGTAAAGAGGTAGAGCTTAGACAGTTTGTGCACGCAGTGAAAGAATTGCTGGTGAGTGGAGATGTCAAGGATATAGTTGATACTAGATTGAATGGTCATTTTAATCCTGAGCAAGTGGCTGTAATGGTGAAATTGGTTGTATCTTGTCTTGAAGAAAGAAACAGCAGGCCTACAATGAACGAAATTGTAAGAGCTCTGCTAGCATGTGATGACCATGACAATCACCCAGCCTACACATGGTGACCTGTGATAAGCTATAATATCTTGATTTGTAAGAAGAAACAGTTTGTATGGTGCGTGGTATTTGATAGTAAAATAAATCCTTACTAGAGAAATGTCAGTTCTTATGTTGCATAAATCCTTCTCAATGTAATAGGTGTAACAGCAAGTGCAATTGTATTGAAAATTTCATTGCCATATGAACTCTTGCATGAAACATAGTGGGCTTATTATTTTCACACATGCTGCTTGAGTCACTTTAGGTTCGTATGACATACAGAAGTTGCCATGCCTACAGGAAGAGCCTAGTTTTTCCTTGCAAGGAAAGGGAGAGTTTAGTTTGCATACTCTGATCAGCCCGGGGATGTGGAGAAAAAGGAAGAGTTTAGGTTTTACATGCAGCTGAGGGCACAGGTGACGGCGAAATCAGGGAACCAATTCTCTGATCAGACCGAGGATGTGGAGAATTTGGCGACCACGAAATGCCTGTGTGTTTGATGGTTCAGCCCCAAGATGCCAGGAGATGGGTGAGTTCATCCTCAATGAATTTAAGATTCAGAAAATAGGGGAAAAAAACTCTCACCCCTCAGCCTGTGCGCTCCTCTGTGACCTCGCCCAGCACCGGCGGCTGCTGGCCACCGCATGCAGCCCGCTCTCCGCCGCTCCTCCCAGCCTCCACTGTGCCCGTTCCTTACCTCTGCTCCTATTCCCCAACCTCCATTGACGGCCCTAGCCCTAGCTCTTCCCGACGACCGACGGCGGTGTCGACTCGTGGGCTCATCTGCTCGTGGAGTGGTGAGGAAGTGCGGAGGACAGTGGAGGAATGCTTGTCTGACCAGTGGCTGGAGGTTGGGGCAGTGCCGTTCATTGGACGATGGGAGGAGCAGCGGTGGCGGTGACTGTTAGGGTTGGGAGGATGGGCAGCAGGCGACTTAAGTATTTTTTTTTGGTGGTGGTGGGGGGGTGGGGGGGGTGGGGGAGGAGTGTTCGCCTGCGCCAGAGGAGAAAGGATGCGGTGGGGGGCTTAGAGGGATGCCGCGGGTGGAGGCCAGGGGCACATGCATTCTTTTACTGGAAGCCATAGGAGGAGCTCTGTGCGTCCTTGTATTAGGAACGAAGAAACTCAAGGTTACAGAACAAAGCACGAGCTCTGGCCCTGGCCACACATTTTGATCACATATCTAAAGCGGTTTCCGTACAATACATTAGAACGGTTTGGGCTGAGGCTTTTTCGGTGAAAATGCTGCACAAAAGCATCACACCGGGTGTAGCAGTGGCATAATCTGTATTTGTTCAGATGTAAACAGTGCAGTGAAGTACGATGGTATACTTCCTCTTCCTTCCTAAACGGAAAGGGGAAGCTGGTGTGCTTACCGTGCTGTTTCATTGGCAGGGAAGAAGTTGGCATCTTAATCAAGTATTGCCATGCATCCTAAGGAAAGCTACTCTGGAAAATATGCTGCTGAAAGGCCTCATCTCCTGTCTGATAAAGCAAACAGAAAATCAATCAATGTACTTATGATTCCACAAGTATCATATGTTCACTACTCATTACATTCGATTGTAAAAGCCAAAATTTTAACAAAGTAATAAAATGGGTGACACACTGATATGTACTTCATAGACAAAGGACAGTGCATTGTAATAAAAGCAACTGATGAGAGTATCATACCAGGTCACTCAGAAATCAGCCATTTTGTCAGTCAAGGGCAACAGTGATGACAAAGAGAGTTGAAGATGATGAGCCTGATGGGGCCATGATTTTGGTAGCTCTAAATCGCGTCAGGGACGCATACGTTTTTTCAAGAGCTATAGCTGAAAACTATCATGTGGATTTCTCTTTGAGAGCTGCATTTCAAAAGAATACAAAATAAAAAAAGGTTAGCTCACTATAGAGATAAGAAGCTTCAGGAATCAATAATGACTGGACATAATAACAAGAAAAATCTCATGAAAATACAAATCAGAAAAACTGAACTATTTGACAGGCTAAATAATACTAACAGAAGTGCAAATGAAACTTGTAATCTTTTCTTGAAACTATCCTGCATCCACTCAGCAAGACGTAAACATGATAAAATCAAGATTACATGATATTTGGTGCAATGATGGGGTTTACCAGGTCCCACTAGCCCAAACTGATGCTGATCAAGCAGGGACAATATGCATATAAGTCAAGCTTTTGAGCTCCCTGAGTCTCTAGCACAATAATGTATGTCTTCCTACCTAACAGAAGTATAGGCAGATGTGTAAGCCAAACCTACTATGCCAAAACATGAAATTGTCTTTCTTATGGCTTTATCGGCCGAAGTAACCCTATGTGGATATTGATCTTTATGCAGCAACCAACATACTCAAAATCCAACTCTTAACTTATGCAACTTCACATTCATTTTTCTAGAAGTTTAATCATGACATCTTGATATAAGCAAAATTTGATGAGAAGATAGTATGCATTTATGCAATAACCAAGTTGGATCTATTTTTCAAATTTCCTAACCTGTCAAATAACAAGAGCAACTCCATTGAGAGTGAACGTGCTCAGTTCCTACTCACAAACTCATGAAAGGAACTTCTGCTGCAACCAAGCTCTGACCAGGTGGCTTTCTAGGAATTCCGCCATTTCTTATCTTCCTTCTAGTGGAATCAACCTCATGCCACAGGTTCTGGTTAGCATAGATGTTCGACAGAAGCACACCCGCACCTCCTTTATAGGAGCAAACAGACTCGATCTTCTTGAGAACTAGTTCCCCAATCTCCAATTCATTATTGACACTGCATGCACTCAACAATGCTCCGAGAATTGCCAAGTTTGGCTCAAAAGGCATGCTGTCGATAAGCTGATAAGCACGTGAAAGAAGCCCTGCCCTGCTGAAAAGATCCACCATGCAACCATAGTGCTTGATATCTGGAGTGACCTTGTACTCACTCTCCATTGAATTGAATATGCATATCCCCTCATCAACCAGTCCAGCATGGCTACAAGCTGACAGAACCACAACGAACGTGGTTGAATCTGGCAGTACTCCCACCGCCCACATGCTAAAAAACAAAGCAACCGCTTCTTTGCCATGTCCATGAGAAGCCAACCCTGAAATCATCGTTGTCCATGAATGCAGGTCCTTCTCATGCATCAAATCAAACAGAGCACGGGATGACTCTATGCCGCCACACTTTCCATACATATCCATCAGCGCATTCGTCACAATCACCTTGCCTTCCAACCCCACCTTCTCCACATACCCATGCAGCCACTTAGCGTACTCCAGGGAGCCCAGACCGGCACACGCAGAAGCAACCGACACCACCGTCGCCACGTTAGGCCCTACAGCTTCCTCGTCACCTCTCATCTCCTGAAAGACCTCAACGGCTTGAAGGTGCATCCCAGAGTCCACGTAACCCGACACCATGCCGGTCCATGCAACCACATCCCTCGCCTGCATTTCATCGAACACCCTGCGAGCGGGAGACGGCAAGCCGCAGACAAAGTACACATTCATCAGCGCCGTCTGCGTAAAGAGGTGGGAGCTGTACCCAAGGCGTATGCTTTGCGCATGCAGGGACTGGATCAGTTGAGGTTCACCGCCGGAGCAAGCATGGATCAAGAAGGGGAGGGTGTATGTGTCCGTGGGAACGCCTCGGCGGCGCATTTGGTCGAACAGGCGGAGGCCAAGGCTTGGTGGCGACGCGCGGATGAGCGAGTTGAAGGAGAACGGAGAGAGGGAGGAGGCGGGGAGGTGGGAGAGGAGGAGGAGGGAGAACGGGAGGGAGATGCGCGAGGAGGCGAGGAGGAGGCGGGAGGCGACGAAGGGGTTGCCGGCGAGGCCGGAGACAAGGCAGTGGGAGAGAACGGGGAGGAGGGTGCGGAGGGAAGTGGAAGGGAGGACGAGCGGGAGAAGGCGGCGATGGCGCTGGAAGAGGGCGTTGGCCGCCGCCCATGCCGGAAGTGGGGGAGAGGCCGGCGGCGACGGGGCCATGCGAACGGCAGTCGCATGGTCTCGTGGAGTACTGGTTAGAGTCCGGAAGGCGTATCTATGGCTTACGTATTCTTAAAGGGAAATAGCATGACTTTTATCCCAAAAAAGAAAAGGGAAATAGCATGACAATATTGTTAACGAGAATGCATACATGGTTAGAATTCTACGTGCGCCCAATGTTACAACATTTTGCTGCAAATTCAAAATGACATTTTGTAGACTAGTTTCAAACAATATGGGTGTAGAGCTCCAAAAAGAACACACAACACTCTTGCATTATCACAAATGTATTGTTATGTATACATACATACGTAAATCATCCATATGCCTCCCCCATGCAACCCCGGGGATTCCCGCCGCGTTGGCGCGTCTGGACCGTCCCAATTTTCTCGACACTCTCATCGCAATTCCTCCTGAACACTACTTTGGGAAAAGAAAACTTTCATGATTAGAGATGGCACCCGCCGTGTTCAGGGCCGGGTTTGGCCCCCCCCATACCCGCACCCGACCCTCCTCCCCGCCCCCGCGACCCGCCTCCATACCCGACGTCGGGTCTAGAATTCCACCAGACCCGCGACCCGCTGAAAGTGCATGGTTGCCCCCATGCATGATTTTGGTAATTAATGACAATCTCTATGGACTAATGATTGTATTGAGCTATATTTGTAGGTGTCCATAAGCTTTGCTTGATCTCCATATGTTGGAGTCAATGCTAAGGGAAGAAGAGTATGTGTTGATCAAGGCTAAGTGCGGGTTGATCAACACTCAAGTCCAAGTGAAGATATGCTGAAGAGTGCTTTCCCCATCTTGGTGTATGCACTATTAGGAAACTAGCTATAGGTGGAATGCTATTTGTGGCGCACCATTATTCCATGCGCCACTAAATTGTTTTTCTGTGGCGCACCACTTGGCATGCGCCACAGAAAGACACGCATGCGCCACAGAAATATGGTGGCCCCGGCACCAATGATTGGGTGGGTGCCCTTTCTGTGGCGCATGGGGCCACATGCGCCACAAGAAATCACAATTCTGTGGCGCATGGGGCCACATGCGCCACAAAATTGTTACTTTCTGTGGCGCATGTGGCCCCATGCGCCATAGAATTGTGCCCGGATTTCAGATCCCCCCCCCCCCGGTGGATCGCCTTTTTAGTTTTGCACGGAGTGAAAGAAAATGATAAAAAATTCAAAAAATAAAATCCTTTTAGATATATGGAAGGTTTAGGGTCTAGTTTGTAGGAAAATTTTGAAATACACATTTTGACCTTTTTTCCAATAGTAGGTGAAGAAATATTAAATTGGCCATAACTTTTGCATACGACGTCGAAAAAATGCGTATAATACCTTAAAAAAAACTAGAGAAAATTTCGGATTCGATCGCACCTGGGTTTACCCGGTCAGCCATTCACAGAATCCTCAAATTCCAAACCAAAAAAAGTTACGGGCAACAGAAGAATTTTCCCAGCAAAATAAAAAAAATTCAAAAAAAGGAAAAAAAATTTCTGTGGCGCATGTCTAGCCCATGCGCCATAGAATTGTGAGATTCAAAATTTGAATCCCGCCGGCGCCCCTCATCTCCCTCTCTTTTCCCCTTTTCTCCTCATCTCCTCTAGTTCTCCCTCCACTTCTCTCTCCACTTCTCCTCTTTCTTTCTCCTCTTCCCTTCTCCTCTACACTTCTCTCCCCTTCTCCTCCCTCCTCCATCTCTTCTCCTCTACTCCACATCTTCTCTACTCCTCCTCCTCCTCCACCTCCACCTCCACCTCCACCTCCGGCGACCTCCTCCACAACTCCGGCGAGCTCCACAACTCCGGCGACCTCCTCACCACCCCGGCGACCACCTCCACAACCCCGACGACCTCAACCCCGACGACCTCCACCTTCGGTGACCTCCTCCTCCACCTCCGGCGACCTCCTCCACCACCGGCAACCTCCTCCTCCACTCCGGTGACCTCGGCCTCCACTCCGGCGACCTCCTCCTCCACTCCGGCGACCTCATCCGGTGACCTCCGACGACCCCTTCCTCCACCCACGGCAACACGGTCTCCGACGAGCTCCGACGAAATTCCGGCGAAATTCCGGCGGCCAGATCTAGATCCAGGCCTTTTTTTTTGAAATTCAAAAAAAAATCTGTGGCGCACCAAGGTGGGATGCGCCACTAAAATATTTCTGTGGCGCACGGTGCTGGGATGCGCCACAGAATTTGGCATTTCTGTGGCGCACCACCGGCGTGCACCACAGAAATATATTTTAGTGGCGAGGATTTAGTGGCGCATCCACTATTTCCAGGGATGCGCCACAGAAAGGGTGAAAAGGTGCGCCACTGGTAGCATGTTTCCTAGTAGTGATGGGGGAGCGTCATGTGAATCTTCACCAAGCGAAGCGCAATCAAGAAAGGTGGTTCGTCTTGAGGAGATGAAGATCGTCATCATCGACATCAAGTGGATTAATGCGCAAGGCAAATGTATGATCTTGATAGGGTTTCTATTTTACCGGTCTCATGTTGTTAGTTGAGAGACCGGGTTATACGATAGATAACCATACTATCAAGAGGGGCTCTCGACCGAGTATCGTGATCGTATCGTTCGTGGAGAGCTCAAACCTTTGCATCCTTGCATCCTTGCAATTATCTTATTTGGTTTTTATCCTTGTGAGAATTTAGAGCTTGTGTTCGCTTGTGTTCATCTCCATGCCAAGCTCTAGTTCATCAAAAACGGTTTTCATGAATAGCTTCTTGCGTTTTTGATATTGGAGGTTTTTCCGGGTTGTCTCTTCTAAGAGAGGTCAAACTCTCTCTTTATGATTTCCTCCTCACATGATGGACAATGATGTTTCTCTGCATGATCTTGTAGAGCTTTTCGTTGCGAGTCTAACGAGCCCAAGATCATCGAAAACGGAGTCCGGATGCAAAAGATATGCCCGTTTTCGTATTGCAATTTCTGCTGTTTTTCTGTGGGGCGGAAGTTCCGGCCCGGAGGGCGGAAATTCCGGCCCCCGGAAGTTCCGGCCTGTACCCCGGAATATCCGGCCCTATTTTTCCTTCCGAGGTTTTTGGCTAAGTCTTTTTCGCGTTTCTCTCTGGAGGGGTTCCGGAAATTTGCTCCGGAAGTTTCCTCGGAAATTTTCGGGGGTCCGGAAATTCCGGTCCTTGGTCCGGAATATCCGGCCCAAGGAAAATTTGGCTAAGTCTTTTGCGCTTTTCTCTCGGGTGGGGGTCCGGAACTTTGCACCGGAGGTTTGCTCCGGAAATTTCCGGGGCACCGGAAGTTCCGGTGTAAGACCCGGAATATCCGGCCCCACGTTTTTCCAACGGCTAGTTTTTGGGGGAAGGTATAAAAAGCCTCCTTCTTTCCGAAAACCTGGCTGCTCACTTGTTTTCCTCTCTCCTCCATTGTTGCTAACCTTGTGAGCTTGATTCCTCCCAATCCCTCTAATGATTCTTGCCCAAACTTAGGGATTCAAGAGAGGAGATCTAGATCTACCTTTTGACCAATTAAAATCTCCTCTAAGTGAGGGGAACTTGTGGGATCTAGATTTTAGGGTTGCTTTGTGTTCATCCCCTTTGTTCTTCCTCTCTTATTCCCCCCCCCCCCCCCATAGCATTTGTTGCTTGGTTGGAATTTGAGAGTGAAGGACTTGACCACTTTGTGTGTTCTTGCCTCTTGCATTTGTTGCATCAGGTTGCTCTACCTACGGTGATACGTGAAGATCGACGTTGAGAAGCTTGTTACTATTGGGTGCATTGTGTTCCCAAGAGCTTGTGCATCTTGGGTGCATTGTGTACCCTAGACGGTTTGGAGGTGCCGCGAAGACTTCGAGTTGTGAAGCTTCGGCACGTTTTGGGAGCCCTCAATTGAGTTGTGGGTGTGTGCCCCAAGAAAGTTGTAAAGGGCTCCGGAATCCGCCTCGAAGGATTCCGATAGTGGAAGGTGAACCAAACCCTTGGGTGCGGTTCATCAGAGAATAGGGTGAGTCCTTTGTGGCATCTTGAGTAGGCCTCTTGTGGTGAGCTCACACCCCTCCAACGAGACGTACTCACTTAACAAGGAGGAACTCGGGAATACATCCTCGTCTCCGTGTGCCTCGGTTATCTCTATACCCGAGCTTTTACTTATGCAATTTACATTGTGATAGCCTTCGTGCTTGAAGTTCTTTATCTAGCTATCACCTTGTTGCTTGCCTTGCTTAGCATAAGTTGTTGGTGCACATAGGTGAGCCTAGTAATTTAGGTTGTTGCCTTGTTAATTTAAACACATAGTTTTATTCCGCAATTATCAAGCCCCTAAATATAAAAAGTGTAAATCGCCTATTCACCCCCCCCCTCTAGGCGACATCCGGGACATCGTTTGTTCTTTCACCCGCCGGGTTTGCGGGACCCGATGGGTACCCGCCAAGATTCACAGACCACACGCCAAGCCTTGGGCCTCTGCTTCTGTTTCTTTCATCTGCACGCTCCACTGCCGAAGTCTATGCGCAGCGCAAGAGCGGCGAGCCGGCGGCGGCGTGCACAGCAGCAGCGACGGTGTGCGCCGCCCGGCGGCGGCAGGCGAAACTCGACGCAGGAGCTGCGGGCAGGGTGTGTAGCAGCGGCGACGACGTGCGCAGCCGTGGCGGCGGCGGGCGGGACTCGACGCAGGAGCGGTGGACGGCGTGTGCAGCAGCAGGTGTGCAGCAGCGGCGATGGCATGCGCAGCCGTGGCGGCGGCGGGCGGGACTCGACGCAGGAGCGCGGCGGCGTGCGGGACTCGGCGGAGGAGCGTGTGTGGGTCTCGACGGAGGAGCGCGTGGGGTGGCGGCAGCGCAGGAGCAGCAGCGGCGTGCGGGAGCAGCGGGATTCGGCATAGGAGCGCGTGGGGACTGGGGAGCCAGAGGGGAAAGCATGGCCGGATGCGGCCGTGCAGGTGAGGGGAAAGATGGAGGCGGTGTGGGCTAAGTTGGGGACGTGGGGAGGTGGGGAACAGGGAATTAGGGTTCTATTTAGGTAATGACATGTGGGGTTCACCTATCATAGCCGGGTATGCGGGTTCGCGGGTGCGGGTTTGACACCCCCATACCCGCCTCCGCTAGACCCGGTGGGTTTTGTTTTTCCCCGATAAGCAGCCCCGCGGGTTTTATTTTAAACCAAACCCTCCCCATTTGAGGCGGGTACCCATCAGGTTAGCGGGTGTCGGGTACCCATTGCCATCCGGATCCATGATTGTGATCTAGGGATGGCCCTGTCTCCGCTTCTCTTCGACGTCAACTGCTGCAAGGCAGGTTCTTCAAATCCCGCATTTCTTTTACTTGATTTGATGCTATGATCTTCCCATCCCCATGGAGCAATGTCTCTAACCTAGCAGACTTATTGCAAAAAAATATGAACGGGAAAGGTCCCGGAAGGACCCAGATTCTACATTAAACGAGGTGGTGGGTATAATTTTACAACGAGAATCTCGAAAGAAAAAGGAAATTACACCAAGGTACAGAACTTTAACACATAGCACTCTACATACGACCGCAGAAACGTAATCGGATCCAAGAACTTCACCGTCGAAGATCCATCACCAGGTACAGCCGTACAGTCGTGTGTGCCAACGGCGGGAAAAGGCCACTTGGGTTGGCAGTGGCGTCCGATGCCGCACCAAGGCAGAAGAAGATCGTATCAACTCGGACGAAGAAACAACTCGAACTACTGCAACAGACAAGCATGGCGAGGCCAACCTCATGGCCAGACATAGCTGTTGCCATACAAGGCAACCGCTTGGGAGATTGCAAAAATCAATATGTCTCTATCTATCTACTTGCTGAGAGCTATCAAGGAAGACAAGGCCACTGTTAAGGCTTGACAAAACCACGCGCATGATGTTATGGGCATATTGGACTATCGCTACCGAAATAGGCCAGATTGATGCACTAGTAGAAAATAGGGTTTCCGTTTTGCCCTTTTGTCCCGGATCAACAAAGAACCGGAACCAAAGGGGGCATTGGTCCCGGTTCCATCGGCCGGGGCGCCGGGTACCTTTGGTCCCGGTTCTATTTGGACCTTTGGTCCCGGTTCGTGGCTGGAACCGGGACCAAAGGGTCTGCACATGCGGCAACAGCCGTGGGACCCCTGGCAGGCACCCTTTGGTCCCGGTTCCAGCCACGAACCGGGACCAAAGGTCTTCCCTGCCTATATCATCTTCCACCCGAGCTCCACCACCATTTTTAGCTTGAGTTCATCAACATTTTCTCCTCCATTTCCACTCCATCACTCAAGTTAATCCCCATTTTTTTTCACCATTTGTGAGGATTGAAGGCACCCCATATATTCAAGGGTTAGCAATATCATCCTTTTCTCCGAAGTTGCAACTTTAGCTCATTTCATTGCTAGTTTAGCTCATTTTATGGTTTGTAGTGCAAGCTAGGTGTTTGATGAAATGCCTAGCTAGAGAGTTTAATTTTTTATATGCATTTTGAGCTCAAATTAATTTATTATTTGTGGATTTTAGTGTCGTCCCGTCCTCACCGCCGTCGATAGCCCGCGTCGTCCCGTCACCGGCACCACCTCGGTGAGCTTTTTTTCTTTATCTTCTATTTTAAGAAAAATGACATGTATGATTTAAAAGCATATTTATTTCTTGTATAATTTTCTTATGTTTTTTTATATGTATAGTGTCATGGTTTTGATATCCGCCCCCGTCGTCCCTCGTCCGGTCTATGATTTGGATGTGGTATATTTTCATAACTATTTGTTTCATTTCGTGTTTATAACAACTATACCTACCAACTTGACATAGACACTTTTATCTAGGAGGTAGTTGAACCGGAAATTCCAACCGACCCTATTGTCGAGTTTTTTTGTAAAAGAAAACAATGATTTGAAAGCAAAATTGGAAAGAAGTGAAGATCTTCGTCTGCAATGCCTAGAAGAGAAGATGAAATTGGAGTTGAAGCTTGCCGACATCATCGATGAACACGAGTTCAAGCTTGCCGACGTCGCACATGCCCATGAGATCAAGATGGATGCAATGCGCTTGAAGATTAAAAAGATTAGAAAATATGCCATTAGTCAGGAGGCTTGGTACCATTATGTTGTTGGTTCAGTAGTTACCTTAGTTGCGATTTTGATGGCATTTGGTGTTGGATTTAAATTATTTAGATAGTTTTATGTTAGTTTCAATTAATGTATGTTTTATGAGGACTATGCATTACAATTACTTTACTTTGGTTTTAATGTGATGAACTTGTATTAATTAATTTATATAATGCAGATGAGCCTGCAATGGATGTACAGTGACCGACGATGTCCCGACTATATTAATGGCATGCATAGTTTTCTCCGTGTGGCTGAGAAAAACAAGCCATCGACTGGTTTTATTTCTTGTCCATGTAGCGTCTGCAAGAATACGCAGGATTACTCTACCTCAAAAACCATTCACGTCCACCTGTTGCAGCATGGTTTCATGTCCGGTTATAATTGCTGGACCAAGCACGGTGAAAGAGGGGTTATAATGGAAGAAGATGAAGAAGAAGAGGATAATGACAACTATCCTACGTTCAGCGGAGACGGTGATACTGCAATGGGGGAAGACGAAGCTGAAGAAGAGCCCATTGTTGATGAGCCCATTGTGGATGAGCACGATGATGATTTTGGTCGGGCCATTCTTGATGCACAGATAAACAGCGGAAGTGAAAACGAGAGGTTGAAGTTGGAGAGCATGTTAGAGGATCACAAGAAATTGTTGTACCCAACTTGCGAAGATGGCCAGAAAAAGCTTGGTACCACGTTGGAATTGCTGCAATGGAAGGCAGAGAATGGTATATCTGACAAGGGATTTGAAAAATTGTTGAAAATAATAAAGAAAATGCTTCCAAGGGATAACGTATTACCCCCCAGTACGTACGAAGCAAAGAAGGTTGTCTGCCCTCTAGGATTAGAGGTGCAGAAGATACATGCATGCATCAACGACTGCATCCTCTACCGTGGTGATGAGTACGAGAATTTGAATGCATGCCCGGTATGCGGTGCATTGCGGTATAAGATAAGGCGAGATGACCCTGGTGATGTTGAGGGTGAGCCGTGCCCCAGGAAGAGGGTTCCTGCCAAGGTGATGTGGTATGCTCCTATAATAGCACGGTTGAAACGTTTGTTCCAAAACAAAGAGCATGCAAAGTTGTTACGATGGCACAAAGAAGACCGTTTGAAAGACCTGATGTTAAGACACCCCGCCGATGGGTCGCAGTGGAGAAAAATCGACAGGGAGTTCCCGGAATTTGCAGCTGATGCAAGGAACTTAAGATTTGGGCTAAGTACAGATGGCTTTAATCCTTTCGGGGAGCAGAGATCCAGTCATAGCACCTGGCCCGTGACTCTGTGTATTTATAACCTTCCTCCTTGGTTGTGCATGAAGCGGAAGTTCATTATGATGCCAGTGCTCATCCAAGGCCCGAAGCAACCGGGCAACGACATTGATGTGTACCTAAGGCCATTGGTTGAAGAACTTTTACAGTTGTGGCGTGACGAAGGTGTACCTATGTGGGATGAGCACGAATAAAAGGAATTTGACCTACGAGCGTTGCTGTTTGTAACCATTAATGATTGGCCTGCTCTTATTAACATTTCAGGACAGTCAAATAAGGGATACAATGCATGCACACACTGTTTAGGTGAGAATGAAAGTATACATTTGGGAAACAAGAATGTATACCTGGGGCATCGGCGATTTCTTACAAAAGGGCATGCCGTAAGAAAGAAAGGCAAGCATTTCAAAGGTGAGCCAGATAATCTTTGGAAAGGGTCCTGGCAGTCTATCTGTTTCAAATGATGCTGATGGACACGTACCCATGTGGAAGAAGTGCTCTATATTTTGGGAGCTACCCTATTGGAAAATACTGGAGGTTCGCTCTACAATCGACGTGATGCACGTGACGAAAAATCTGTGCGTGAACCTACTAAGCTTCTTGGGCGTGTATGGGAAAACAAAAGATACACCGGAATCACGGCAGGACCACCAACGTATGCACGAACGAGACGACCACCTGAATCCAGATAAGTATCAAGGTCTTGCCAGCTACGCTCTTACCAAAGAAGAGAAGGAGATCTTTTTTGAAGTCCTGAGCAGTATCAAGGTCCCGTCTGGTTTCTCGTACGAGTGGCAAACAGTCTGCTAACTATCGGAATAGAGACAAGGTTGTCCATTAATTTGCAAACTAGAAAAGTTTTGCTAACTTCGTGATGAATATGAGATTGAATATTCGTCGCTACAAGATAATCGCCATGTTTTTGGTTTGTAGTGATTTCTTGTTGCTTCTTGCATTATCTGCGCTCCACATTCAGTTATTGCGCAGATATGAAATTTATTTTATAAGATTATTTATTAGCTTCGGAAATTCTGTTGTGCTACTCTAGTTTTTTGTTAGCTTTGGAAATTCTGTTGTGCTCCTATTTATTAGCTTCGGGAGTTCTGAGTTATTTTCTTAGATTTCTACAAATCTTGTTGGTATTGTATGATGCTAAATGACAACTGGTAGCTCAATTTTGGTTATCTAAATAGTTGTGTGGTAACTGAGAATGCCTAATTATTCCTTTTTTTACCTAAAACATTTTTGTGTCCACTTAATTAAGTTTGCGGAGTTAGTTAGTCATCGTTACCTTGTTGAAGGCATGGCATGGAGTTTTCGAAGTCCTACTCTCTAGGGTGAAAACCTAGGATCTGGTCTCTTTGTCTGGATCCGGTGACGATTCCTTTCTGAAGGCATTGCTTATGGAGAACCTTTCGTTGCTGGTGCGTCAGCTTTTATTTTTTTCTTTTTCTTTTTTGGATGTGTGCATCCTCGATGTCTCGATTGTTTCCTGACATCTAGTTGTTGCAGAGGCTGGATGTATTTTGATATTATTTTGGTATTAATATATTATCTCTTATCGAAAAAAATTAAGTTTGCGGAGTGTCTTTTTGAAAACACTAGGCAAATGTCACGAAACCTGATTTTGTCGTCTTCCGACCGTCTGTGAACCTTTTTTTTTTCTTGCCGAGTGGTAGCCTTTTCCGAGTGTCACCAAATAACACCAGACAAATAATGTGTTGCGAGTGTGTTGGCAAACTCCTAGATGTCTACCGAGTGTTGCACTCGGCAAGCACAATGCCGAGGCACTCGGCAACGAAAGCGAATCCGGTAGTGTATAATTTATTTCTTTATTACGTGCATATTCTTCTTACCTTCAAATCAACACATCTAGTGTCCATTAACCCTAAAAAAGACTGAAGCAAAGCATAGTAAAAAAGTCCATAACTACACACGCAAGTTTGCAGTGTAGCAACCACTTCATTCATGCAAGAGCACCTAAGGCGTGATAAACTTATTACTCACCATTCACCATTAAGTGAACACAATTTTAAGTTCAAACATAATTGAACGTTTCGACATAACTTGATCAAAATCACCGAAAAAATCAAACCAACTCTAATATCTAGGGAAACAAGTTGCACGTTGTCCCATATTCGTAGAACCCACCATGGCCATGGTGATCGCCATGATCTCCTTCTTGGCTGTAGCCATAGCCCGCGCTAAGGTTGTTGTAGCCATGGCCATAGTAAGGCAGATGAAGAGGTGGTTGAGGCGGCAGCATCATCGGTGCGAGAGCATGGTCGCCGTTACCGCCCATCAACTTCATCGTGGTGTCTACGGTGACCTCATGGCCACTGCCGGCGCCGTGAGCTGTGAACGGGCCGGAGCCGTGGTAGTGGAAGAGGCTGCCGTCCATGGTCACCGCATGGCAGCTGGTGCTGTCGGCAGCGAAGGAGCCAGAGCCGAGATAGTCAAAGAGGGTATTGGCGGCGCCGGCCCCCATCAGCTTCATGGTGCTGTCCATGGCGACCTCCTCACTGCTTCCGGCACCGTCGGTCGTGTACGAGGGATCAGATCCGACGTATCCGAGGAGACTGCCGCCGCCCGTGCACTGCTGCACCATGGCCTCCTGGGCGAAGATCTCGTGCGCGCGCACCGCGGCCTCCGCCTGGACCCTCTCGAGCGCGCCGAGAGCGGCCTGGAGCTCCGGCAGCTCCCAGCTCCCCACGTCGCCGTGGATCCTGACACCGGCCGCGCGCATCTTCGCCTCGAGCTCGTCCCCCCTGCGCAGCTCCGCGTCGCGCGCCTTGATCAGCTCCTCCTCCTGGCGGAGGAGCTCGCGCAGCTTCGTCCGGCGCGCCGCCTTCGCGTCCTCCTCCTCCGCGTCGGAGGCGGCGGTAGGGTCGAGGAGGCGGTCGATGACGGCGTCGATGGAGCCGTGGCCGTAGGTGTAGGGCCTGCCGGCGGGGGAGAAGACGATGAGGCCGACCTGCGCGTCGCAGAGCACGGAGAGCTCGAAGGCCTTCTTGACGAGGCCGTTGCGGCGCTTGGAGAAGCAGACCTGCAGCCTGTTGTCGTCCTCGATGCGCTGCATCGGGATCTTCTTACGCCCCTGCGTCAGCTTCCGCCTCCTCCCACCCTCCTCCTCCCCACCGCCGCCGCCGCCGCCCCTCTCCGCCGCCTTGTCCATTCTTCTCTACGACGCACGCACGCACGCCGGAGCGATCGGTCGGTCAATGGCGATCTACGTTGGACGCAATGCGACGCGGCGACGTACGTATATATAGAGGGTGCAGCTTCAGGGAAACGTGGCTAAGGAAAGGAACGATCTTGATCAGAATGGAAGGATACCGACGCATTGTGATTGATTGGCTGACTGGCTGATTGATTGATTGATATAGAATTCGTGAGGTTTTTGATCTGTCAATCAGGAGGGAGAGGGAGAATGGAATGTTGGGTTGGGTGATCAGATTGTCACGGGGAGTTTCCATCTATACGACGAGGAAATCGAATTTCGTGCCAACGGTCGGTCGCCTCGCCGGCGACAGAAGGGACTACCGCGGCCGCGGGAAGGGGACCGGATTGCACGGTGATTTTATCCTAGGCTAGCCTTTGTCCTCCGTAGCCGCATCCTCACGTCTATCGCTAGGCGGGCAATGTGTGCCGGAGACACAGAATATTGGCGATTTTGTTCCGGCCGGTCCGGGTGGAAATTGGTGTTATGAAAGACTTTCACGAGATTTATTACGATTTCGCGTCGAGGGAATTCTACAAAATATCCCCGAATTTTGTGGTGCTTGCCTTTTAGCTTCCCTTATCCGGCTCTGCCTTCATCATGTCTCCTCCGATATCGACTTGGAACGGGGAGACCCTCCCTCACGTCGCCTAACCCTAGGCGACTCGGGGGCGATCTGCGCCGCCGGCCCTCGGCCCTCCCTCTCGTCGCCTTCCTCCCTGCCGCCGCCAGAGGTCTCGCCGGCCTGACCCCGGGCTGGTGAAGGCGGCGGCAGGGCTTCCTCCGCGCGTGAGTTGTAGGGCGCATCTTCGGCGGCGGCGGCGGCGCGTGGCTCGGCCGAGTGACGGCGGCGAGGTGGCGCAGGATCCCGGTGGAGGCGCAGTCGATGGTGGTCGAGGTGGCCCTGCACCTTGCGACGGTGCCGCCCCATGCTACCGCCGCGGCGAGCGACGGCCAGTTCGGGCCTAGATGGGCTCGGGCTTGCCTCTTTCACCTCTCGGCAACAGGCTGGTGCGGGGCGCCTAGTTTTTTCGGCTGTTGGGCACCGTGGTGCTACCGGCGGCCAGCAAGACGGCGGCGGGCTGGATCTCCTCCGTTCAGCCCCTGTTTTTCGGGTGCTCATGATGAATAAAGGAGGTGGTCCTAGGGTTCTTCTCGCATCAAGGTTGCAATCTGCCGGATGCCTTTCCCCTTTGATCTGGTGGACAGTTGTGTTTCGGAAGGCTCCGCCGGCGAACTCCACTGGGCGACTCATGCCTGGAGTTTACTAGATCGGATGGTATTCGATCGTGCGCACCCATGTTTTACTCTGACTGTTTGGTTTCAGAGGGAGCGCTTCGAAACTCTGCTGGCTGTTAATATCATGGAGCACGCTTTCTCGTTCCATGGTGCTGGCGGAGAATGACGTGGAAGGCGAGATCTGAGGACTGGCAATGGTGGTTCGAATCTTTCTGGCGATGAGGAATTGGCTTGGTGTTTCATGACTTGGAGCAGCGGCATGTAAGTGGGGGCGACAACATACGTGAAGTCCAAAGTCCTACCTTTCAGGGTGAAAATCCAAGGTCTGTCCTTAATTAGTTGTGCCTGACAGTGGTCTTGTTGGAGACATTGTTTTGAGAGTGAGGACTATCTTCAGGGTGAAAACCCAAGGTCTGGCCTTAATTGGTTGTGCCTGGCACTGTTCTTCTTGAAGGCGTTGCTTTTGAAGAATTGGACTCCAGGTGTTGTTTTGGTGGTGGTTGTGCGGCTGCTGCAAGGACTATAACTCCGTAGCGGGACTTTTCTTTTTATTTCTTCTTCTTTCTGTCTTTCGGCTGTGTGCATCCGTAATGACTCTGGTTATTGCGTTGTTGCAGAGGCTGGGTGTAATTTATATCTCCGCGATATTAATATACACTCCTTATCTAAAAAAGTTCCGTGGGGACTAGCCGGTGTCCGGCGAGGTCCGTGGCGAGCCGCAAGATTCCGGCGAGGCCCGGGGCAGGGAGGCAGCAAGGTCCGGCGGAAGAAGAGCCGGAAGGAGGTATACATAGGTTACTCGGCCTCTCTCCCCTTGCTTAAATTCCGTCGTGTCCCTTCCAAGAACAGGTTTAGCAATCCTCTGAGCTCCTGGTTTGCTGGAGTAGATTTCTGGCTTGATCTAAATGTCCGAGGGGCTGTTGATTGATTTGGTAGATGCACATTTGATGATGTAGTGTTGAACTGTTGATGCTGACTTTTTGAGTTTCAGTTGTGGTAGGGATGCTAGCTTCAGTTCCAGCAACTGGCTTAATGTTTTGTGTAGATACCTGATATTGTAGGTTGCTAGTTATCTTGCCTGCAATAGACTATTCTGCTCTATAGGCCATGATACATGAGTGGTGTCTAACATAGAGCTTTCAGGCTCTCAAATTGCAATTTCTGCCAAATGTTCCTCCTTGAAGTTATATTTCTTTTTTAGATGGTATAGCTAGCTAGCAGCATTGGTCTAGCCAGTTAGTTTGCCTAGATATTATTTCAGTTTCAGTCACCAACTGTTTTTTGTTTTGGTATGAATGCATCTCCCTTTCTTAGGTCGAAGATGGTGTCAACAATGAAAAGAGACAAGTATTTATTTTGCTCAATCCGATAAGTTAGCCTGCTTGTTAACGTTCGATGGAGAATTAGACTTGCTTACGTATAGGTCCGTGGAAGACTCAACACTTTTCGAGACTGTACTATATGATAATGGGATTTGCTAATTCTCAGGCGCCTGATTTTTTCTTATGTCTCAATCAACCACAAAAATATGCATGAGTTGCACTTTTTGGGAGAAATGTGTAATTGCACTTTTCTGCCAGAAAAGTGCAATTTGTTCTAGTTGCACTTTTTTTTGAACTGCAGTTGCACTTTTTCTGAGGTGATTTAGACTTAAGAAATTCTCAGGCGCCTGATTTTTTTCTTATGTCTCAGTCACCCACAAAAATGTGCATGAGTTGCACTTTTCTAGGAGAAATGTGCAATTGCACTTTTCTGCCAGAAAAGTGCAACTCGTTCGAGTTGCACTGTTTTTTGAACTGCAATTACACTTTTTTAGGTGATTGAGACTTAAGAAATTATTAGTCAACTGAGACATAGGTAAACCCTATGATAATTCTTATCTTTCTAAAAAATGTACAGAGCATTTGCATATTAATCTGAAAAAAACGTCGGGAAGTCGTGTCTCCAACCATCGATGTGTCTAGGCACTGTCATATAGGTCAAGCAGATGGTTTGTCCGCTAATGATGTTGTTATTCAAGCAACCACTTAGGGAGAAAATGCCCTTCAAAAATCTTGTCCCACAACAAAACTATAACGTACCTATTTGTAGCTTGTTGTGCCACAACACCAACGGAATATGCATTTATTCCTACCAAAATGTCTTGAGATTTGTCCTTAGGAGTAGACCATTTCCACACAAAAAATGTCCACAACTTGTAGAAACTAACTCAGCAACACTAAAATCGGACTTCAATGTTCATGTAAACTAGTAAATTTTAGTTTCTCCCCAAGGGTATCTATAGTTTCACCAACCACTTGTAGAAATTTTAGTTCATAGAAGCAACCCACTAAACATGCAAGAGGTCCACCTCACCAACCATTTCTGAGCCTGGTGTGCCACGTCATGCAACTATGCCACATCAGAATGGCATGCATGTTCTAGGGTTTCAGCTGCACGCCACATGCTAATCCAAACATTGATGTTGTGGCTTCTATTTGGGATGCAAAGAAGACGCGCATCCTAGAATGTGATGCTCCACTATACAAAAAAAAAATCAATGCTAACTATTAATAGTAAATCAACCATTCATCTTCCATAAAAGATGGGCACTATTTGTTTTTGAAGCATCGATCCCTCTTCAATTTTGTAATGGGCTCTCCAAAAAAAAAACCATGAATGAAACACACAGCTATCAATTATATAGTTGCGACGCGGTCACAATTATCTTAGTAGCCTCGAATATTCACACGTCAGTTTCTTTTCTCTTTACTACCGAAGACTAGCCATAGTGGGAATAACTTAGTAGTAAATTAGATACCATGTAAGAAAAAAGATGATGTGTCAAGTAATTAATGAATAATGAGAGAGAGGTGGTAACATAATATGTTACCATAACATCACATATTTCAAGACAATATGAGTCTACAACCTAATAAATAAAGTTTTGCATGATACCACACATATGTTACTACCCACAATGGAGGTTGGGTAGTAACATAGCATAGTATTATGTGTATGCTACTACTCTATGTTACTCCCCGCTATGACTAGCCTAATTGAGCGCATGATCCCTGCAGTTGGTAATTAATTTGTCATACCACCACAGCAAGTCAGCTCTTCCTCTTCAGCTTCCATTACTTATTCATCCTCCAAGCAAGCTAGCAATTGATAAATCCAACATCCTTAAAGACATCTCATCTAGCCTATCTATGTGTTTATCACCCTGCTACCCCGCCAAGGAAGTAAGCGACCGGCCGGCCATGACCGAACAGGAGCACGGTTAGCTGCGCGTACCTCTTTTCCAATCAGCCTTGGTAGAAGCTGCTGAAGCAAATCTACACCGCTGTCGTAGGCTTGCAATGAATTTATATTTCTGAAATCAAGTGTATCTACATCTGCACGCTACATATTTGATAAAATATCCAAGTCGACGGCATCGTTTCAGGTTAATTAGTCCTTTCCTCCGAGCCACTCGTGCAATGAAGGATGAACACCAGTAATCTACTTTTCGCTTCCCAATCTAGACAGCTACGATCATCGTATCTAAACAATTACAGTGACTTCATGATTGTTCTCCACAACACCGCAGATGTATTCTTGAGAAATATACAGATAATTATTCTTACTTTTTCTTTCCCATTTTTTTTTTTGTTTACACCATGTGAAGTTGTTGCCAGTCAAATTGACTTTTTTCTAGATGTCAAATATATCTGACTCAAACCTTTCTCCCCTTATGGCAGGCTGTAGTCTAAAGGTGCCAGGTACATCTACTTATTCTATTGAATTTTTGCACGACTGCAATCTAGATCATAAATAAGTTTCTTACATGAAAAAACTAACAATTCGCATGCATTATTTTTACTTTGTTACTCATTTTGAATATTTGTAGTTTCTTTGGTTTACAATGTTTGCATGACCCTGCTTGCACCTGGCTTATTCAAGCTTTGTTGACAGGCCAAAGAAGAAGAGATTGATGACATAAGCAGTTTGAACTGCAACAACAGAGAAAATGCAACAACATATGATAGCTAATTTGAAGGTCAAAATCCCGATCTTGCGTGCAAGATCGCGGAAGCTGCACCTCCAGATTGGCGACGTCCCCGTTGTTGAGGCGTTTGTTCCTTTCGATGCCATACACACTCATATTGCTCCATTGTCGTCAAAATGTCTGGCAGACTAAAACATGAACCTCTTCTTCTTCTTTTTTTCGAAAAGTGGGTGCGGATCCCCGACCTCTGCATCAAAATGATGCACACAGCCTCCCGCATATTTTATTGCAAAGTATCAGTATCTTAAGAGTTTACAATTCAAGGATCACTCAAGGTGGCTACAAAAATCAACCACTCAAAGAAAGTTCTATACATCTAGTCTTCTATGATGAACCTCTTCTTCTGTGTTTACTACTTCTTGGAGTTGCTGAGTGGTTATGTATTGTCTGCAGTTGAACCTAAAATTTGGCTGGAATGTAAGTGATGTCCTGACTCTTGAGGGTGCCATGCAACACTTCTGTTTCTATCATGCTTGATTTAAGTTCAAATGTAACTCTTCAGGTGTTTCAATCAAGATGATTGGGTCCAACATTTCATGAATCAACACAATGGGTTTTCTCTCCAATTGTGCAATGAACGGATGGTTGCATTTTGACTAAATTGATGGGTTCTCATGTTCACACTTGATGATATGCAGTAAGGACTATGGAGATAATTTTAACAATGCAAAAACATGTAGATGTGAAATGATTTATTGCATTAATCTAATGGAACGCTGTTGTTTTTGGCTACCATCCATTACCGTGGTGACTTTCAATGAATATGAAGATGCTATTCAAGAAAATTTGATCACGGACGAATTTCAACAATTATAATTTGGCAAATAATATTTTCCATTTTAGATAAATGGTCTACGCATGATTACATGCAATAGTGATAATTGATTTTCCGCTGCCAATTCCTCGATTCTGATTTCTTGCTCTAGATCTGTACTCTCGATATATTTAGTACCTCCCATCATTGTAGAGGTGTATATCTACTCAATAGTTATATATTTGTTATTTTATTTTGTTGCATACAGATTGTTATAATCTCATTTTTTGAAAGAAAATTAGAAGGGTTCGCATGGATATTTTGTGTTGTATTGAAAACACGTAAACATTCAACAATTTGTAGTTCATACTACCTTTCACCGGCACGGGTGGATACAATGCATTTTTGTGTTCCTATCCACATACGAATATACTATATTGTGTTCCGTGGGCGAGGAGGGGGGGGGGGGCATGTGCCCCCTTCGGAGTAAATCTACTCATTGTTTAGAGAAGTAGAGATTATATATAGTAAGTTTTTTTTTGAATATAAATATATTAGGCTAGCAAGCCGCCTCATTAAAAACCTTCTAGTCCCCTTAGGTCCCTGGTAAGAAAAGAGTGCGTGTGAAACTTGCTGCCTTTAAACATTCACACTTACATCATCAACCAACGTAGTGATCAACCATCCCGGTGGTTCTTTGATCCAACTAACAGAATTTTTGTTACAAAAGCTGTAGCTAGCTAGCATATGAGCTACAAAATTAGTCGCGCGTAAGCAATGCTTAAAATTAACTCTCCCTATTGTAGTTGCCACATCCAGACACTCCGCAAAAGTTGCTGCCGCCGCATCCCACCATTGCATTTGCCCTGTACATAAGCTAATCACTTCTGAAGAGTCAGATTCTGCTTCCACATTGTGAAATCCCAAGGAATTAGCCAGCATCAAACCATCCCTCATAGCAATTGCTTCCATGGTAATTACATCAGCTCCTCGATCTACAAACAGGCATTGTGCGGCAATGAAGTTCCCATGATCATCTCGTAACACAGCTGCCGTAGCTCCATCCCCGTCATCAGCATGAAAGGCATCATCAACATTTAGCTTCACGAAGTTCGGACTTGGTTTAACCCATCTCACACCAACTGTTCCCTTATTACGATCCAAAGATTTCCTGTAGTTATTAGTAATAGCCAACACAGACATAGGCCATCGCCACACAGGGGGTATTTTTTCGTTATGAGTTACCTGTCTTCGGATCCACCATAGATACCATCCTCCAGAAAGCGGGACTTTTTAAAACCTTCACATTTGACATCACCGAGATATAGTTTGTATCACCAATAAGCAACTCCTCCAAAATTACTGAGCCCGACCAATCAAGTTGTAGTTTGGCGGTGATCTCATCAAGTATTCCCAGTCTTCTCCATAATTCAACTGATGGTTGACATTCAAATAATAAATGTTTGGCGTCCTCATCCGCCTGGTGACAGATCGGACAGCTTGCCGATGTACCAATATGTCTGTTTGCTAGGATGCACTTCAACAGAACAATTCCATGCAGGATCTGTCATCCAAAAATCTGAATTTTACGTGGAACCTGAAGTTTCCAAAGATATTTCCATATAGCCGGGCATGAGGAAGGATCTGCACTCGAGAAGTAATTTGCATGGCCTCTAAAAGTATGTATCCACTGCTCATGATATGCTCATCAGACTTGAAACGTACTGATACGTGTCAAACATATCTATAATTTTTTATGTTCCATGCTTATTTTATATCAAATGTCACATGTATTTATTATGTTTTATATCATTTTATGGATTTATTGGACTAACATATTAATAGTGGCAAAAGTGCACAATGTTCTTGTTTTACACTTTGATGTGTAGGAATTAATTGGAAATTGACAAGAGTGCAAAAAAGAAACCTTGTTGGAGTCAAATTGGACTTTCCTTAAATCTGTCTGAAAACTATTTTCAAAGATGGCCCTGTACCGACCCTCAGACGATGTCAAATCAAAAAAGCTTGGTCGCGAAAGTTGAGGGGAATTTTCCGTCAATCGTTCAAAACCTAAATTTCGGCCCAATCCGAGTCCGGACAGCCAAGATATCCCCGTTTTACTGAAACCCAGAAATCTGGTGACGGGAATTCGGGAATCTTTATAAAGAGAGGAAACCTAGGTCACACACCACGAATTTTCCTCCTCCAAGTCAGCCACCATGAGGTGGAAACCCTCCTCCATACCAGCACCATCTCCAAGCTTGAAGGGGGGGGGGGGGGGGGGCAAAGGCCGCCGCCGGCCACCGTCGTCGCCGGGCTGCTACCACCGCCGCCACCAAGGGTTGTCGCTGCCATCACGGGTTGCTGCTGCCGCCGGGCTGCGCCACCACCGCCGGACTGCTGCCAAGGCCGAGCCGCCACCACCTCTCCGGGCTGCTGCCCCCAAGGGCCACCACCGTCGCCGTCTCCTTTCTGGGCTGCATCTCTCCATCAAACCCTCACTCACCATGGCCATGCGTGAGTAGTCTCCCTCGGGGCTGAGGCTTATACAAGTAGCTATATGGTTATCTCTCTCTCCCATGATGTGATCCTCGTTGTGATCATGAGCTTTGATAGCATAGTTGAATACATGATGTTTCCATACATGTAATAATGGATATGATTTTTCTCAAGTGGTGTCATCTACTATAAGTTCAGGAGTCACCGTTGTGATCACGGTATCTCGGTGACAGTGTGGGTGCCATGTGTGACTCTAATGATAAAAGCTTAGAGGGATCTTCATCATGAGGTTGTTCTTTATTATTGTTGGATTGAATAGATCATGAGGTTTCTTGATGCTTGTGTTATTGAAGAAAGAGACTATTCAAGAAATAGGTTGTGGTGTTTGTTAGTACTATCTTTAGACGCGGATAGTGATAGCATGAAGTGTCAATAGATGTGGAATACGAACTTTAAGGTGTGCTTTTCGTAGCCCTACGCAATTCTCATCCTATTTGATTCACGAAAGAATGATCTCCGAGTAACGTCTACCATGCATGTGTTTTTGTGGGAACTATCATGTATTTAGTTATGTTAATGATGTTGAGAGTAATCACTAGTGAAAGTATGAAGCCTAGGCCTTGTTTCCAAGCATTGATACACCGTTTTTAGTCACTTTTGTCACTTGTTTGCTTGCTGCAATTTTTATTACATAATTACAAAATCACCTTTTACCATCCATATCACTTGCATTTTACTATCTATTCGCCGAACTAGTGCACCTATACAATTAGCCATTGTATTAGGTGTGTTGGGGACACAAGAGACTTATTGTATCTTAATTGCAGGATTGCTTGAGAGAGGATATGTTCAACCTCTTCCTCCCATGGATTCGATAAACCTTGGGTTACTCACTTAAGGGAAATTTGCCGCTGTCCTACAAACATCTACGCTTGGAGGCCCAACAAGTCTACAAGAATAGAAGCGTGTAGTAGACATCACGTACCCGATCTGTTTAGATGCCAAGTAATAAAATCATCAAAACAATTGTGATATAAATTGGGGTTATGCCGAACATGTATCCTCACAGAGAAGACTGAAAGCCAGCATACCAGGGTGGCCCATAGTGGTGGTAAGCCGGAATCCGGCTTACCGGGCGGCCCAGTATGATGAAGCGCGGGAGGCCCATCCGGCTAAGGGAAGGTTCCAGAAGCCGACCTGCATTGCGGAAGACTTAGCCCACAAGGCAAGGCCTAAGCCGGATTAGAGTAGAACTCTGTACTTAGTCGGTTAGGTTTCCTCCTGTAAGCCCTAGGTCCGGACGCCTTTATAAGCCGGCCTACGGGACGCCTTAGGGCACGATCTCAATCTACTTTCATTGTAATCGGCGATATTGCCTTATAGTGAATTATAGCAGCACGTAGGGTTTCGCCACCGTTGCGAGATCCGAAGCTGGGTAAACCCTTTGTCATCCCGTCGCCGGAACACCCCACGTCTCCAAAACCCCTCTCTCTACCTAGCTCGATGGCACCCCTGCCACGGCTAGATTCTACAATACCACGACAGTTGGCGCCCACCGTGGGGCAAGAGATGTCCGGGGTTTCGTTCCGTCCGGGAGCTACAGGCGGAGTCGGCGACACCATCGCGGTCGGCTTGGTGAGCTACTTCGACGAGACAGGAGCTGGCCACGTCTTCAACGACGGCTTTTGGATGCCGGCAAAGGAGGATCCCGCCGGCTGGTCTACGGTCTCTGTCGGCGGCTTTGACATCTTCGTCGGCTTCACCGCCCAGGCTTTGGACGATCTCGGCTTCACCTCGAGCATGCCCGCCACCCACCCAAGCAACTTTGATGAAGGATCGGATCTGGGCTCTGAGGAGATCGCCGATCTGGATTTGGCTTTCGACGCTGACGTTGAAGATTCTGAAGACGACGCAAGTTCCAACATAGTGGCGCCGGACTTCCACTTTGTCGGCATCTTAGGAGAATCCGGCTCTAACGAGTCGATGACAGAACCTGAGTCTATCCTTCCTGCTTTGCAGGCCGGGGCTGACTCAGAAGCCGGATCAGGGGACACGACCCATATGGAGCAGGACCTCGAATCTGAAGGAGAATCCGACGATTTTAGTCGGAAAGTTGCATCCTGCTTAGGACGCCCTGCCGAGGTCTTGATGGGTGACGTCTCTGGTCCTAGGGACGACCCCAATACCTCGAAAGCCGCCAATGGCGAAGAAAAAACTCCAGAAGCCGGAAATCTTAAGGTGGATTTTGTGCCACCGCTGGCTCCAATGAAGGGAACTGGTAGATTGCCGGCTGCAAGAGACGACATTGACGCTACGGACGGCGAAGCAGCAGAGAAGGAGCACGAAGAAAGGATGGCAAAGTACAAACAACTGCTAACTCCACTCCCTCCAAACGCATCGCTAGCCGACATGCAAAAGCGCCGCGCCGAGCTGGAAGAGCATGCAGCCCAGATAGCGGAGCGCGAGGTTGAGATCACAAACAAGGAAACGGAGTTCATCCGGAAGCAGAGAGAAAAGGGGGCCGACGATGTCTTCCGTCCGACTCGCGACAAGAATCTGCATAAGAGGTTGGATTTCCGCAGCAAGTGGGAAGCCGACCATGTCAATTCAGTCTGGAGAAAGTACCACCACCGACGTGACCCGGTGACTAATTTGTGTTACTTCAACACCCCAGCCAAAAACATGGAGGCGGCCCTGGAGGTCATGTTCGACAAATCGTTGGACCATGACGCTCGGCTCAAATATTCGGCTTATCTACTGGAGGTTACACAAAAGCAGCAAAACGACTCGCGAGTAAAGACTGGACGGCTTGTTGACGGCTCTCGTCTTTGTAACTCGATGGCCAAGAAGCCAATGGTTGCTGCACCTGCAGACCCAGACGATGACCTTGCCGGCTCAAGCAGCCACAACAAAGGCGGCGACAAGGACCCAAAGGACAAGCAGCCTAGAGGCGCGGAATCCCGGACTGGTTCTTCACGCCATCGTGAGGCTGGTCGAAGCCGGGAAGAGCATCGGAGCCGGGAGCGAAAGGAGGACCCTCGGAAGGAAAAGGCGGCACCATCCCGTCAGGAGGGACGACGTGAGGGGGAAAATCCACCTCGAATGGGAGGGTAACATAGATCATATGCCACCTCCACCGCCGCCTCCACCGCACAAAGAGGGAGATAACCCCTCCAAGTACATACCCCCTCAGCGACGGCAAAGGACTCCAAGCCCTCCGCGTAATGCGAGTCGGATGAGCCAAAGCCGTCACAGCGAAGAGCCAAGGCAAGAAAAGTCGGTTGGAAAACCGCCATCAGCCAATGATGTTCGAAGCCTAATCGAGGAGAGGAAGTCGGCCAGAGATGCCCAATACCTCGGCCCCAAGTGTTTTGGCAGAACAATCAGAGAGCAAATACTACCTCCCACTTTGTCGAACGTAACAAAGATGGTGGAGAAATACAGTGGTACGGCTAATCCTTAGACTTGGCTCTCAGATTACGTCAGTGCCTGCGACATATACCAAGGCAGCGCCGACTCCGCAGTACGGTTTTTGCCCCTGATGTTAACCGGGACGGCACGTATGTGGATTGAAGGTTTGCCGGAAAGGACAGTTCATACCTGGGGTGACATGAAGCGTGTCTTTATTCAGCACTTCCAGGGCACATATAAGCGCCCAAAGTCGATTTTCGACTTACAGCGGTGTGTGCAGCAAAAGAACGAGTCTAGTCGTGAGTTCGTCTCACGATGGAGTGAAATCAAAAACGCTTGTGAAGGCGTCTCAGAAACTCAGGCGATCCATGCCTTCAAGCAATCTCTTAGGAAAGGGACAACTTTTCGCTTCATGATCTACAGCGACGAGTCGGAAACCTTGGGGGGCTTGCTCGCTTGTGCTAACAAGTACGCCGCTGCTGATGATGACAACAGGGAAGACGGTGAAACCCGCCGACGTGAGTCCGGGAAAAAGAAAGTTGAAGACCAAGCCGGCCCTTCTCAGGAGGTTGCTGCTGCCTTTGGTAAGGGCGGCTCAAGCAATACCAAGTGGCAGGGCAAGAAGCCGGCAAACAACCAATCATCCCGACCGCCAGCGGTGAAGTATGACGACATCAAGCACAACCCCTGTGTCCATCATCTGAGGCCGGATGGAACGAGCTCCCACACACTCCAGCAATGTCACATCAATCGGGACATTGCCAAGGATCCCAAAGGCGGCAAGTCAAGGAACAAGTGCAAGTCCAGGAAGGACGAAAAAGAGAAGGAGGTCGCTGCCTCAGAGTCAGACAACGCAGCCTCCAAAGATGGAGCAGTAAATTTCCTAAGCATGCCGAAAGCCTCATCGTCAATCTGGCAACAGATTCCTCTCGCAAAGAAAAGGCGGCTTGGCGAGAACTTAATGCTACGGTGCCTGCGGTGCCACAATATTTGGATTGGTCCGACACACCCATCACGTGGGATCGCAGCGATCATCCGGACAGAGTTCCTGCAAAGCGCACCTACGCTTTAGTCGTCAGCCCTATAGTCGACAAATACAAATTGACAAAGGTGCTCATGGATGGCGGAAGCAGTATCAACATACTTTATGCCACAACATTGAAGAGGATGCGTCTCTCCGAGTCACAACTCACCCACAGCACTGTGAAGTTTCTTGGGATTGTGCCAGGACGACAAGCCTCTTCGATGGGACAAATCACCCTAAAGGTCACCTTTGGAGGAGCGGATAATTTTCGTACTGAAGATGTCTCTTTTGAGGTGGTTCCCTTTAAAAGTGCATATCATGCAATCTTTGGACGCCCGGCTTTCGCCAAATTTGTGGCTCGGCCCTGCTACATCTATAGCAAGCTAAAAATGCCGGGACCCAATGGGATCATCACAGTCAAAGGAGACTTCAAGAAAGCCAAGTAGTGTGAGGTCGCCAATGTCGTCCATGCTGAAGAAGAAATCTGCAAGGAGGAGTTGGAGGATCTCAAGAAGTCAATAGGTCCCGATGAGATGCCGGCAACTGAAAAGCCGTCCTCTAAGGTTGACTCGAGCTTCAAGCCAAAGGATGACACCAAGAAAATCAAGCTCTCAAAGGATGATCCGACAAAGGACGACATCATCGGTCCCGGTCTCGACGACAAATAGGAAGGCGAGCTCGTCGAGTTTCTCTGTGAGAACCGGGATATCTTTGCTTGGTCACCATCTGACATGCCAGGTGTCCCGAGGAAACTTGCCGAGCACTCCTTAAAAGTCAACAAGGACGCTAAGCCGGTCAAACAAGGCCTCCGCCGGCTCAGAACTGAGAAGCGCAAGGCGGTTGGAAAAGAGATCCTAAGGCTCACTGCCGCCAAATTCATCCGTGAAGTTGTCCACACTGATTGGTTGGCAAATCCCGTGCTTGTTCCAAAGAAAAACACCTCTGAGCTACGTATGTGCATTGATTTCACTGGCTTAAACAAAGCCTGCCCTAAGGATCCGTTCGCCCTACCGCGCATCGATCAGGTCATTGATTCAACTGCCGGCTCAGAGATGCTATGTTTTCTGGACGCTTATTCGGGTTACCATCAGATTAAGATGAAGGAGTCAGATCAAGTCAAGACATCTTTCACTACGCCATATGGCAATTACTGCTATGTCACAATGCCTTTTGGCTTAAAGAATGCCGGTGCTACTTACCAAAGGTGTATGCAGCGGTGTTTGGACAAGCAAATTGGCCGCAATGTTCACGTCTATGTTGATGACATAGCGGTCATGTCGAAGAAGCGTGGCGATCTTATCGCCGATCTGTCGGAAACCTTTGCAATTCTAAGGGAATACCAGATGAAGATTAATCCGGCAAAATGCGTCATCGGAGTTCCCGCAGGCAAGCTTCTGGGCTTCATTGTTTCTCAAATAGGAATTGAAATTAACCCGGAAAAGATAAAGGTGATTCAGAACATCGAGAGGCCGACTTGTCTGAAGGACATACAGCGGCTTACGGGTTCTGCCGCGGCTGTAAGTCAATTCATTAGCCAGCTTGGTGACAAAGCATTGCCATTATACAAGCTCCTCAAAAAGTCGGACAATTTTGTTTGGACAGAGGAAGCAGAGACATCTTTGGCACAGCTGAAGTATACATTGACACATGCTCCAATCTTAGCAGCTCCAAGGGAAAAAGATCCGCTTCTCCTCTACATGTCGGCCACGAATTTCGTGATAAGTGCCGTCATTGTAGTAGAGCGTCTGGAGGAAGGGAAGCAATAGCCGGATCAGCGCCTGTCTATTTCATTAGCGAGGTGTTCTCAGATTCGAAGCAGCGCTACCCTCACTACCAGAAGTTAGCCTATGGTGTATTATTTGCCGCCAGAAAGCTACGGCATTACTTCCAGGATCACACAATCACGGTGGTCAGCAAAGCTCCACTAAAGGACATCATCAACAATGCCGACGCAACAGGCCGAGTCGCCAAATGGGGCATCGAGTTAGCAGCCTTTGACATCCAGTATAAGCCGAGAACCGCCATCAAATCCCAAGTTCTAGCCGACTTTGTTGCAGATTGGACAGAGGCGATGGAGAGCACACCTTTGCCGGATTCTCAGTACTGGATAATGCACTTTGATGGCTCAAAGATGAAGGAAGGCTCAGGGGCTGGAGTAGTGCTAAAGTCACCTAAGGGTGATAAGCTCAGTTATGTCCTTCGAATCCACTTCAACGCCACCATCAATGTAGAAGAGTATGAGGCTCTCCTCCATGGCCTTCATATGGCTAAGGAGTTGGGAGTGAAGCGCATCCTCTGCTATGGCGACTCGGATCTTGTTGTACCACAACTTGATGGATGCTGGGACACGAAAAGTCCTACAATGGCGGAATACAGGAGAACAGTCGACGAGTTCGACAGATGCTTTGCCGGCTTAGAGGTCCGACATATCTCCCGAGATGACAATGAAACTGCTGACACCTTGGCCAGAATAGGCTCCAGGCAAAAGGCAGTGCCCCCAGATGTATTTCTCCACCATCTACATAAGCCATCCATCAAAGGCGGCGACGAAGATTATCCCTTGTCGGCAAAATCAGTTCAAGTGTCCTTGGTAACCCCAGATTGGACCACGCCCTACATTGATTTCCTGATTAATAAGAAACTGCCCAAGGATGACGAGGTGTTGAGCCGTCAAATTGAGCGTCGAGCAAAGGCGTACACGATTATTGACGGACAGCTATACAAACGGAGTACATCTGGCATCTTCCAAAGATGCGTCTCTCCAGAAGAAGGGCGGCAAATCCTTGAGGAAATCCACTCCGGCGAATGTGGGCATCACGTGGCGGCAAAGGCGTTGGTCGCTAAGGCGTTTCGGCACGGGTTCTTCTGGCTAACGGCTAAGGAGGATGCTATCAACATCGTCAAGACTTGTGAAGGATGTCAGCGCTACGCAAAGCAGGTTCACTTGCCGGCTCAGGAGCTCCGGACGATCCCTATTACTTGGCCATTTGCGGTCTGGGGGCTCGACATGGTGGGACCTTTCAAGACGGCAAGAGGAGGCTTAACTCACCTATTGGTGGCGGTCGACAAATTCACAAAGTGGGTGGAGGCAAAGCCCATAAAAAAACTCGACGAAGCTACAGCTATAAAGTTCATCGTCCAGATAACTACTCGATTCGGCATACCGCATAGCATTATCACTGACAATGGCACAAACTTTGCCGTCGGTGAGCTATCGAAGTTTTGCAGCCGATCAAAGATCCGGCTCGACGTGGCATCGGTGGCACACCCGCAATCCAATGGACAGGTAGAGCGCACTAACGGCATTATTCTGCAAGGTATTAAGTCGAGGCTTGAAACCCCATTGCATCGAGCAGCCGGCGCTTGGGTTGATGAATTGCCGGCGGTCTTATGGAGTATTCGTACTACCACAAATAGATCAACCGGCTTCACCCCTTTCTTTCTGGTCTATGGTGCAGAAGCGGTACTCCCAACCGATATGATCCACGATTCGCCTCGAGTCGCAGCCTATGTCGAATAAGATGCAGAAGAAGCACGTCAAGACAGCTTAGATATCCTCGAAGAAGAAAGAGAGT
Organism: Puccinellia tenuiflora; assembly: GCA_012064385.1. Taxonomy (NCBI): domain Eukaryota; kingdom Viridiplantae; phylum Streptophyta; class Magnoliopsida; order Poales; family Poaceae; genus Puccinellia; species Puccinellia tenuiflora. The sequence continues at coordinate 769,388 of QRDG01000143.1, forward strand.
TGGCTCTCCAACGATCCGCCATCTATCAGCAAGATCTACGTCGCTACCAAAGCCGTAGAGTGCGGAATCGATCTTTTCGAGAAGGCGACTTAGTGCTTCGGCTTGTGCAAAGCCGGCAGCACAAATTATCCCCTTCATGGGAAGGACCTTTCGTTATCAGCAAAGTTCTGAAAAACGGGTCATATTATCTCCTCGACTTAAGGGATTCAAGGAAAGATCCCACGAAGAAAGGTCGAAGGAGGAAAAGGCATGTCGATGACGACTTAGATGAGATGAAACGTCCGTGGAATATCGCTCAGCTACGTCCTTTTTACACTTAGAAAATTCTATTATAACCATGTCAATGTGATCATGAAATAAAAATTGGCTTCTCTCATGTGAAATTCGAGAATCTGTACCATCCTTTATTTCCCAATGATCTTATTGCTATCATCTGTTTACCCGAAATTGCCTGTGTTGCTTGTTGGTAAACTATCTTTCATGTTGAATCCGCCTTAAGGTGATGACAAAACAACGTTTTGCCAAATTAATGTTTGTCTGCTAGCTTTTTGCGCCGGGTTGCTTCAAAGCGTTTCGGCACCGAAAGGCGGCACTTGTTCTGGGTCTAAACAGATTGGTCATTGTGTACCCTGTTACTCAGCAAGTTTGCTTCGCAATAGGTTTGCCGACGCTTAAAGGCTAAGGTGTCAAGGCCAGAATAAACTGAGGCATAAAAATTGCAAACTTGCAAAAAACATAAGCCGAATTAGCACGGCAAAAGACTTGGTTGTTTACAAGCGTTTCATACTGTTTGAACAGATTTACATCTTAATATTTACATTTTCAGGAAGGCCGGCTCAAAAGAGCAAGTTCGGCTTATGCAGACTTGTCCGCTTCTTCGCCGTCATCGTCAGACTGGACGGGAGTTGGCGGGCAGGGCACTTCCTTGAAGATGGTGGTCAGGGAGACCATATTGGCAACTTTGCTGGCGTAGCCGGAGATGGAGTGAAGGATCTTCTTGCGCTCTTGATCGTCCAGCGGCGTGCCGTCCTCTTTTTCAAGAGGAAAGCCGGACGCTACGCGCCAGGCTTCTGCCTCCGGGTAGTGCACCATCATTAGGCCCAATGTCGTCTTTGCACCGCCGCGAGCACTGGACCGCAACCGTTCGTCAAAGAACGAAGTCGCCTCGTCCAGTTCGGCTTCCAAACCTGCAAGGTCCGTCAAGGGTTCGGGGTTGCCGGGAAAGAATTTCTCGACAAGCTTTCTTCCCGAAGACAGTATCTTCGGGATAAGCTCCCCTACTTCCAAGATCCGGTCAAGCCGGTTTTCCGCTGTCAGCTCATGGCCATAACCCGCCGGAGCTGTAAAAAGCGAAGTTCATGTTAAAAGTGGCTAAGACAGAAAGCAGTGAATTTGAGGTTTTAAGTAACTTACTCAAAAGCTGACTGTCGATGGCCACCGATTCGTCGAGGCGCTTGTCAAGCCGGTCCTGGATTTCACGAAGGGCATCCTTGTGATTTTGCCTCTCCGTCTCCAAGATTTGTTCGGCTTGAGCAAGGCCCTTCTTGGCCATCTCTAGCTCCGTCGACATTGTCTGATTAAGCTTTTTTAGCTCGGAGTTTTCGTCGCGGAGCCGGTCGAGAATGCCGGCGTTCTCAGCAAGCTCCTTGGCTTTTATAATGGCGTCTGCAAAACAAAATGTTAGCAGTATAAAAATAACCATTATGCAAAGTTAAGTTTCCGGTATTTTTACCTTGGTACTGAACCCGGTCCGCCTCAAACCCGGCGATGATGGCATCCTTGTTCGCCAGCTCAGTTTTCAGCCGGCGCATCTCCTGATTTCGTACACCCAAACAATTGATGGTTTCAGCGCCAATTTTTCGGTGGATCTGCGTAAGGAATTGCTAAAAGCCTAAAGCTATATTGACAAGTCAAAGTGGCTACATGACGGCATTTCATGGCTAGGGGGCTAAGCAGTTGCATGCGCATTGACTCGGATCACTATGTCGGCTAGTTCTTATAACTTAACCCGACATAGTGCTCGGGGGCTACTGGGGAAGATATGTACCTGGTAGTGTTCACGAAGAAGCGTCATGCCGGCTTCAAAGCTTTCAGCAAAATAATTTTGCTGATCTTCAAGGATCTCTATGACATCAAAGGTGTCATAGGCATTGGTCTGATCCGGCTCATCATCTCGGACGGTTGTTCCTTTCTTCCGGGAAGCCGAGGTACTTTCATAAACCGGCTCATGAACTCCGGCTTGATGTGTCCCTCGTCGTCGAAGGCTTCCGCCTTAATTGGAGGAAAGGTGGGGGCATCATTAGCCGGAGCTTCAACCCTTGGTGGGAGGAAGGTTCAGTCGCCTTCCCATCATCTCCGTCCATTGAGTCGGAGGAATAATCCCGGCTCTCCCGAGAATTGGACTTGCCGTCATGGTACGGGGGGAGCTCTCCTCCGCTGGAGTTGGCTTTGAAGCCGCAGGAGTTGGGGGAGGGACGGCTGGAGAGGCTTTCTTGCGTATGGCGCATACCTTTTGCTTTAAGGTGGCGCCTCTCTTCATCCTGCAAAGGTAAAGGGCTAAGCTTAGCATATCCGGCATTGTTGCCAGAGTAAGGAGGAGATGTGTCAGCCGACTTACTTCTTGCTGGGGATATTGAGCCCAGCGAGAGCGTCGTCATCCTCCGATGATTTGGCGCCAACCGTTCAGATTGGCTTCNCCGAGAATTGGACTTGCCGTCATGGTACGGGGGGAGCTCTCCTCCGCTGGAGTTGGCTTTGAAGCCGCAGGAGTTGGGAGAGGGACGGCTGGAGAGGCTTTCTTGCGTATGGCGCATACCTTTTGCTTTAAGGTGTTGCCTCTCTTCATCCTGCAAAGGTAAAGGGCTAAGCTTAGCATATCCGACATTGTTGCAGAGTAAGGAGGAGATGTGTCAGCCGACTTACTTCTTGCTGGGGATATTGAGCCCAGCGAGAGCGTCATCATCCTCCGATGATTTGACGCCAACCGTTCCATATTGGCTTCTCCTCTTCCGGCTCTCTGCGAGAGCCAAAGAAAGGGTGACTGGCCGCTTAATCACTTTGCTGGACGATGTGCCAGCTGACCCAGAGACGGCAACGCCGGGAATCTGAAGAATAAACACAAGTCAAATTGTTAAGCATAAGAGTCTAAATCCCTTGAAGAATTGAACTTTGGATTCGGCAAAGTACCTTTGGGGGAGGGTTGGTTGCCATATACATCGGCAGCGACTCTTCATATTGCCGGCCTTCGCCAGGCCGGGCTTTGATAAGCTTGTTGAAGCGAGCCTCAAAGAGGCCCTGCTCCAGGTCTTTTTTACTGATCCGCATGGGATCAGCATTACCCGTGTACTCGCTCATAAGGCGAGCACGATGTTGGAGAGGCTGGATCCGTCTCTTCATCCAGCAAATTATGGTATCCTCCCCAGTTAGCGGAGGAGAGCCGGAAGTTAAATCTGTAATCCTTGCCTGGATGGCGGCAAGGTCTGCCGGCATTTTCACCGGCGCCTTCGTCTTCCACGAAGGAAGGGGCGTGTCGGCTCTGTCTTCAAAGGGGGCGAGCCCCTGAAGCCTGTTTGGGGGCGCCACGTCTTTGTAGTAAAAGAAGGTGGATGCCCACCCCTTTGCCGAATCAACAATTGACACCTGAGGGTACCAATCAATGTCCCGGCGCATGTTGAAGCTGATGGAGCCGGCCACCAATAGCTCCTTGTTCACAGTTTGTCTCTTGACTAAGAAATACCTTTGGAAGAAGTCTAACCTAGGTTTTATGCCTAAGTAGCCTTCAAAGAGTGCTACAAAGCCGGAGATGTATAGCAAGCTGTTGGGGGTGATGTTGTGGAGCTGAAGGCCGTAGTGATCTAAGATCTCTATCAGAAAAGCCGAAGGCGGCAAAGAAAACCCCCTAACGATGTGAGAAGAAAGAAGTACCCGTTCATCCTTGATTGGAGTAGGAGAAGGGTCACCTAAGGCGGATCGGCAAGTCGGCGCCGACTCTGAGGACGGAAGAATGGCACCATCGGCCACCATTCTCGTCAGCTCGACATCGTCCACCACCGAGCAACCCCAGTTGTGGGTCGGGTTGTTGGTGACGCCAGCGTTGTCACCGGCTTCCTCTTCTTCCTCTTCTTCAGCGGCAGCGGATGCCGAAGCCATCGTGTTCGCTGCCTCCGCAGCGGCTTTGGCTAAAGGAACTTCATCACGCCCAGAATCTGTGGCGGAGACGCTCGCTGGAGTGGGGGAAGATGCAGTAGGAGCGGCGGATGGCGCGGAAGCGGCGGCGGCGGTCGCAGGAGCCGCGCCTCCCGTCGGAGGAGCCGAGTCAAGAGGCACGGCGTCAATCACCGGAGAGCTCGGGGCGTCGGATGCCATGGAGCTCGAAGGAGTGATGGAGTTAGAGCTCGGGAGGAGATGAGATCTGGAAAGAGGCGCTAGGTTTGCAAATGGCGTGTGACCGTGGCGGAGGCAAGACGACCAGCTTTTATAGAGGGTGCGCCGAGATTCACGTAATGGTCGGGAGCCGAAATTTTCGCCACGCGTAACGGATTGAGCCGTTGTGAGAAGATTTTTCCCCTCCGACGCCTCGATTCTCGCACGAGAAAAACGAAGTTAGCCCCTGCATTCAAAGATGCTGCTCCATTCACACTGCCGGGTCTGACAGAGCTGTCAAATCGCCGGACGCGTGCCAATACGCACTCAAGTGCTTTTCGGCATGAAAAGCCGGCACACTGAAATCGACAAAGCTGTTCGGCATGATTGCAGGGTTCTGGGAATGCTCCAAGACTGAAGACGGATGATGAATCTTTCAGACAACACATTGCTAGAAGATTGAAGCCAGTCGCTGAAGTACTTGAAGCTTTCCGGGGGCTACTGTTGGGGTTATGCCGAACAGGTATCCTCACAGAGAAGACTGAAAGCCAGCATACCAGGGTGGCCCATAGTGGTTGTAAGCCGGAATCTGGCTTACCGGGCGGCCTAGTATGATGAAGCATGGGAGGCCCATCCGGCTAAGGGAAGGTTCCAGAAGCCGGCCTGCATTGCGGAAGACTTAGCCCACAAGGCAAGGCCTAGGCCGGATTAGAGTAGAACTCTGTACTTAGTCGGTTAGGTTTCCTCCTATAAGCCCTAGGTCCGGACGTCTTTATAAGCCGGCCTACGGGACGCCTTAGGGCACGATCTCAATCTACTTTCATTGTAATCGGCGATATTGCCTTATAGTGAATTATAGCAGCACGTAGGGTTTCGCCACCGTTGCGAGATCCGAAGCTGGGTAAACCCTTTGTCATCCCGTCGCCGGAACACCCCACGTCTCCAAAACCCCTCTCTCTACCTAGATCGATGGCACCCCTGCCGCGGCTAGATTCTACAATACCACAACAAACTTTGTTGAATATGTAGGAGTCAATATGGGCATCCCGGTCCCGCTATTTATTATTCATCGGATCATGTCTGCATATTCTCGAACCCGTAGGGTCACACACTTAAGGCTCCGATGTAGCTAGGGCTTGAGATATTTGATGGTGTGAATGAATATTGATTCGGAGTCTCGGATAAGATCCAAGACATCACAAGGAGCTCCGAAAGAGTCCGGAGATAAAGTTTCATATAAGGAAAGTGGTTTCCGGTGGTGTCGGAAAAGTTCTAGAATATTCCGTTAGGGTACCGGAAGATTCTAGAAGGTTCCGGAAGCTTCCGGAGGGCCCCACCTTTGGGGGCCATGAACCTAGAAGGCCCACATGAACCGAGGGGAGTTGCATCAGCCCACTTGGGCTGGCCGCACTCTCTCCTTAAAGGCCCATGCGGCTGGCCCATGGGAGGCACCCAAAACCCTCGGGGGCTGACTTGGGGAACAAGTTCCCTCAAGCCGCCGGCCCTAGGGCTTGGAGCAGGGGCCAAGGCAGCCCCCCCACGCCTATATAAAGAGGAGGGGAGGGCTGGGGAGTTGGACCCCATACCCTAGCCGCACCACCCCTTTCCTCCCTCCTCTCTCTCTCATACTCGGCTTGGCGAAGCCCTGTCTGCGGGAAAACCTACACCATCTCCACCACCACGCCGTCGTGCTGCTGGGATCTCACGAGCCACTTACTCCTCGCTTGCGGGATCAAGGAGAGGAAGTCTTCATCTAGCTGTACGTGTGGATACCGCAGAGGTGCTGCTCATGCGGTGCTTCATCGGATCGGATAATACATCTCCTCGCGACTAGATGAGTCTAGTTGCGGGGATTGACAGACCAACCCCTGCATCGACAAAACGCTTTGCTCGTTCTTCGAGGGTAAGAGATTGGATCTCATCTTCGCTATCTTCATCTAATAGATTTAGATCCGTTGGGTTTCTTCCGCTTGTTACGTAGGAATTTTTTTGTTTTCTATGCAACGAACCCTTTAGTGTGCTCATCTACGGCCGCCTCGTCTTCGGCGGGATCATCCGCATGGTCGTCTTCTTCATGGAGCGCAACTTCCTTCTCCGGAAGAAGGTCCTCTACTTCGTCTATGGCGTGCGCCGCGCCGTGCGCAATGTGCTCTGGCTCGGCATCGCACTCGTGGCCGGGCACCTGCTCTTCGAAAAGGACGCCTAGCAGGAGACGCACACCCTGGTGCTGCCCTATGTCAGCAAGGTGTTGTGCTGCCTCCTGGTGGCCACCGTGATCCGGCACGTTAAGACGCTGCTGCTCAAGGTGCTCGCCTCGTCGTTCCATGTCTCCACGTTCTTCGACAGGATCTAGGACGCGCTCTTCAACCAGTACGTCATCGAGACGCTCTCCGGCCCGCCGCAGGTTGACGAGAGACGGATGCTCACGGAGGTGCAGAGGCTGCAGAGCGGCGGGGCGACCATGCCGAGCGACCTCCAGGCGGCGGCCATGCCCAGCAGCAAGCCTGCCGCCGCTGCTTCTATGGTGCCGCCCAAGAGCAGGCGGCTCTCGGCAGCGGCGTCCCGATGAGGACCCAGCAAGTAGCTGCAGAAGCAGAAATGCAAGCGGCATCTGGAGGAAGGGTCCATCTCGATTGACCAGCTGCACAGGCTCAGCCAGAAGAACATCTCCGCGTGGAGCATGAAGAGGTTGATGAAGATTGTCTGGTACGGGGCGCAGACCAGTGACCACCATGGACGAGCAGATCAAGAACGCGACCTGCGAGGAGGACGAGCTGGCCGACATTGCCATCATGACAGGCTTGAACAGCTCGCCGCTAACTGACGTGTCGTCATCGAATCGGCGGGAGAGGAGGAAGTAGGAGAACTTGTTGACCCCGAGTTGCGCGGGCATGGAGGGCGCACCTCGGCTGAACCCGGCGAGCCCCGTGGGCGGCTGGTGCAGGGACGCGAGGTTGCAGTCGATGGCGAATCCCCTCTTGGCGGCGCGGCCGATGGTCCTGGCGCACAGCGTGTCAGAGAGGAGTAGGCCAGAGGTGGAGCCGGAGCTGTAGACGACGAGGTAGGGCGCGCATATGGTGCTGGCGGTGGCGCTGCAGGTGGCGGCGCCGGGGTGGCAGGGCGGGGCGGAGGAGGCGGCGTAGGGGCGGTGTGACGCGAACGACCGGTTGGTGACGTCACTGCCACGTTAGTAACGGCGTTAGCAGCGGAGGCACGTCACCGCCATGTCAACGTCCACTTCAGTGTCCAAAACCGCCTAAATTCCACTCAAAACCACCCAAATTCGAGCAAAACCACTACCAGGGGGTTATTCATCCGATTTGGTACATTTCAGGGTTCAAATCATCCGGTTTTCGAGTTTAGGGTGAATGTTCTCCGTAGGGTGACATTTGAGGGTGAAAAATATACTTAATCCAAGAATCAATTGACCCCAGCCCATAAGCTTCCATCCAAGGACAAGTGCAACGCTCTAGCCCACTAATTTGTTAAGGCCCAGAAAACGCACAAACAGTACTTGTAGCCCATCGCTCGTCCGATTTCCATATCGATCATAGTCCATCTCCATATCGTGTATCGCTACGTGAAGGGAACCCTTCGCGAAGGGCGATTTCCAGCGAGCGACGACGCTCCACGGCTGACGCGTGGCGCGCGGACGGAGCAGCGCATCTGAAGACGTACGAGTGATCAAATTGATTACGACTTCTAGTTGTGAAGCACCCACGCGCGTGAGTGTGCCCTCGAGGGTGCCGCGTACGGAGGGCGGACGTGCATGCGCGCGCCGAAGCCCCCGCGGCATATACATTCCTGTAGCTACCTTCATGTACATCCGCGCGTACATCTCTGTACATCAGCGCGTACATCGGTGTACATCTACGTGAACGCGTACATCCGCGTGAACGCGTACACATAACAGAAAGTACAAAACTGTACAGGATGTACAACCATGTTGCTAGAGGATGTACACACGTTGCTACAGGATGTACACACACGTTATTACTGGATGTACACTCACGTTGCTACTGGATGTACAAAATTTGGAAATGTAAAACCTGGAAATATACAAAACTGGAAATGTACAACCACGTGCTACCGAATGTACAAAAACTGGAAATGTACAAATTTGGAGATATACAAACTGGAGATGTACAAAATCTGAAAATGTACAACCACGTGCTACCGAATGTACAACCACGTGTTACCGAATGTACAAATTTTTTTTTATCAAAACCTATCAACATAGGATCTAGTTTTGAAGATCTTGACGCGAAGAGCTCAAAAGTGAAAACGGTTCGTAATTTGGATTAACGGTTCTCAAGATATTTCATTTTAAAATTTCGGTTTTGCAAAAAAAGAAAAAGCGAAGCGCAACCAGAGAGCGACACATGTCAAGCACGGAGAGGAGGATGACGCGCGCGATGAACGAGAGGCCGACACGTGTCGGCACGACAGTGCACGCGGATTTCCCTTCGCGAAGGGAACTTTTTTTTTTGTGAATTCGATCAGTCGCTGCTTGCTCATCCTGAAGTGAATGCCGGCCACACGGCCGTCTCTCGTCGCCACTTGACGATTTCCTTTCCCAGTTCCGGTCTGTAAGTGCCACTAAAGCTGACCCGTCCATTTAATTGATCTGAAGGAGCAAGAGATTTTAATATCTCAATTCTCGTATTATTAGGGTTTGATAGATGACTTGAACTGACCCTGTTGCATGACCATGCCTGTATAAAACATATATGTAGCATACCATGATTTAGAAGGGAAAAAGAAAACAGCGGAGATGCTACCCTTGCACCCTTGAATGGCATGCAAGCTTGGTAGAAAAGAGGTACTGTATATGTAAGTATGTAACGTTGTGCGATACCAAAAAAAAAACAGAGGATACTTTTTGGTGGCCGGCCGGTGGATGTAAAAAAGTCTGTCACGTAGATCTGGGTCTGATAGTACAAAAATGTTTGTAACGTAGATCTGGGTTAATAATCTGGTTAATCTTAGCCGTATATTTAGATCTAACTGTCAAAAATAATTGGGATGATGTGGCTTAACGTGGAGGCTCTATTAGACATCCGTATATTGCTTTTAGTATATACTAGCAAAATATGCCCGTGCGTTGCTACGGGGTAAAACTATCAGGTTTGGTTGACAATTGTTGGCACATCTTAAATTGTACACCAAAATTGATTGACCCACGTAGAATAACAGTAAAATGAACATAATTTAGCACAATAGTAAAAATAACTCGATAGGTAAAAAAAAATATTGATACAGTATTATCTCTGTGATAACTTGATAGAAATTTATCGTCACGGCATCAATATTGAAAGGACACGGATGTCGCCTAGAGGGGGGGGGGGGGGGGGGGGTGAATAGGCGATTTAAAATTATTACGGTTAAGCCTTCAATAAATGCGGAATAAAACTAACGTTTAATTTATCAAGCCAAAACCTAAACTAGCTAGGTTCACCTATGTGCACCAACAACTTATGCTAAGCAATATAATCAACTAGGTGATAGCAAGATATATAACTTCAAGCTCGATGTCTATCACAAAGTAAATAGCATAAGTAAGAAGCTCGGGTATAGAAATACCGAGGCACTTGGAGACGATGATTTATCCCGAAGTTCACTTCCCAATGGAAGCCAGTCTCTGTTGGAGCGGCGCGGAGTTCACCAATGTGAAACACCGAGTAGCCTTGATATGGCACACCGTATCTCCGTTGTGTCTTACCACTAATGTGGCGAGGCACTTGTCACTATGTTGCCGTTGAGGTTGACAACTAGAACCTTTACAAGGATGAAGCACACTCCACAAGTTGGAGGGTCTTCACCAAATGCACCGAGCCACCAAGACTCGATGCCCAAGGCCGAGGCACACACCACAACTCAATTGGTGGCTCCCGGCAATGTCTTCGTAGTTACCAAAGCTCCGAAGCAAACAAGGTTGAGCCACACTCCACAATTGGAGGCTCCCAACAAATCCCGTGAGCCACCAAGACTCCGAGAAATCAACAACCGTCTAGGGTACCAATGTGCCCTAGAGGAACAAGCTCTAGGGCACCAAAGTACCCAAGAGAAACAAGCTTCTCAACTTCACTTTCCACGAATCACCGTGGAGAACTCAAACCGATGCAACTAATGCAATGGCAAGAACACACTAAGTGGTCAAGTTCTTCCAACCCGAATCCAACCAAAGCAACTAATGCTTGGGAGGGATTTGAGAGGAAGAACAAGGAGAAACACCAAGAAACTCCAAAGATCTAGATTCAAAGTGTTCCCCTCACTTAGAGGAGAAATCGATCGGTGGAAACGCGGATCTAGACCTCCTCTCTCTTTTTCTCAAAAACTAGCAAGAACTATTGGAGGGATTGAGAGATAGCCAAGCTCAAGAGGGTCAACAATGGAGGGAAAAAACAGCTCAAGAAGTTGGCAAAGGTTAGGGATGAAATGGGGAAGAAGACCCTTAAAAAGGGGGCCAAAAATATGGCCGTTAGGCCAATTTTCGGGCAGCCGGAGGAGGGAGGCCGGCCAGGCCGGCCATAGCCCGGCCATGATGGCTGGCCAGCAAACAGAGAGCCCCCGGCCATGGGGCCGGCCATTGGGCCGGCCATGCTGGCCTAGCCAAAACGGCGAAACTGAAATTGCAATATCTTTTGCATCCGGACTCCGTTTTCGACGATCTTGGGCTCGTTGGAATCACCACAACGAGCACTACAAGATTATGCATAGAAACATCATAGTCCAACAAAATATTATAATAACAAATGAGGAAATGTTAAACCTCTCTCTTGCAAACCGGAACCGTCATATCTTTTGCAAATGAAGTCCGAAAGAGGTGAAACCAATTTTGTTGGAAAGAGGATGATAGTAGCTATCCTTGGAAATATTTGAAAACAACTAAGAGATAAATTCTCAACACATGTATGTGTGGATAATTTCTCAAGGACAAACCGATAATATTTCTAATATCGAAAACGCAATGGAAGACGCATATGAAAACCGTTTTCGATGAGCTTGGCCTTGTCATGACAAGCACGACAAGGACCAAGACCACACCACGATAAGAAACAAATAATAACCAATAAAGATGATGCCAATGATGCAAAGGTTTGAGCTCTCTACGACCGATACGCTAAAGCTCACTTGAGAGCCCCTCTTGATAGTACGGTTACCTATCCTAAAACCCGGTCTCCCAACTACACTGCGAGACCGGTAAAATAGAAACCCTATCAAGATCATACCTTTGCCTTGCGCATTGCAATTGAGCTAGATGATGACGATCTTGATCTCCTCTCAAGTGGATCACCTTTCTTTATTACGCTCCGCTCGGTGAGGCCTCGCATATTGCTCCCCCATACAGCAATATGGGAGAGACACTTTTTTGCATATCTTCACTTGCCCTTATCTTGTATGTTGATCAACTTGCACTTAGCCTTGATCAACATATAATCTTCTCCTTTTAGCTTCGACTCCAACATATGGAGTTCAAGCATTCCATACGAGCCAACACTTTCTTGATTGCGCTCCGCTTGGTGAAGCCTCGCGTATTGCTCCCCCATACACCAAGATGGAAGAGGCACTCTTTCGCATATCTTCACATGCCCTTATCTTGTATGTTGATCAACTTGCACTTAGCCTTGATCAACATATATTCTTCTTCTTTTAGCCTTGACTCCAACATATGGAGTCCAAGCATTCCTTATGGACCAACACTACAAATATAACTCAAAGCACACATTAGTCCATAGAGATTGTCATTAATTACCAAAACACCACATGGGGGCAACCATGCTCTTTCAAATATACAATCTTATCTCCTAGTATACCTAGCCTCTCTCATAACTTCCTCTTCTATTGCGATATATGCAGGGTTCACCATCGCAATTGATTCTTTGCATGGTGTGTTGCGCCTAAACTCACGGTTAGCTATAATTTGCTCTATTCTAACTTTTTTTTGTTCTGGCTGCATATTTTTATATTTTTCCTTTCTCGCGCACACTTTTTTGTCTTCTGTTCGGGCTCTAAATCTGCATATTTCTTCCTTCCTTCTACGCATTTATTTTTTTGCAGTTGGGTTGAATTTTTAATTGTTTTCTTTCGTTGATAGGCTTCACGACGTCTCTTCAACTTTTCTTTTTTTTTCTTCATTGGTCATCTGTGCATATCGATNACAAATATAACTCAAAGCACACATTAGTCCATAGAGATTGTCATTAATTACCAAAACACCACATGGGGGCAACCATGCTCTTTCAATCTCCCCCATTTTGGTAATTGATGACAATCCCTTTTAAGAGGGTTTATATAATGAAGTAAACGACCTTTCAAGACAAGGATGCATGAGCATGAGAGGCAAATGCTTAAGAACCAAGCGAAAGCATAAAACCAATTCCCTTAAACCCTCTAAAACTTCTCCCCCATTGGCATCGATTGCCGAAATGGGAAGAGAAAATTTAGAAGGCTAATATAATATGAGTTCCTCCACAAGGTATGCATTTCTCAAGATATGAGTGAAATCAAATGCACATATCCATTAACGAATAATAGAGGAAATCAAACTATATTGAGGATCCAAGGATTGCAAGAGGTTGAAATCATTCTAAACATCTCCACAAAGGAGAAAAACAATCAAGAAGATCCTAACCGAGAGTTCTAAATAAAAATAGAGAAGCTCCCCAATGTTCATGCGCTATTGAGGAGTGCACAAATATGGAATCCTCACTCCCCCAAAATCATCTAGAACACTCACCAAGTGCAAGGGTGTAAAAAATTAAAGCAAAACCGAGCACTTGCACCAAAGATGTGGTTGAGCCATAAGGAGATACCAATTAAGAGAAACTATCAATAAAGGCCCAACCAAGAGTATGTGTGTGTGACAAGACAATTAATTTGGTAAGACACATAGTCTTAACCAAATGGAGATAAGTTATATATCAAGTATTGACACACACAACTTACAAAGAAGATTTTCAAAAGAATATGTTCACAAGTTCAAGGATACCAATTGGAAATTAACACCAATCGAAAAAACCAAGAGCTAGTGAGAACATTTAGCCAACAAACTCAACATACTCACTGTGATGAGCATGAAGAGAAGAATCTTCAATAAAATGTGAGTGCACAAAGATGCGAATAGAAATAAGACAAGCACTCACGAGACAAACTTGGAGCCACCGAAGAATTATAGATAAAAGACAAGGTGGCTTGAAAGAAAATAGGATAAATAAAAGGTGACCTCTCACATATGTATAGGTTTCTAAGTAGATAAATCGTTAATGATATATATATCGACAAAGAAACTTACACATATAAGATGGTCGAAGAAAAAGAGACCATGGTAACCAAAGGAAGTCATGAATATACAAAAAGAGATTATTGCTTAAAAGCATAGCACATAGCTCAAATTTATCTCATTGTATATAAATGAACTTCAAACACATCAAATGCATCACACATATCACTCAGGGAACAAGAGATAGTGGAAATGCTTTGAGATAGGCAACAAGTATCACAAAGAAATAATACCAATTGAAGGAAAGGTTTTTGCAATTTCATCACAAATATCACAAAGACATACCAAGTGAAGGAAATAAGCCAAAACCACAACAATTGCACATTAAAGTTTTCATGCCAAGAGGCAACCTACACAAGGTGGAATACAAGAAACATATGCATGAGATAGATACTTGTTACCGAGATGCATTGGTGATGACGAAGATGATCCTTTGTTAGTCATCATAGCTTGACTCCTAAATCACATGGTGATACCACCTTCCTTATGAATGAGGCAAGCATCCAACTCTTCTCAATTGTACCTAAAAAATAATTCAAGTACAATATGGTTCCCAAACTCATTGGGTTCCATAGTAGTTAGATACACTAAAATACATAGGAAACACTCCACATAAATATGTGCATATAGATATGAAATTGAATTTCATGCACATCTTAGCCGATTTAGGATTTGGTGGATTATCCCCTATATATTGGATCAAGAAAGACTAGCATTCCATAAAATAAATATACTAGTAAATATGCATGCATGGACTTACAAGAACCAAATGAGATACGATTTGGACAAAACACCAAGTAAACCAAGAAGAGAGCACACCAAAGTGTGACACAAAAAGGTTGTCCAAATTATATCAAAATCCAAATCAACACATGATTGAGGAAAAATAAAATCAACATATGATTGATTCCAAAACACATCAACACATGAAGTGTGATATCAATAGGAATCAAATCAAACAACACATGAGAGATAAGACACCAATTGAAAATAAGATACCAACTAGGAGAAAAGATACCAATAAGAGGATAATGCTTGACCGGAATCAAGTAAAGTAGAATAGAGTAATAAGGTATCAAAATTCCCACAATAAATATCAATTGAAACAAATATCTATGTAGGAGATATTAAATTCCAACTAATACCAATTGATGGTACCTAGGCAAGGCCAATGAGCATATAAGATGAAAGAAAGAGACATGCTCAAAGGGGTTTTCTCATTCTATAGGATAAATATAAAAACAAGAAATGAGAAAGCAAGACTCCCAAGAGAGAGCAAGGTTACACCAAGTAAACCAAACATCCTCTACATTTTTCATGATGGCACAAAGCATCAAAGAAAAAGATTTGTCTTCCATAAACACCTAGGATAGAAATCAAATGCCAATTGAAAGGATCGAATATTGATAGATAGGATAGTGTTCTAAATAAAAAGGAATGCTCCCCCAAGATTCATGCATTATTTTGATATTTGCATTTGAATACAAAATGCAAGCACAAGGGATCATTACTCTTCATATTTTATTTACAACACTAAACACTACCAATTTGAAAATTAGGATCCATGCAAGAGGCAAGGAAGGCAATGGAAGCCAAGATAAATATTTTGGCGAGAGATGGGGCAAATAAAAGCCAATGCCAATGTACGGATAATCAAAAGTATTCTATCACAAATATAAATATGGATTGTCCAAGGACAATGACCATTTTAAATTATTTTCCCGGTGGTAGGGGTATCCAAGAATATCCTCACAAGATAAAACATATGGCAAGAGATAAGAAATAACACACCAAATTTAATAAGGTTTGTTGATAGTTCCAACTATTCAAACCAACCGGCAAGGCCATGGTTAGAATAATATGGAAAAAATGGTTTCTCAAATAATATATAGGAAATGCATATTAGAGAGAAAACCATACCAAGCAAACTCACACAAACAAGAGCCAAAGGATAGCTAAAAATCAAATGGAACTTGTTCGAGCTAATATGCCACATAGAAATAAGATAATTACAATATCACATCTAGTGGCAAAACCTCAAATGTTCACATTTTATGGGATTGTAATATGCACATAGCGTATTGCTCCCCACAATGTGATAATTCATTCTTCTTAACAAGAGGCAAATAAAATCAACTAGAGATGATTAATGGACATTATAGAATTTGAATTTCTCATGAGCATGACATACCACATAGTGATAGATAATATTGAAATATCAATACTAGGTGGTGTGCCTCATGTACATACATATTTAGGATTGTGAAGTGCACAAAGCATATCACAACCCCAAAATGGGATAGTCCATTAATCTCTCAAAAGAGCCCATTGAAATCAACATCAGATCCAATAAGGACTCCACACAAAGTTTACACATATATGGAGCGCACATTAACATACACAAACTTGATTGCTCAAGGTAAGTAATAAGCACAACATATACAAGCACATGCTAGGAACAAAACTAACACATGCAAGGGAGCAAGCAACTTTCAATGTATATATAATTTAAATATAAGTTACCGCAAGAAGGAGCATTGGATATGAGGTATGACCAATATAATCCAATGACTTGGCTTGTGGAAATAATAATCAAGAAGATCCCTTAATTCTTCAAGGATAGCCAAGTCTCCAATGTCCTCATTCCACAACCTATTGATCAAGTTTGAGCTTGTTGGTCCCCAACCAAGTTGGGTCCTAAGAGATTAGTCACAATAGGCTTGGCAAACCCAAATGGTTCTTTTCTTGACACCACTTTGAGTTCCCACATATTTGGCAAACACATTGCCAACCCTATCCTTCCTAAGAGAATAAGCATCATAATAATTATGGGGGTTGGATAGAGTACGTTTTGTGCATGAAGAAGCCAAGTGGCCCTTCTCATGGCATAAGTAGCAATATCGACTCTTTTCTTTCTTCTTAATAGGCTCCTCAACTTGAGGAGAAATGACTTGAGTCTTCTTAGGAGGGTGGCATTTGTTCAACCCGAGGTTGAGCATGAGATTGACAATAGGCCGCTTCCCTAGTTTGCTCTCACTAAGAGGCTTCTTCTTTATTGGGCAATACCTAACATGATGCCCTTCAATTTTGCACTTGAAGCAAAACAATCTTGGCCGAGTGATTGACTTGTTCTTGGCCCTTTTTATTCCTACTCTTGGACTTGTTCTTAGATATTGGAGTTGAATCCAAGTCCACTCTTGTCATTGGGGGATTTTGCACACTCAACATGTTGTCAAATGTGGCCTTCCTTTATGACGCTTCTCAACATCTTTCTTCAAAGAGAGTGGCTTGTGCCTTGTGCCTTTAGTCTTCCCTACAAGGTTAGTAGCTATACAAGTACTAGTGGAAGTTGAAGCTTCATTATAGAGCAACTAGGCACAAAATGTAATTAACATATGATTTAGCACTAGTGTGAGATGAGAATTACAAGGACTAGCAACATGTATTGTAGCATTTTTAGTAGAAGTTGTGCCATTTTCCACATGAGGCTCACTAGATATTACCTTGGTAGCAATGGCCTCATGAGCTAACTTTAGCTTATCATGAGATATGAGAAGATCTTCATGAGAGCTCGAGATCTTCTCATGGCTTTCTTCCAATATCTCATAATGCTAGTTAGCAATTTAAGTTGAGCCCTTAGCTCAACATTCTCCTTTAAAATGGCTGCTTCACAAGAATAGAGTTAGTAGCACAAGCATCAACATTAATAGCAATGGGAGAACAAGTAGGAAGCTCTTTTAGTAATTGAGCTTGGAGTTGATCATGAGGACTTAGTGAGATGTGCAAGAGAATCTTCCAAGGACTTGACATCCTTTTCGAATTTACATTAGCCTCAAGAAGTCTAACAATTTCAACAACAAGCTCTTCACTTTTTATTTTAAAATCATTAGCCACCTTGAGAGCTCTATCATGGGTTTCATTTACTTTAGATGACTCTAGAGTAAATGTCTCCTCAAGAGATTTCTTGGTGGTTTGTTCTTCTTCAAGAGCTTCCTCAAGATCCGCAATCGTGTTTGCATAATCACGTTCGCGGCTAAGACTTTCATCTTCACGTGCTTCCAAATTTTCAATAGTAATCCCTCGCTCAACAAGGGTGCTCATGATTTCATGGAGGTTCTCACAAGCATTTTTATTATTTGAAAGAGCATTAAGAATCATTAGGCCTTTCTTACTAAAGTAAGCATCATCTTCTTCATCATCATTATTATTGTCATGATCATCACTACTTGACGATTTAGAAGATATGCAAGGACTATCAACACAAGCATGCGAAACATTTAGTTCTAGACGTGTGTAACATCCCAAATTTTGGAATGTTGTAAAAATCACAAAAATTTAAAACTTTTATTAATAATTAAATAAAGTCTCCAAAAATCAAGAAAGCTTTTATAGAAGATTGTTTTGACATCTTCAAAGTTATATTTTAAATTAAATATTCCTTTATCTTCCTATCTCAATTTTAAAGTCTTGGAAATAAAATATTTAAATGGGGTTTTCAAATAGTATTTTCCCCTTTGGTTTATTGTTTTAAAATAAAAAATATGGGGATATTATAAACCCTATTTTATTTGTGGAAATAATTTAAATACTCTTCCAAGCTTTGTTTTATAAAAATGTTTTATCTTAAATTATTTTAATATGAAAATGAGTTATCATTTTGAATGATATTACTCATATTATCCTCTAGTTTTTAATTAAATATTTTGGGATATTTATAACCTTAATTTGGAAATTTCCCAAATAGCCATATAGGGCAAATTTGACCAAAAGGGTATTTTGGTAATTTTGTTTTGACCAAAAATAGTTCCTAAATGTCTATTTTGACTATTTGGAATTTTACAAATTTTTACAAATTTATTTGACTTGATTTGGAGGCCTAAATCAAAAGTTAAAAGAAAACAGAAAAAGGAAAAAGAAAAAGGGAAATACGTGACAGGTGGGACCCACCGTGACGTCATCGTCTTCAACGCAACCACGGCCGTTTCTCCCGGTTCTTCTCCCTTGATTGCTCGCGATTAAGGGCACCAATTGCCTCGCCGACCCTGTCCCTTGGAAGCCACCTTCTCGTCACCCTTTCCCCTCTATACCGCCTCCATTTTGCGCCGCCAAGTCGCCTAATTTGCTCGCCGAAGTCCGCTCTGGCCGCCGCCGTTTTTCTTTTGATTCCGGTGAGTAGAAACCACCCCGCTGTCTCCCTTTGGCCTCTCTCTGGTCCACACATTCCCGCGCACCTCGTTGACCCCCCCATTCGATTTTATTCGCAGCAAAATCGACGTATTCGAGCTCGGCCCGAGCTCACCGAAGCCGCCGCACCTCCGGTCGCCTCCACCCGCCGTTCCAGGACGCTATCGACCGCACCGCCTCGCCACCGGATCCGCCTCCTCGCGCTGCCATCGTCCACTTCTCCGAACACGAGGACCGCCGAAGCGAGCCTATCGTCCGCGACCGAACCGCCGCCGCCGTCCGAGCCGTTCTCCGGCGACCTCCCCGCGCCGCCGGTAGCAAACCCTAGCATCTCCACCGCCCGATCTGTTTCCGACGGCGTAGATTAGATCGAGCCGACCGAACCGGTACGGCTTAGCCGAGCCGTAGCCGCGGCTCAAGCCCGGCTCAAGCCAAGCCCGACCAATCACAGCCCGCCGTGTGGCCAGCCTTTTTCTGGGATTTTTCCGAATAAGTAAAAAATGGCCTTTTGCAGAAAAGACCCTATATCTTCAAACCTTCATATCTTTTAAACCGTTTGGCCAAATTTAGCAAACTTTATTTTTTTGAAAAGCTCTGGACTTGTAGAATCTTTTTGCACTGTTAGTTTTTAGTGTAACAAATCCAAATTTATTCAAATTTCAAATGAGTCATTTGAGTAAATTTGGCATAGTTTCAAATCTATAAGTCCAAATTTTGCAAATAAATATTTCTGAAAACCTTGGAACATGCATGACCTGATCCCACTGTTATAATTAATTTTTGATAGTTTTAAAAAGATTTCTTAATTAGAGACTCAAATTGGAGTATTTCTGATATAGTTTAATTTCTATAAATCCTTTTAAATTGTTTTCTTTTAGAAAACTTCTTAAAATACTTGTCTCTGTCCAGAGACCAAGCCCATAATACTCTTTTTGAAACATAAACATTGAAAGTGTGCCAAAGGCCATTTAAATGTTAATGTTTTGCAAACTATAGTTTCAAAATGTTTTAAACTCTCTTGACCAACTTTCTTGTGTGATCACTTTGATCAAAACCAATCCTTGGAACCTTTGAAACACCCTTCAAACTTTTCAAATTTGATTCCAGACCAACTCCTGACCAAATTGCAAACCCCAAACCCAAATGCTTTGATTCCTTTTGCATATGGGATCATGTATTGAAACTTGGACCACCAACCTAGATATGTTTGTTTCTATCCATGTTTGTTGTTATGTTTGTTTCTTTGGATTGTTGTATTGTTTCTTATTGCCATATGTTTGTATTGTATAGATTGAATGGAGAGCTATGAGCTACGTTGAAAAAGAGTGTGTGAGCAACGACAAGTTCCAAAAGGCAAGTGCATACACCCTTTCATGAAAGACCTACTATTTTATTATAAATGCATTGTAGACTATTTCAGTAGTATGCATGATAGGTGTAGTACTATATTGCTATGCAGACCTGTTAGTATATCTCCTTTTTTTCCTGTTGATTTAGGAACCCATTCACTTGGTAGAAGTTAGAACTGCAATGCTGAAATGTTTTATTGTAGTATGAAAGGATAAAAACTCTACTAAGTTAATGAACTACCTGGGTGGCAATTGGTTTTGCTCTATTGGTAGTTTAAAGTTGAGTGGCTGCTTAGGCCCAGTTCTGTGGGTACCTGAGTACGTGCACTTGTGAACGGCCACCCAGGAACAAAGAGATTTAAGTCGCTCCAAATTTAGATTGCTTCCAGTGCAGCCACTTGGTATTATGGCTCTGCCTTGACTAAGTAAGTTCTAGGAACCTGATTCCGACAGTTCTCAGCGGATGAATGTCTTGTATGGGTCTGTCTGACGAACAGGGGACTGTTTCCCAAAGGTCTCGTCTTCATCTTCACCTTTCCTTTTCACTTCAAGAAGGTCAAGGACAGAATGGGTTGATGAAGTCTCGTGGTGAAAGTGCACAACCTCTCGAGAGTGTAAAACTATGATCATAGCCATGTCCCCGGTTATGAACAATTCTGAGCAGCTGGACAAGGATGTCGATGGAAAATCTCTCATTCCAATTTCATAAATAAATTTGATGGGTGAATAAGAGTGGATGAGACACTGGTTTTCATGCCGGTTCGTCTTATAGAAAGTTGAGAAGTGAAAAAGCTTTATGGAAAGTAGGACAAAATTGGCTTTATGCAATAGCCTTTAACTCCACCAGCCAAACATGCATATAGATTTAGACTTGCCATTTTATATTCCACCAAGTATCACTTGCCGGCCTATCACAAGGTATTGACCCAAATTCCCTGGGCTGCAACGTTAATGTTGCAGGTTTTTACGATGACGAGTGAGGACGTCTACCTTTCGAGCTTGCAACCAACATGTATGCCAGTGGCACATGAAGATGATGAAGCTCTCTGTGCTACTTATGTTTCCGCTGTCAAACTTTGCATTCAAGCTAGCCTTTGGCTATGCAATTTGTAAAGAATATTTTACTTATGATCTCGGGATGTAATAATTATTTGACATTGATGCATGGTATTACATCTATTTGTGAATTCTATCCATACTCGATCCAGGGAATAGCATATTTCACAGAATGTCATTGCTTTTCTAAGCAAGGGCACTACAATGTGTTTAGGTCCAAAGATAAATCATTGCAATTAGATAGAGATTAAATATCATCTATAAGAAGCTCACTATCATCTTTGCAAAGTTTATCCCTACTCACCATTGCATTATTTTGTGTCTTGCCACATGTAGGTGAGGTAGAAGAAGTTGAGACCTCATTACGCCCGGAGATGGAGGGAGAACAATCATTCTCACTATCAATGGACACACCATAATTGTCTTGAAGCTTGGTCCATAGCTCATGAGCATTCCGATAAGGAGAAACCGACAAAGCAACTGCATTTCTCAAAGACATGAAAACCACTTTAGAAGCTTGAGCATCTAGATAAGAGTTTTCCTCATCCTCTAGAGGAGAAAATGCGGTGACCCAGCACACCACTGCATGGTGTAGTGTGCAAGTCGTTGACATAATATTCACAGAAGGACCTATCCATGAATATTACATCCCTCAGAGTGGTACAACAGAAACATAGCAGGTCCAAGGTAACACTATAGGATTACAACAATATTCACTACAAAATCTCGAGAACCTCCTCGATACATAGAGGATAGCCTCGTGCAAATGAAATCCAGAGAAGAGCCAATTCGTAGCACTAAGCTGGAGATCAACTCTAGCTCTAACTCCTTATCCACTACTGCTGTTGCCACCACCTTAATCTACTCTATCTGGAATAAGATTATCCGGACTTGTACTCGTTCCTCCAGTAAGCGTGGTCTCCTCCATTGGCAGTGTGATCTCATCGTTATCATTGCTAATGTGTTGTTATCATCGTTGTCATTGCTCCTGCGTTGCTATTGTTGTTGTTCTTCCGTTGATGAAGTAGCGGTTGACTCCTTGTTGAAGGTCTCAATATCGTGATGCATCACCATCAACTCCTTTGGGCTCCACAATTCTAAGCAGGGGGTCAAAAGGGCAAGAGTGAGTAACCAGCGTTACCCAGCAAGTCCATTATGTACGGTGGGAAGCTTGATGCACTAGCTACTGCTTAAGACTCAAAAGTCACAAGCTAGTGCAAGGATTTTGCAAAACATTTCTTCAAGAGGTTGCTTTTATTTCTGAAGACTATGCCGTCATACTAACAGGGCTAGAGCTTCATGGAGCTCCTTTCCTGCAGCATTCGCAGCTCCTTCCCGGAACAGGGAGTAACATGTTACAATTTTTATACACTCTGCAGAGGTGCGTTACTTTACCCATAAGAGATCAAGACTTTGTTGCACAACCGGGCGATCTTTCCCGTCCACACTCTCTTGGTGTGGGGCCCAGTTTTTGATCCAAGTCATTCACTGTGCTTCTCCGCACAACGCATGCCCACCCAATTCATGCATAGCGAGTTTACCCCTGATGCTCTACCCCTTCCGGTAGACACCTAGGCTCTCCTTGCAGACCATCCTAGACCCAGTCGCCGTGGGAATTAAGGGATCCCACCCATATGCATGTAGTCCCGCAAGACCTACAGCCTACGGCACTGGCAGCCCGTTGACATGCATCCGGGAGAAGTACAGATGGCATTTCCCGTCCCATTCCAGGTCTTATGGTTAACACGTCTTTACGGCGCAATCATTATGACGGCATTTGTTGTTAAGTCCTAGGTAATACTTTCCCATGCAAATGGAACCTCCGGACCTATTCTTCTTACCATGGTCCCATTTGCCAACCATAATAGGTTACCACCACTCGGGTAGATAGCCAAATAGTCATCATTATTAAAGAAATAGGTTTTATGCTTTCTTTTGTATAAAGGTGATAGTATATTAAAGTTTTGCAAATAGTTTTCTAACAAATATTTCAAGAGGTACGAGCAAGTGATGAACTTGCCTGTGATAGAGGTGGCAGTTCATGCCCTTCGGGATTCTAGGGTGCGTCAGAACCCAAAGATCTGAAAATAGCAAAGTAGTCCGGGTAAGGACTACTGGAAACACTTGCAATATGCTATTATGCATAAATATGAGATGCACCGTATATAACTCAAAATACCCAAACTCATAAGTAAGCCCTTCGCGTTATTGATTACGTTGTTAACGGTGAGATGCTTTAAGTTGTTATAACTTTTAGACTTAGGTGTTTGCTATGATTATCGAAGTAATGTTTTACATGATAATAAACAACTTACAGGCGCTCACTTAAGGATTGCATTTATTTTACAATTTTATTTTATTTAACTACTTTCAAAAGTAATAACACTAGAGTGATTGATTTTCAAATGAACTCCTTTTTGTGTGTTTTACCTAGGATGAGTAACGAAACAGTCATTTACAAAATTTAATAGAGTTCAAATTTTATGTTTTGAACTTATATTTCAAATTTATTTTCTTCTTTTTAGAAAACTAGTAGTTTAGAAGCTAGTACAATTCAATTCTAGTTACTATCTTTTAATTAATTACATAAGAAAATATTTTCAAATAATTTATTTTAAAATAATTGAAATCATATCCATTTATGGATCTTAGTATTTTTCATTCAATAAAACCTTTTCAATAAATTAAATAAAAATCATATTTGAAATCCTTATAAAATTTGGAGTCGAAAACATATTTTTATTTAATTTTAGGAATTTATTTGGATTTCAAAATTTTAGGTGATGTTTAAGTGGCATTTTAGTAATTTTAGATAACCTGTATTTATAGTTGGTTAAATAATTATGCAATAATTATAATCTGGTAGATTTTATTTTTCTGATCATTTTGATATTTTATTTGTAATTTTCTGATTTAGGAATTAAAAGTTATTGAATTTACAATTTTATATCATTTTCTGGAATTACTGGAAAAGATTAAAATTCTGACAACGGGTCCCACCTGTCAGAGATTTATCATTTAAATCAGGGATAATGACGTGCTGACGTCGGCTGACGTCAGCAGCCATGGCCAGCGGCCATGTCGGCAACGGCCCGGCCGATTCCGGCCTCCCCGGCCGAGGGGAACTAGCGTACCAGACGCGCGGGACGGAGATGAACCAAAGGGTGGCGGCGCCGCCCCTTTTTTGGTCGCCGGAACGCGGCGGCGATGACGTGCGGCGGCGGCGCACTACGGCCGATGGCGATTCGACGAACCGGGATGCAATCGATGAAATATAAAGGGGCAAACGAAAGAGGAGCTCACCAGAGGCTGCCGGACAAGGTTTAAGCGCCGGAGGATCAACGACGGCGACGGAATCTGGGTCGACGACGGCGGCGGCTATGATGGACGCCGGTCGCGTTCCACGGCTACGGTCCCTCCCAGCACGCGCGCGTGGCACCACCGCATAGAGGACGACGAGGCGAAGACGATAGACAAGGTCTCCGGCCGCGGAGCTCCACCGTTCGCCGGCGATGTGGAAGGGTGTCGGCGAACGAGCGGATTAGGGTTAGGGTTTGCGAGCTCGTTGCTGCCAGAGAGAGGAAGAAAGAGAGAGGGGCGAGGGGGTGAGGAGGAGAGTGAGATGGGGACGTCTCCCCGGGGTCTTATCCCGCAAGGAGGCAAGCAGGCAGGAGGTGGCGCGGCGGTGTCGGCCTCGTCCTTCTGGCCGCGAAGGAAGAAGAAAAGAAACTTTGCAGATAACCCCCTGGGTTTTTCTATAATTAAGAAAATATTTATAACAGAAACTTCCTGCATTTTTTTAAGGCTTTAGACAAGTCTAAAAATCATAGAAAAAATCATGGATGCTTCTAATATTATAGAGAAGCTCCACGTATTTTTATTTTGAATTTTTGGAACACCTAGGTCACATTTAAAAAAAGATGTTTTGGTCATTTAAATGTGTTCACATTAATCTTAGATACAACCAAGTTCTTATGTTCAAAAGCAATACATGCCATGAACTTGATAAATTACTTAAAAATATTACAAAGTTGGGATGGGTGTTAACACAATTATACCCTAGTATTTATTTGTGAGTTGTTTGCTTAAAAGTATAAACATGTATAACTTCATTATTCAAAATTAATAAGTTTACCAATTTAATATCATTTGTATTTTCCAATTTGGATCTGATTTCCCGCAACCGATAAAAATGCCTGGAGGTCATGTCAAAATTATCACATTCACCTCAGATGAGCTAAACTCTATTCATGAGGGTGAATGATCTCCAATCCCTCCAGGTTTTTATTTTGCGAAAAATATATTCGGATTTTTCAGATGCATGCATGCAGATGCACAAAATCATACTTCTACCCTTCATTGGTTGCTAAAAGCTGGGGTATTACAGAAAAAACCCATATCTAGAATTTGCTCTATATATGGATTAATGTCCCTAAAATAATTTAGCATGCGATTTCTCCAATAATTATAATTAGTGCCATCGAATATTAAAGAGGCATTATGCACTAAACCACTAGATGACATCTTTACTCTCTAGGTCGTGAAGCCCTATAAAGAGAGAACCTGCTCTGATACCAATTGAAAGTACACGAATGTCGCCTAGAGGGGGTGTGAATAGGCGATTTAAAATTATTACGGTTAAGGCTTGAATAAATGCGGAATAAAACTAACGTTTAATTTATCAAGCCAAAACCTAAACTAGCTAGGTTCACCTATGTGCACCAACACTTATGCTAAGCAATATAATCAACTAGGTGATAGCAAGATATATGACTTTAAGCTCGATGTCTATCACAAAGTAAATAGCATAAGTAAGAAGCTCGGGTATAGAAATACCGAGGCACTTGGAGACGATGATTTATCCCGAAGTTCACTTCCCAATGGAAGCTAGTCTCCGTTGGAGCGGCGCGGTGTTCACCAATGTGAAACACCGAATAGCCTTGATATGGCACACCGTATCTCCGTTGTGTCTTACCACCAATGTGGCGAGGCACTTGTCACTATGTTGTCGTTGAGGTTGACAACTAGAACCTTTACAAGGATGAAGCTCACTCCACAAGTTGGAGGGTCTTCACCAAATGCACCGAGCCACCAAGACTCGATGCCCAAGGACGAGGCACACACCTCAACTTAATTGGTGGCTCCCGGCAATGTCTTCGTAGCTACCAAAGCTCCGAAGCGAACAAGGTTGGGCCTCCCTCCACAACCTAATTGGAGGCTCCCACAAATCCCGTAAGCCACCAAGACTCCGAGAAATCAACAACCATCTAGGGTACCAACGTGCCCTAGAGGAACAAGCTCTAGGGCACCAAAGCACCCAAGAGTAACAAGCTTCTCAACTTCACTTTCCACGAATCACGAATCACCGTGGAGAACTCAAACCGATGCAACCGATGCAATGGCAAGAACACACTAAGTGGTCAAGTTCTTCCAACCCGAATCCAACCAAAGCAACTAATGCTTGGGAGGGATTTGAGAGGAAGAACAAGGAGAAACACCAAGAAACTCCAAAGATCTAGATCCAAAGAGTTCCCCTCACTTAGAGGAGAAATCGATCGGTGGAAACGCGGATCTAGACCTCCTCTCTCTTTTCCTCAAAAACTAGCAAGAACTATTGGAGGGATTAAGAGATAGCCAAGCTCAAGAGGGTCAACAATGGAGGGGAAAAATAGCTCAAGAAGTTGGCAAAAGGTTAGGGATGAAATGGGGAAGAAGACCCCTTAAAAAGGGAAGCCAAATATGGCCGTTAGGCCAATTTTCGTGGCAGGACAGAGGAGCCAGGCCAGACCGGCCTGGCCCGGCCATCATGGCCGGCCATGCAACTGAGAAGGTCCGGACATGCCCGGGCCATGCTGGGAATGTCCTTTCCCCTTTTTTCTTTCTTTCTTTCTTTTCTTTTCTTTTTCTGTCTATAAAACATCCGATACCGGAAATGCAATAACTTTTGTATCCGGACTCCGTTTTCGATAATCTTGGACTCGTTGGAATCACCACAACAAGACTAGAAGATTATGCAGAAAAACATCATAGTCCAATAATATATTATATATAAAATGAGGAAAGGTTAAACCTCTTTCTTGCAAACCGGAACCGTCATATCTTTTGCAAATGAAGTTCGGAAGAGGTGAAACCAATTTTGTTGGAAAGAGGATGATAGTAGATATCCTTGGAAATATTTGAAAACAATTAAGAGATAAATTCTCAACACATGTATGTGTGAATAATTTCTCAAGGACAAACCGACAATATTCTAATATCGAAAACGCAATGGAAGACGCATATGAAAACCGTTTTCGATGAGCTTAGCCTTGTCATGACAAGCACGACAAGCACCAAGACCCACCATGCTAAGAGACAAAATAAGAACCAATAAAGATGATGCAATGAAATCTGTTTTCGGTGAACTTGGTCTTGTCATGACAAGCACGACAAGTACCAAGACCACACCACGATAAGAGCCAAATAAGAACCAATAAAGATGATTGCAAGAATGCAAGGATGCAAAGGTTTGAGCTCTACGACCGATATGCTAAAGCTCACTTGAGAGCCCCTCTTGATAGTACGGTTACCTATCCTAAAATCCGGTCTCCCAATTACACGACGAGACCGGTAAAATAGAAACCCTATCAAGATCATACCTTGCCTTGCGCATTCCACTTGAGCTAGATGATAACGATCTTGATCTCTTCTCAAGTGGATCACCTTTCTTGATTACGCTCCGCTCGGTGAAGCCTCGCATATTGCTCCCCCATACACCAAAATGGGAGAGACACTCTTTCGCATATCTTCACTTGCCCTTATCTTGTATGTTGATCAACTTGCACTTAGCCTGATCAACATATAATCTTCTTCTTTTAGCTTCGACTCCAACATATGGAGTTCAAGCATTCCATTCGGACCAACACCTTATCTTGTATGTTGATCAACTTGCACTTAGCCTTGATCAACATATAATCTTCTTCTTTTAGCTTCGACTCCAACATATGGAGTTCAAGCATTCCATACGGACCAACACTGCAAATATAACTCAAAGCACACATTAGTCCATAAAGATTGTCATTAATTACCAAAACAACATATGGGGGCAACCATGCTCTTTCACTTTGGCCAAGTGATTACTTGTATCTACAAGAGAGAGTATTTATGCTAGATGGTAGGTTCATGCCCCACCTTATGCCTGGGCGCGAGTGGCAGAAATGTCAAAGGACGAGGGTGTGCTGTTGCTACTAGGGATAAAACAGCGGTGTTTATGTCTACGTGATTATAAATATTGCTTACATCATGCGCTTTACTTAATGCAATTGTTTGTTGCTTGCAACTTAATACCGACGTGTGACAGGCTGGATAGCGATCCCTAGGTGGACTTTTTAGACAAAGATGCAGTTGAATGACGGTCTTTGTTATTTGTCGTGATGCCTACATGAATATTACCATGAACTCTTTGATTTGGCTAGATTAAGTTTGTGTCATAATCTTGTCAACTACCTAGCTGTAATTCGTTTACCCATCATATGGGTATTTTATGTTATAAAGAGACACCACTAGTGAACCCATGGCCCCCGGTCCATCTTTTTCTATCGATTACAACCGTTTACTTGCTTCTCATAATCATTTGCTCGCTGGTTCGTTTCCATATTTCATCCACTACACTATTCTTTTAACCGCTTTGTTTTCAGCAGGCCTGGAAGATTGACAACCTTCCTGCGGCAAAGTAATTGTTTGAGTGTGCGCAGGTCTATGCTCATTGACGATTAAGCTCCGGAGATCGTCGACGTGCACCTCGTTGTTGATTTCAAAGTCCTACTGGTTCGATTAAACCTTGGTTCTTCACTGAGGGAAAACTGCTATTTGCTACATCCACACCTTCGCTTGGGGTACCACCTATGCTATCATCATCACACATCAGTGGCAGGGAGCCGGTATCAGTGGCGGTAGACCGTGAAGTGTTAAGTGAAGCGTCGACCCTAGCTAGCCGCATTTTCCCCTATCCCCAATCACTCATTTTTCTCCTCCCGACCGAGCTGCTTCCCTCTC